>CM076574.1:1155494295-1155828544 GCA_034641835.2 Pinus albicaulis
TTCTCTCTTTCTCACCCTCTCTCTCTCATCGTTGCGTCTCTCACCACCCCCCTTCCTCCCTCACCATCCCCCCATCCCCCTGCATCCCTCACCCTCCCCCCTCTCTCCTTCTCCCTCCCCGGCCTTCTCTCCTTCTCCCTCTATCCCTCCCCTCCCCTCCCCCTCGCTCTCTCTCTCTCTCTCTCTCCCCACATCACACCCTCTATCTCTCTACCCCCTCCCTCTCTCTCCACCTCCCCTCCCCTTTCTCTCTGTTGCCTCCCCTCCCTCACTTTTCCTCCCTTAGCCTCCCGCCCACCCCCACTCTCCCCCTCCACTCCCTGTCTCTCCCCCTCCCCTCCTCTTTCCCTCTCTTGACTCCCCTCCCTCACTTTTCCTCCCTCAGCCTCCCCCTCCCCACTCTCACTCTCTCTCTCCACATCCGCCCCACTCTCTCTCCCCCTCACTCCTCACCCTCTCTCTCCCCCTCCCTCCTCTCTCTCTCTTTCTCTCTTCCCCCTCCCCCTTTCTTCCCCCTCCCTCTGTTTCGATCCCCCCTGTCTCCCTCTCCCTCTCCCCTTGTCTCCCTCCCCTCTCTCTCCCTGCCTCCCTCCCTCCCTCTCTCTCGCCTTTCATCTCTCCCTCCCTCTCTCTATATCTCTCCCCCCTCTCTCTCCATCCCCCTCTTTCTTTGTCTCTTAGTTCCTAATGTGAAAACAACACACCTTAATAATATATATAATTTATACAAATTCTTTGAGGAAATATTAGACACTTTAAATATATCTCATAATAAATTTTGAATTGACTTCACCTCACCATAAGAAAGTGACTATAATACATTAAAGTAGAAGAAATTAAGATTATTAACTAAAAGATCTTCTCCACATTTCTAATTGTTTTTCATCAATTATTTTAATTAGTTTAGTTAATATTAATCTAAATTTTACTCTAATTTAATATAAATTGATAAATTATTTTTTCATTCACATTGAAACCTAAAATATATTGAAGTGAACTACAAATTGCTAAAATTGCTTATCCATTTTAGCTAAAATATATAGAAACCTTATTAAAGGACTGGATAAAATCACGTTAAATTTACTTCAAAACTATAATAATGTATGCTTTGGCAACTGGTAAAATGGTCTTAACCTAACAATCTTCCAAAATATAACTCTATAATTTTTATTTTTTTTTAGTTTTGACACCAAGGAGCGCTGAAGAGCTTTGCCGAGTGGATACATCTCACGAGTCAAATGCAAAAACAATGAAAATACAATGTACAGGAATGTGGAAGGAAGATACTGGGAAGGTGGAGCGATACATCAGTTCGAGTCGAGTGGAAACTGGACGAATTAGATGAAGTTTGGTTGCACATGAAAATGGCAATGAAGGTAATATTGCGCAACCTCTAAAGTAATTGAATAACTCATCTATTTCATCAAAAAAGAGTCTTAAGATTTCGATACTAAGTCGACTAATTCAAATTGGCATCAATAGCTCAATAAAAAAAAAATTATACTTGCATAGGAAAGATCCTCAAAATCCATATTTCTATCGTAGGCGGCCTGGTTGAAATTGGTATCATGAACTCAATGAATTTTAGATTAAAATAAACTACCATGATATTAAAAAGAAGTGACACCTAAAAACGAGTTTATTCTTGCTCTCGAAGCGGAACGGAACACACAAATTTGAAAGCCAACACAAAAATAAACGTAAATCGAACAAGATAACTAATTAATTAAAGAAAAAAAGGCCAGAAAGGAAGAAGGCCATGAGGCCTGTTTGAGGGAGGTTAACTAATTAAAGAAAATGAAATAGAGAGTTGTTAAATTAATTAAAGAAAATGAAGTAAAAAGTAAATGCGAACAAGAAGTTTACATTAACAATAAATTACATTAAATTTAAATAAACACAGAAGAAATAAATAAAATACCTGGAAACAATTTGGAGTAGTAAAATATAATAGCCCAAAAACAGTTTGGGTAACAGCAGCAACAAGAGCGCATTGGAACATGACAACTCTCTCCTCTGGGTTCTGTCACAAACTCTCCTGTAAGCGGTTCCTGTGAATCAAGAAAGAGCGTTGATTGCATAGAGCTGATGAGCCAAATTCATTGTGCTCATCAATAGAATAGAAAAAGAATTCATCAACAATGCTTCCAACCCATTGTCGTCCTCTTCTGTCAACGACAAAAATGGATTCGCTTCACACAAAACATAACACAACGGAATGAGGAAGAAAGAGGGTGAAGATTTGAAATTATATGTGTTTCTACGTCCTTTTCCTTCAACGTAAAAACTAAAAATGATATCCCTGATTCTTTGTACCTCTTCGGTTTTCTTCGGCTTTTTCCTAGATCAACGGATATTTCCGTTTTCTTTAGCTTTTTCCAGATCAACAGATATACGTTATTCACGGCTTTCACTCCCATTACCAACCCATCCATCCTAATTATTTCTATTTTAGGCAAGTCTGCCACATCCACTTTGGCAACTGTCCTATTTTTTCTAAGCGAAGAAAATTCTTAACGTTATATTTCTTTCGCATTTGAATTTCCATTATTTTAGAGTTTGTGTGCTTTTGTTGTTTTTTTGTTTTTCTATATTATGAAATTTTTATGCTTTTCTGTTTTTTTCTTTTAATTTATTATTATTATTATAACTTGTAGTTTTTAAAAACTATAGTTAAAAATTTAAAATTTAAAACGTATTTAAAAAAGAAATTTTAAAATAAAAAATAACATAATATAAAAATTTATTAACAAATTAAAAGTAAAAAAAAAAGCCTTTCAAATTACCTTTTAATTTAAAATGAGGCAAAATTATTTAGTAATATTGTTTGCATTTCATATATAGCTGCCAAAAAATTAAATAATAAGATTTATATAATTTTATGATAATATTTTATCTTATTGCATTTCAATTTCACATTTTAACTAGGCTAATATTTAAAGATATATATAAATATTATATATTAATAATATGATATTGGTTTTTATAATTAATTTTTTTTTTTTTACAAAATTGAAATTTTGATATAATTTATTATTATTATTATTATTAATGTTAAAAGTGTTAAATGATAATCTTGAAAGTTAAAAACAATATTTAATATCAAATTGTAAAATGTCATTTTTTTTACAAAATAAAAACACAAAATAATTTTATGAATTAAAATTTACTTAGTTTTCCTTTTACACAAAAACTCCTAGACAAAAATAATAATAACACAAAAATCACATAAAATTAAATTTATCATTTTTATATTATATAAAATACTTTTTGTAACTTGAATATATATATAAAACTAATAATAATAATTAAATTTAAGATATAATATTTAAATAAAAATCAAATATAATACAAAATTTGTTAATCATTTTTATAAAGAAAGTGTGCATTCTTACCAACTTACAACAATAACAGGTAATATTTTTCGTTGAATAATAAAGATGAGTCCACATGCATTAATAGATAACAGTATATGACAATTGTGTGGATAAGACAAATATGATTTCTTCCCACCATTTTAAAAAGTTATAAATAAAATATTTCAATATTTATTTTTAACAATGTAATTTAAAATAAACTAAAAAAATATTGAAAGAAAAATAATTAGTTTTCATTCATAACTTTTCTTTTGTCATCTAATCTCAAAAGGATGTACCATCCTTTCTATATTTTAATATAAATTTGTCAATTAACATATATATATATATATATATATATATATAAATATTAATCATAAATAAAAATATTTAATTTGGTATGTATTAGATATGTATAAAAGGAGAAAAAAATAAATTTAAAAAGACACATATATATATTTTTTTCTAAAAATATATTTTTTATTTTTAAAAATGAAAAAGATATGTGATTTAGTCATTTCAAATATATGTGGTTAGGGAATATATGGAAATTATTTGTTTGGAAATTTATGATTTCTTCCATGTTCAAAATGGAGCTGAAATATGTCATTTTGAGAAATATAGTAAATCTATCTCAAAAAAATATATGGTTCTTTGGAAATATCAATATTTGAGAAAAAATTTGCAACTCTAATAATCGTGTGTGAATCATTTTGTGCTTAAAATGGAATTGACACATGGTATATCTAGAACTATCTTTATCCCTATTAACCGGAGATTTATCACAAACTTAGAATGATAAAGAGAGTTACAAGAATTTCATATTCATTTTAACTCATAATAAATTTAGAGAAAAGATATGTATATACTAGCAACAATAATATTTAAGAATATATATATATATATATATATATATATATATATATATATATATATATATATATATATAGAAAATATCCTTTCTATGTGAAATAAAAATTTCATTTTTCTTTGGAGTTTTGAATATATTATTTTCAAAGTTGAAGAAATTATGTCAAAAAATTCTAATAATGATTTCATCATTATAAGTTCGGAAGTATCATATTTTCACTATTAATATTTTTAAATAGTTTTTTTTATTCTACTTATAAGTATATTATTACATTTAAAAAATTAATTTAGATTATAGATATTTTCATTTCTTTTCTTAATTTTAAGTAAGATTTAGATTTTAAAATTAATTAAATTTTCCCGGGAAAAAAATGAAAAAAAAATCCAATTATAATTTACTTTAGATGTGTTAATTGATAATATATTATCATATAAGTAGTTATTTTTTTTAAATTCTGGCTAGTGAAATTAATCACAATAAGCATTAGGATATTCCTACCAAAATTTTGTAAATTTCCTTTTTCTTTAAGAAGTACTCTACAAATGAGTGTGGTTATAGCTTGTCAATTAATATTGCATTAAAAAAGAAATATATATTTACATTAAAAAATAAAAAAATTAATACCTGATAAAAAAAATTATATAGATTTTTACTTGTTTAGTATGAGAAATATGTGTAAATCATGAAATTGAGACATCTACATGTCAATTTCTCCAATATAAAATTCTAACACCCTCCTCTATCGTAATTATTTACATGTACTATCATCTAATTTATTTATTACACGAGTAGAGAGAAAACCTAATAAAACTTTAAACATTAAAAAAAGCGGTTATATCATTATTTTGATGAATAAGGATTTTGTAGAAATCTGAAAGCTCATGAGAAGATTCAAAAAGGAATTTTCACTTCACGAAAGTTAGTGGTGATTATTTCTCATATTTTCCCCTAGAGTTAAAGAGATTTCAATAGGGTAAATAAAGGGCTAGCAATTTGAAAAAAGGAGAACCACGATGAAAGAGAGAAGAGAAAATTGTTGCCAAAACGGGAAGCTCTACAGGAAGGAGGGCTTCCACACCTGGACTCGAGACAGTGGAAACCACCTAGACGAATGTCTTCTAGTTCTAGGTTTTTCTGAGGAGGTCGCATGCCCTATGAACCAACCTAAAAATTATTATTTTCAACCTAAGTATCCTTAAAGTGAGAAGCTCAGAGGGGACAATAGAAGGGTGGAGCATTATTTTCCATTATTTACCAAGGTTGGGTTTTCTTGAATGGATGAAAACTAATTCACGTAAGTGTAAGTTATAATATTTAGCCTATGTGTTGTTTGTAAAAGTTATGAATGTTGTAATAAGAAAGAGTAATTTTTAAATAAATAATAAATTAACCATGTATATTCTATATAAACTAGAGTTGGTTATGTCTTGTGGAAATAATGTTGTAGTAAGAACGAGTAATTTTGTAAATAAATAATTAATTATGTGTGTATATTATATATAAAATAGAGTTGGGTATGCCTTGTGGAAAAGGTCAATCTGTGAATATGTGTGCCTAACTTTTAATATTACAAAAGTTAAATGTTGGAAAAAATTAAGTTACAGGTGTCTAAATTAACCCATAACAAAGGTTTTGGTAGGTTTAACCAAATAATTCCATGGAAATCATTTATAAATAAATTTCTATCAGAGAGCCAAATTCAGGAGGAGAAACCATGTGAGAAAGAATAAATATCAGCAAAGGACATGAGTAAAGGTAAGGATCAGTTACAACCAAGACCTAAAAGGTACCATTGGAGATTGCAATGCTTTCATGGGGTTAGCTCTTGATAACAGAAATAAATTAGCTTACCAAAGTAGTCCCAAAATGCATGCCTTTGCAAGTACTGAAATGAAATTAACATCTCATGGGTTGAGCAAAAATTGGAGGATCCTAGTTCTACCTAACCTGACAATTTTTGTGATAATCCAGTTATGAGAAAACTAATGTAGGAAAAATGCAAATATATTTCCATATTACTGAATAAAAATATAAATTGATTAAAAAAAATAAGAGAGGAAACCTTTAGGAGCAATATTCACATATTAAATACAAACAATATTTTTTATTTAACATAAAAATCTCATTGAATTGTAATAAACTAAGTTTATGGTAACAACTCCATGAAAACGGGAAGACATGATTACCGCAGAGTAAGATATGACAAGTGGAAAATAGGTGAATTATATAATTAATGGAAGGAAGAGAACCCAAAACAAAATAATTTATATGAAAATGAATTATTTTCATTCAATAAATCACATTATAGTCATAAAATATCTCAACTGAAGATAAAGACTATGCAAAAAAAAAAAAAATTATTGTGTCATAAACAATATAATTTGTCCCTTCTGACCGCTAGAGAAGATATTTGGTGTCTTAAGACCCTATATATACAATTATTCATCATCTATATGAGAGGGGACAACTTCGAAAACAAACAACCTTTATGGTTCAATCCCTAACAATTTTATGTGATAGAATAGTACATTAAATTGATGGAGGAACTAACACTAGTCAAGGAATTGATCCTGAGATTGACCACAGCTTGAAAAAAAAATAAGGACAAGATTACCATAATTATAGAATGCAATAAAGTCCTATTCCATTCATATAATATTGAATTTAGTTCAAAACCCACCTATGTCCAAAAAAGAAAAGAACGACCAACGAAACATTATTAAGAAATAAAACTTAAAAGAAATGGGAAGTACATTTGTAAAGAAAGGCCATGAAATAGAACATGAAAGTACCTGGAGAAATGAGGTGTCTTTCATAACAGAACTATGTTGGTTCAAAGGCTCTTAGTTGTACACTAACTTTTCAAGTTTAGAATCAAAATATTGAATGTGGCACCTTCTAAAATAGATATGGCATATAAAATTCATAATAGAAGTATGCTAAGAGAGCTAGTTAAATTAGAAAAGAAAGACTATAAAACACGAATGCAACCCAAAATAATTCAAGTCATTAGGTCTGTTCCAAAAAAATTAATCATGGAGAATTCATCAGGTTGATTTCATGTCCTTTGTCTCTATCTTATCATAAAAAAAGGGTTATTTCGAGAACCATCCATTTAGAAGTGAGGTTTTAATTAATAAACCCTAATATGAGGCCCAAAAACACTAGATGAACAACATGTAATCAATCAAGAGCGTATGTACAGTGCACCTAGCCTTAAGCTAAACTCATAAGTGATTTATAAATTATGAGGAATAAATTAAAGTTCATAAATATCATTTAGCACTACAATGATGGTGTTATCACTTAGAGAAAACATTAGTTCTACGGAAAAAACTCTAAGCTAAACTCTAACCAATATTTTAAATTGAAAACTATCCCTTTCAATTCGAAGGGGGATCCCATCTATAACTTTTTCAAATCTAACTCATTATGTAGATAGAAAAATGGCTACATATTATTAGATTATACAAAATAAGTTTAGAAAGGAAAGGTAAAATAATTGTGCATGGATTATCATAACCTGAGAATTAATGAAAAATAAAAAGAAAATGGTTTGGAAGTAGGCATATCTCAGAGGAAAGGTAGGCAGATTTTCCTTAGACAATTCTTGTTGTAGCTTATATTTGAAGGGATAAAAACTTTCACTATAATTGGGCATGAAGTATGAATCCAAGAGCATATGTAGAGGAAAGGAGCACAAATATTTAGATCTATGAAAATGAGCACCAAAAACGAGGTTGAATCTTGTAATATTGAACCTTATCCAAACATTAGAAATCTGTACATTCAAATTGTATAACTGTGAAGAAAACAAATACATAATGAAAACGACACACTACAAAAATACATCACATGAATCCTTCATATGATTAAACTCCATGCTCTTTCTCTTCTAGAATTATTAATATAAAAAAAATCTGATATAATGTATTCCAAAGGGTCTTCAAGTCTGAATCATTTTCATTACAAACTGACATTTTATATAACCCAAATACCAAAACAAATCATCCTAGGTTTATGGAAAATAAAACTAGGAAATAATTCCAAAAAATAATGAATCTTGGATTGTGTCAAGTGATTGAACCTATTATCCCTTAACCTCATCCTAGAAAGCTAAATGAAATCTCCTAATAATTGATTTTCCATTTGTTCTTTTGATCATTAGTCAAATCCCTTCAAATATGCTCTCAAAATGTTGAAATTACATTTATTTACTCATTTTTATATCACATAATCCCTTTGAATTCTTTTTAAACATTTGAGTCTCCTAAAAAAATGCAAACAAAATCTTGGTCCTTAATATGCTAAATGAAATCCCCAAGTTAAATTGAAGAGGTGGCTCATCAAAAACTGTCCATGCAATTTTTACTGTCGAATTCCTGAAAAATGGGATTCAATGGTTCATTAAAATCTCTCAAACCATGACACCTATATAAAAAATGAGAGAGCATTTTATTAATGAGTCCGTTTTGAGCAAAATGATCTTCCAAATTTGGAAAATTTATTTCTAGTTCTTCAAAATCTGCGCCCCAAGTAACTCCCTTTTACAGGAATAAATAGAGTAAACCAAATATTTTTCCTGAAATTTGATTAGTCAATGTTCGATTGATAGATGGTTGTTAATTTGTTGGCATGTTATCCATCAATGCATTATTTTAACATAAGACAAAAATTTAAAATTTTCACTTTTCTTGTTGATCTTCAACTGATTAGAGATTTAATAGTTGTGTTTCTACATAATGTGCCAATACTCTCAATGTCAACACAATTTTTTTTTCAAAACTTACAATAACACTAACACTCTCGTTGTCATCACTTTAACCAGGTTTAAATAAGGGATGGTACTCATGTTATGAGTGCTTTAAAAACATGTAGTTAGCTTAAATTTTGATAACAAATAGCTCCACGGGGATGTTGTCAATAATAGATGCTCCACAGCAAGAACCCGTGTAGAGAAAATGTCTGATCCAAACTTGAAAACCAATTCATTTCCAAACTTGAAACCTCTTTCGTACAACGAACCTATTCTACAATTTAACTGCACTCAAACTAAAAATTGTACACTGCTACAAATAATTACATTGAAAACAAAAATTAAAATAAATGCTCGGTGAACAAGCTTATTTTGCAGTCATCCTAAACTTATCTATTGAACAAATGTTAGTAAAATAATACAAAAATTCCAATACAACTTGTCAATAAGTTGTTGAAATAATGTAGCTCCTTCATTGTGCTCTTTTCCTTTCTCCACATCAGTAGATTGTTGTGTCTTAAACTTAGCTTTCGGAAGTATAAATCCATGACTCTTTACTTTACTACGTTATTGAAACTTATTTAAAAAATTGAAAATAAATTTATTATTGGTAAAACATAAAAATGTGGGACTCCTTACTATAAAAGGATCCTCATTCCAAACAAATAATCATGATGCACATACAAGTATCTCATCTAACTTGAGAAGGAGCTGGAATTACTCCACTTAGGAGACCCTCTATAGGGTCTGGACTTGAAGCCAATCCAAAAATGTGGGTTCAACTAAGAGGATAACCTAAAAATTAAAATGAAATGTTATTGGAAATAGATCAAAAAATATGAGCAGAGATGATAATGAGAGTGTGTGATTGGAGTAAGAGTGAATTATGAAGGTTTTTTTAGATAGAAAAAATGAAAGGAATCTAAATCCTAATTTGAGTGAAAGAAACATGGTCCAAACACATCGAGACATTGAAGAACACAAAAAATTCAAGGGAGGACGAATTGATCATGAAGAAGAGTCTGAAAATTCCTCTACAGGGAAGGCAACTAAGAGGAAAAAGGTGTAATTGCAAGGATAATTCAAAAATACTAAATCTCCAATGTTTGATGGAGAGGTGGAACACATCGTTGAAGCCTAGGTATTAAACATGAATAAATATTTTCAAATTTAAGTATATCATGACAATCTGAAAGCTAGATTGGAAATTTATCCATTGAAAGGAAAAGCCACACTATTGTGGGAAGAAATAAAAAAATTTAAAATTAATTGATGAGCATGAAATAACTTGGGATACTTTTAAAAAATTATTTAAGGATAAGTATCTAATAGAGTTATTTTATGATGAAAACATAAAGGAGTTCCATGACCTGGAAATGGGATAGTAGTTAATTGATGAGTTTCTAACTAAGTTCACTTCTCTATTAAGATATGTCCCCTATATACATTAGAAAAAATATATAGTGAAATGTTTTATCACTAGTTTACCAGCTTTTATGAAATAAATGTTAGAATTTGATAATCCTAATTCAATGGATCAATTTGTTCGAAAAGCTCGAATTTGCTACCAAAAAAATGAAGGAAAAAGGGGAAATCGGTGGAGGTGGATCAAACAAAAAGGAACATAAAGGTTTCTAGAATCAAACTTATCAAGCAAGCCTCAATCTATGAAATTTCCAAAACCCCCTCTATAGCTTTGAGGCTATGGAGAACCCCACTATTACAAAACGTTCCCTCACCATACCTGTACAAAACCATCTGCTGACATTCAAGAATCCTCTATCGTATGGGAAGTATTGAGGAATATAACAAATATCAATGTTGTGTTGGATGATCATGTACATGATTACCAACCTACGATGGTCGATTTTGAAGGTAAAATAGCTAAGATTTTTTTCCATTTTAATAGACTCGGGTTTAACATAATTTATATCACCTTAAATTAGTAGATTTGTGTTATTTTCAATCTTCCAAGTGGAAAAACCCTTGGTTAGTACAACTCATGACACAAGATAAAAGAAGGGTAACTTCACGAGTAAAAGGTTGTCCTCTTAAGCTAGTGGGACAACAAATCAACATGTCTCTAAATTGTTTTCACTTTGGATCCTATCATGTTTTAATAGGAATATATTGGTTAAAAAAGCATTGTCTCTAGTATTCTACAAATACAAAACCATCAGTTTCCTTACTAATAAGGGTGTTAGATAAAAGAAGAAAAGAATTAGAAGAGCTATCAAGTTACGACCAATTACATATAATGAATTTTGTAAGTGTATCATAAAAGGTTGTTAAATATATTTTATGGAGGTGGGATAAACTAATTCTAAGAATAAGATGATCCACCTAGAAAACATACCAGTAACTCAAGAATTTGTTGATGTTTTCCTGAAAGAAATTCTGAGATTTCCTCCAAAAATGTTTACTGAGTTCACCATAAATTTTACTTTAGGCGGAACCCCTATGTCAAAACATCCTTATCGAATGAGTGTATGAAATTTAACAAATCTTAAAATGGAGTTACAAGAAATTATTGACAAGGGGATCCTCAGTGGTGCTTGTAAGAAAACAAGATGACACCTTGAGGTTGTGTATTGATTATAGAAAACTTAACAAGTTAACTATAAAAAATAAGTAACTATTACGAGGATTTATGATCTATTCGACCAATTCAAGTGTTCTATCACATTCTCTAAAATCTATCTACAATTAGGATACCATTAAATAAGACTAAAAGGGGAAGAGATTTGTAAAACAACATTCAAACTTGTTATGGGAATTATGATTTTTTTTTTTTCCATTCGGGCTTATAAATTCCCCATGAACATTTATGAATATAATGAATGGTATCTTCTATCCCTACTTGGACAATTTTGTCCTAATTTATATTGATGATATTCTGGTCTACTCGAGATTTTTAGAAGAACATAAAGAATGCATGTGAATAATGTTGCAAACATTAAAGGAAGAAAAATTATATAATATAGTGAATAAAATTTTTATAAGTACCAAATTTAATATTTGGAACATACACTAGTAGAAATGAGAAATTAGTGACTAGGTAACTAGAAAATTTAGCCACCACAACTTTTCAAAGTGAAATACTACCAAAAATGAGCAACCTTAAGTGATCCAACTAAAACCAACTAGCATCAATGACTAATTTAGTCACAGGATAAAATATATGACTAGATAATAAGTAATACAACTAAAAATTACTAATGTAAACTAAATTATGGCTACCTTTTAATCCGGTACTTTTGAGATACCTACAACTACTTGAAGTTTAGTAATAACATTATTACGTAAATATAATGGGATAGCTATGACTATTTGAATTTATTAATAACATTTTTCATATAATTAGATATATCTTACACCTCCTTAATGGTTAGGTTATATTCCCCTTATCTGTAAACATTATGTCCTATTTCCCTATTTATATGAACACACATGCTTAGGGAGGTATTTTATAATCTCATGTGATGGATCATGAAGACATTTTTCAAACTAATGTCTTTTACAATTTTTATTAATATTTTCAAGCCAATATTATCACTCTCTAGCCCTTTAAAAACATTATATATCTAGCCTCTATGTCAAGTGACCTCCTTTTCTCAAATTAAAAAAAACACAACCTCAATAGTGGAAACATAAAGTACCATAACAATTGACAAATTGTTAAAGTCTAATCTTGGGCTACTCAAAAATATAAAATCAATGCACTAAAATCTAGTTTCCCTCTACTATTATTTCTTCCCAAATCGAGCCATTGCAATTTAATTTCCCGCTACTCTTCATTCTTCCAAATTTGGTAAAGATTTCATGCTCTTTCTCTCTGAATAATCTCTTATATGTTGATGTATAATTTAGGAGGAACATGTTGATCCTTGATTTGTGTTCTAGATAGGGTTGTAGAATCCATTTTTTCATTATGGACAAGGGTTTGTACCCTCACGATGAAATATGTCGATAAGGGTGATGCTAATAGCAGTCGAAAGTCCTATGAATTTGGAATAAAATGCAAGGATGGGAGTCCAAACAAGAGTGACATTTTTTGGAACAAATTTTATAGATCTAGGGAACTTAGACATGCATCTCAACAAGGTATGGATGAAAAAAAAAACCCAGAAGTCGAAGGAGTGATAGTAACTAACAAAAAATACTTGAAATCATGACTACTATCACCGAGGGCACATAGAGTACTCTAACATCAAGTTACTATATATTTACATCCATGTTCCCAATGAAAAATTGTCATCCTTGTGAACATTAGCTTCTTATTTCTTTATTTGGAATTATTGGTGAAGAAATTATTTTTTTCTTGAAATATATAATCAGAGGAAAAATCAATCCCTCAAAATAAAAATCTCCATCGATAGAGCCAAAGCCAGAGCCTCAAAGTTAATCTCAAATTCAGGGCAACTTTAGTTGTCACAGGAATGGTAATTTTATTGCATTTTTGTAGGAGTGAAAATTACTGCAGGGGAGATGTTCACTACAACATCTATTTTCAAAATTATTCAAGAACCCATTAGAAAATTTCATAAATCTCTAATATATATCTCAAAAAAATGGTGTCATTGGATAGACTTGAAAGGTATATAACCCACAAGGATCTTGACCCACAGGTGGTTGAAAGTTGACTGTTATGGCAAGAGATTGTTGTTCTAGTTGAGAATAGTAATTTATTTTAGAATGAAGAGGAATCAATATCCACTCTTCAAAGTATAAACCTTGAGCTTCAAAGTGGATCTTTTGTGGAATTTTTTGGCAGAATTGGATCTGTGAAGTCTTCTTCACCATCATCCATTCTTATGGAGATGCTAAAACTCTCTAGCATGGTATAACTATTCTCCCAAATATCATATTTACTTGAATCTCCTTCTTCCTCTTTTACTCTCCACTACATTAAAAATATATTTTTTTCTTAAGTTGATAACGTTATCAAGATAATTGTTACAAAAATTTTTATAGTTTCCTAGTCAGACTCAAACTAGTAGAGAAAACAAGCCAAACTAACTTGTTGGCAAGTCAAACTTAGTTCCTGGCAAGTACAAAATTGTCATTCTTGTCCTGAAAAATTAGCCTATTTTTCTTGAGTTTTTTTTTTGTGTTTGACCTGATCACTTACACTCTCGTTTCACCCAAGTTTTCATGGAGCCATGTTTTGTAACTATAATAACCAACACATGGGAATTATTCTCCCACCAGAGAAACATGTGATTGAAATAAGTACAAACCAAGGACAAACAAATACAAAAATAGGAAACTTCTACCCATTAAATGTTTTTATTTCCAAGGAATCCTATGAGTAGTTTTTCTTGGTAAGCTAAACTTAATTTATTTCAAGATAACCATATGAATGAAATGGTAGTAAAAAGTAACAAAAAAGTGAACTAACTTGAAAACTATCACATAAGAGGTGTAACAAAATTGCTTTTTTTTCATTAATGTTTCATTGATTTATAAAACATGATTTTCTCTCTTATATTTTCTTCCCTCATATAGCCTAAATAGATTTATTAGATTGAACACTTGTTCTCATTAATTTTGCCATAAATTTCTTACATCTAGGATGTTTGTCTCTTTAACAGAAAAAATAATAATTCTACTACACTTATGGCATTTGCAATGAAAGTGATTACTACTTGTATCAAATTTTTAAAACTAAATTTACATTTTTCTTGTGCACAATTTCAATTACTTTCTAATCTCTTGTTAGCATTCTTTTCCTCTTACTACATCTT
Organism: Pinus albicaulis; assembly: GCA_034641835.2. Classification (NCBI taxonomy): domain Eukaryota; kingdom Viridiplantae; phylum Streptophyta; class Pinopsida; order Pinales; family Pinaceae; genus Pinus; species Pinus albicaulis. Next base: position 1,155,509,026 of record CM076574.1, read on the forward strand.
TTTCCTAACTAAAAATTTATTTTTTTGTACCTCTTTCCTTGCAGTTCCTTATTTGAATTTCTTCCTTCTTTAATTCACAATTTATGCATGTTTTTGTCTCTTGTTTTGCGAGTTTATTTCTTTACATTTACTGATACTCCAATTAGAGTTGTGTTCCAATTTCACTTGAGTATCTGATTGAGGTTTTTGTCAATCCTTTTCTTTCTTATTTTTTCTTGCATAACCCATTTTCCTTTTTCCCTTCTCGTTGCATCTCAAAACACTTATATCCTTTAGCAGTTAGGTTATGGAGAGGGAGATAGTATGGCTATATGCCATTTTCATTGCAATACTAACATTAAAGGGTAAATTTTTCATAGTATAAAACGTGTCTCTATGTAGAATCATTGAACTATAGAGCAAGCCCTACGGGAAGATCCATTTCCACACATCATAGTACAAGATGTGACCAACTATGGGAGGTCGCGTTGTCAAGTACTTTCTTAGATAATTTCCAGTACTCTTTGAGGTTGATTCATACCAAAATTTTCTTAATAAATTTAGGAGTCAAAATCTAAGTGACATAGTTTCAAATTTCTCTGTGAAATGATTGAAATGTAGAATTTGTATGCCATGGTTTGAACCGAGGTTTTCCTTCCACAATTAGCATGGTCCAACTTCTAGCACAAGTAGTTATTTTCTTGTCACCCAAAAGATGAATAGAGAGACCACTAATATAGTATTATATATTTATAGAGAAAACATTTTTAAAAACCAATCCAAAATAGTACTTAAATGAATTCACCAATGAAAAAATACAGAGCTCTATAATGCTAAAAGATGTTAAACCTGCAGATATGATAAGTGAAAAAAAAGACAACAATGAGAGAACACTCACATAACAAGAAAATGGACGAGAATAATTGTCTAAATTATAAAAATTATACCATTGTAGTTTCACCCTTTCAAGACTCTTTTGTTGAGTCATGCAGACTCTTCTCTAGGCCCCATGCTCACTAAAAAACTCACTAGCAAAAACACCAACTATTATATTAACCATAAAATCACCATACTCATCAATAGTCGCCATATTTTTAGGAATTGATTTTATTGTATTTTGAGGTTGATTTAGATTTGTTGATTCTTTCCCATGTCACCGAGTCATGTCAAGTCAATCATTTTCTTTTAGTGTGACAACATCGGATTGCTGTATGGGTTACACAACCGCCTTAATTTCCATAGTTAGTGGAATATATTTATAATGTATTGAAAACCATGATAAATCTCTACAAAACAGTATAGTGTGAAATTAATAAATGTAAGTGGCCTTATTAATGAAGGTCTAGTAGTCCTTAATGCGGGTGTACTTGGAGACGTATGATCTGCTGACGGTGTGGTGGATAGGCACGTGGTATACCTCCACCGCCATCCATCCTCGCTCAAGGCAGGAGTTAATAATGCCCGCTACAATCGTTAATGCTGCTTTAATGCAGCCAACCTCACCTCGTTTTCTCAAACCTCCCACTGTCATGGCTCCTATTCCGTCTATTTTTCGTGTTTCTCCTCTGCGATCATGTTGCTCTCAGGTTGACGCTGAGCCCTGCTTGCGCACTAGCACAGGGAAGCGTTGTTCTCTGAGCTGCTGCATCAAGCTTTCGACTGGTATACACATCTCCTTTGGACCTTATTGCAATCATAGCAGCTCCGCCTCTATTGTCTTCAGGAATCCTCTGCATTCGTTCACCGGTCCCCTTTCGGTTTCTTGCCCAGCCCTCCTTGCTCAGCTCAAAATGCCTCGCCTGCGTCCTCGAATGACTAGCAGACGTGGCTCCTCTCGTGGGCAAGTCATTCGGCCGCCTTAGTTTCCCTCTTCCGCTTCTTCGTCTGAATCCTCTGATTCCAGTGCTGGCCGTGTTGCAGCTCCCAGGAGTGGCCGGGGTCGTGGTCGTGGTCGTGGTCCTTCCACCTCTGCGGCGCAAGTCTGACTCTCCTCCAACGCTCATTTCCACACTGCCCGTTTTCACTACCCTTGCTCACTCAACAATCAAAATTTCCTAGCCTCTGTTACCATAAAGCTAAGAAATAATCTGATTGCTCAGGTTACGGACCCCTCTGAAATTACTCCGGCATCTGAGGACGAAATTCTGTTTTGCCCCCCTGGGGTTAATCTGCAGAATGTTCAGGGTGCATTGGCTTCACAGCACGAGCTCCAGCAGGCTGGGCTTAGCGCTCCGTCAGGTGGTGATTTCTCGGGCAAGGCATGCCCTCCTCCAGTTGAAGATGCTCCCGATCCGTATGCGTGTCCAGTCGTGGAAGAAGCGCCCTCTCCCACCAATGATGCTTAAACAGGTTTATGCCCGCTGGTTTTTGAATTCAGGTAACAAGAAGGTGCTCATTCTCCTTCTTCTTCATAGTTTTTTGCAGGCGTATCGTTTTCAAGTTCAAATGCTCTCTCTTTCGTCTTATCGCCGGTTTCCCCTGCGTGGGCGGCGCAATGTTATCCATGTTACTGTCCCCAGGACAATGCTCCAGCGATACAATGTGTCTGTTTGTGTTTTTTGCCATGGGAAGCGCTTGTTTTTGTCTGGTCTGATGAATAGAGTCCTATACTTCAGTTATCAATTCAGATATAAGTATCAGCTGTTTATAGAGACGGACAAGGTCTTGGTTACAAATGTTGTAAACAGTAAACAGTTGTTTTTGTCTGTCAATGGTCAGCACTGTAATGTAAGAATGCCGCATCTTTGGGCTAGCTATCCTGAGGCCTCAGCCTCTCTGTAATATTTTTGTATCAATATAGAAGTAGACCGATTCCGTAAAAAAAATGAAGGTCTAGTAGCTAGTGGTTGAGGCCTCATTAATGGAATTCCATTAGATGGTTATGGTTTTCCTCAACTATAAACTATATATATATATATATATATATATATATATATATATATATATATATTATTGCAAGTTATGTAATTGGTTATCAAGTGAATATTGTATTATTTGGAGATATTCTCATGTTGGAGATTTCCCCTATAAAAGGAAAGTGAGCACTGCATTTAGTATAAAGGATTGCTCAAAATGTTATTTTTGAATTTCAGTTCAATTATTTTATTTTCACAATTGTATTCTATCTATCTTATTTAAGTAATTTCTAAATTTATATTATTCCTTTTTTCTCTAAATATTATGTTTCAACTATCAAGAAACATCATAATTACAAGTGGTCTAGGAGCACTTTCTCATGCCAAAACATATTGCAATGTAAGAAAAACATTATTTAGGATAGAGATGTGCTTCAACATATTTAAATAACACAAAAATCTATCATTCAATTAGAAAGTCTATAGTTGGTGAATAATACATGTAGAAAATAATAGAGGCATCACCTTGTAGAACACCAGTGTAACATCTATCGGAACCCCTTTAAGTAGAACTGCATCAAATAACATATGCATATGCACTTATCTTCCATTTTCCTCTAGGTATATCAAGATCCCCCTCAGTACACTTAAGAATAACACTTGGGATATAAATCTCACATACTGTAGAATTGGGTAGTATGACTAAGGTTATAATCTATCACCATTAGTTGGGGGCATGAAATATTTAGTTTATCACTATTGATGGAAAAATAGGTATATCAAGAGCTATATAATTTCACACTCATCTATCCTTAGAGCCCTACAAATCCTAGCCTCTTCCTATAAACCATATCTTTTGCAACACAAGTAACAAAGTTCCTACAAATTTAGTAGTATCAAGAGTTTGGTAATTTCATCGATGCAGTAATACTCCCCTAAAATTTAAAAAATATGTCAAGGGCCTATCAATACTATTATAGGAGACATGGCTCAACAAAATCATTATGCAACATTGATTATTATGGTGTCACTTTACATTAACTATTTTTTCTTTTTTTGTCGACCATATCAAAACATTACTTGTGGTCACTAATAACGAATCTATTTTGGTACACTCATTATGTTCGGATAAAATTTGTTTAACCTCTTTTATGGAACCAACAGTCCCACGAAAAACACTCGCAATATGTCATCCATGAGGAAGTATAGAAAATAGTTTATTCTTTTTCCTAGTCAATTAGAAAAATGTAAACCAATAAATCTTCCCTCACATTTCATATATGCCCAATTTTAAGACTAGTGACTCTTTCTGATAATATTTTCCATATAATGATACTTTATTATTTCTCAACTAGGGTTTGCAAAATGTCGTAGGGTAGGAATTTAGTGCAAGTGGCTTCGACCTCCATACTACTCATTTCTATGTCTGGGTTGGTTTTCGTGTTTGACTAGAGAATCATGCACATCATTGCCCCCATGCTTTCTGGGACTCACTATGGTATAATAGGGGGATATCCTAGAAATGAACCTAGGATGGATGATGGTTTTAACTAGCCGTCGCCAAATTCTTTATACCGTGTAAGTGGTTTCTTAGTTGTGTTTACATATGGTAACACAAGATTGAGGGTTGTCTTGGGTTTCTTGTCATATTATTTGAGCTAGTCAATGGTGATGATCCGATCGTCATGGGGAAACAACATCACCCTAAAGACAAAGGACATGATTGTAGTCACGGTGTACATATAACTCCACCTAAGGAGTATATTATAGTCTAGTTGTGCGTCTAAGAGTTCAATGTCTATAAGTAATGTCTTTTAGGGAAGCTTTACATGGAAAATTTGATATAGACAAGTGGGGGATGAAGGGAAACCATCATATACTCTAGGAATGATTTCAGATGGTGTTAATCCAGGTGATCCTAACATTTTCTAGATTGATTTAGACATGATGCATGTGGATTATCCTTCATCAAAGATGTATCAATGTATGGTGATGTTCTGAACTGAAACAGGTATTTGGAAAGCGATGAGAGAAGGAAGCATGGGGCTTGCGTTGTTTAGATCGAAAGCCGTCAAGTGTGAATCTAAAGGGTCAATTTCACCAAACACATAAATTCAAGCTTTACGTTGTCTTGGGCATGATTTCAAAATGTCGAAGGCTATCATAGCAACCAGTGATTGTGCTAAATAATCAACTATGCTATAGCTATAAGAAACTTTAGATTCATGCCCTACATGCTTCATTGGTCCTTTTACCATTTTCGGAAGGGGATCTATAGTGACTTTTTATATGGTTAATGTTGTAGTAGTTTCACTCGTACTCATATGTGATGGGTTGGTGTCCAAAGGTGTATCATAGTTCTTGTTGCTTGTTTGGAAGAACAATTCATTGCCATCCATGTAAATTTCGTGACTACCTCCTCCGGTATCATTTTGGGGTGGTTTTTTTTACTGGGTGTTAACCACTCCCTGTTGGGGGAAAGGCTCCTACATTACATCAGGTTGTTGGGTATGTCCCACATTTCCACGGTTACCCTAAATTTTTTTCAATTTGGGGAGTTTGACACAATGGTGAGTGTAATGGTCGCATTCACCAAATATGGAACAATAATGATTTTTCCTTAAACTAGGTCTCTTATTTTTCCCTTGGGAGTTATTATTTGGATTTTGGTTTTGATTTTGTTTATTGTTCCTTCAAGACTGTGATTTCAGGGGGCGTTGTTGATTACTAACCCCCTATTGAGAGTCTCCATTTTTCTTACTCCTAGGCTTTTTTTTTGCAGCATTTGGAGGGTTATTTTTGTTCTTTTGGTCATAATAATTTTTTTATTGATCATGGGATGGTTGCACTAGGTTAACTGACACGTTGTTTTTCTGTGGTGGATTTTTTGCAGGGAAAGGAGGATATAGGTTTCCACGTCCCTCATTGCTCTATGATTACTGTGGGGATCTCTTGTATTATCACTCCTAGTTGAGTATTTATTCCCGTGCGAGGGAGGGAAAGAGCCTCACAATTGTTGGTGGTATGGTATCGCTCTATTTGTCACATTATACAAAGGTGAAAATTGACTTTTATGGTAGCTATATTGTGAAACGCTCGTGATAGAATCATACAAGTATATTGTGTACTAGACACTACTGCCTAAGTAACCTTGATTCAAGGACCTAATCAAACTGTCTATAGTATTCGATGAACTTGGTAACTCTATATATGTTTGGAGTTGTGGGGTGTTTGGCAGGACATTGTAAATGTAACTTGACTGGGTGTAAACGAGCTCAAGCTATTGGGGCTTTCTAATGGTGTCATCCTTTTAGATAGGTATCTATGTCACCAAATAATTTAAGATCTTGCCTGGAAGAGTTTTAAAAAGTAAGTCCAACAACACTCTATTGTCGATTTTGGCTTTATGCAAACAGCGACATCGTCGCCATTCATGGATATGGTGCAATATATGGACGGTTGGTGTTTGCCTAAAATGATTCAGTAGTTCCATTCATGAATCATGATGAATGTGTAGCTTAAAATAGGTGAGGAACGTGATAGTGAGGGTGCTAAAGGTTCCATGAGAAACAGAAGCCTGCACGACATACCATTTTACCGCATGCCCTATTAGGGTGCATTGAAAAAGTCTTAGTCTAATAGTATCATCAATGATACTATTAGAAAAACACCAGAGGTGGAAATTCATAATATGATTTCCTGGGTCTTCTTCTTTCTTCCCTTTGAATTTTGGTATATCCGAAGGGAGATTTGTGGGCATGGGAGGCCAATTAAGGCCATGAAAAATGGGTTCATTAGTTAACTTCATTAAATCTTAAAGATTGAGTGATGCTAAGAAGGGAAGCTTAGTATTGACTGTCATTGTACACTCTAGAAAAAATGTTATCTGAATGTGATGGTATATGGGCGGTGCCATGGAAAATTACACCATGGCCTTCCCTGAGAGACTCCCTCAAGGGTTAGCGCTCCTCTGCCATCTACGGGTCGTGGGAGGAGCTGAGTGTGGTGACCTTACTAGGGTTGAGTCATATGGTGTTGTGTGACCCTTGGGGTTTTCCAATCATAGATTACCTAATAAAGGATGATCTTAATAATGGTGGCAGTGTGTGTCTTCTTTCAAATAGTGAGGGCTTCACTCTCCCTCTAGGCACGGGGGAAGATTAGAAAATATGAATCCACGGGGTTCGCCCAGATGCATTTATAGTCAATCTGTTTAATCTTGGTGACTAATTTTGATTTTGGAGGAAGAATATTTTATCAAAATATGATCTAAAATTACGTAAAAAAAAGCAAAAAATAAGGAAGTAATTTTTTTCTTAGTATTAATGCTATATTGTAGTTTTGTTTTACATATGACCTCAAAAGCCTATGTACTATTTAATACTTACACTCTCAATGTAACTGAGCATTGCTAGTTTTATTATTCGATGGGTGCAAGGGCTAATGTCACGGAAAGAAATGAAATGCCTTCTAGTAGCCAAAGAATCGACGAGGTAATGGTAAGAGGATAAAGTGATGATTTTTTCATCACCTATAGCGAAAGGATGTACATGTTTTTACTAAAGTATATATGCAACATGATAAATAGGTCTTGATTATTGAAGTAAAAATTGTGTATTCCAAGCCACTAGATACCGTTCGGAGTAGCCCCAAAAAGTATCGCGAGCCTTTTGGACCTAAAGCTTAACCCTACGGAAATGGGTCTCTAGTAGTAACAGGTATTTTTCTACGGAGGAGATGAATGGATTTGAAACTCCTAAAAATTCAACATCATATTTTCAAGAGTAGTATGACCAGCGAAACGTGGATGCCTACCCCAAATCGGCCCTACTTAAATCTATAATTTCTTTGTTGCCCTATGAGGAGAATTCGTTGATTTAGGTGGTGATTATTTTAAGATTAATAATTTACTACCCATGGACGTGCCTTGGTGAAATGCTTGTGAAGAGGATAAATGTCCCAACGCACTCGGTGCCTTTTAGTTTCGTACATGTCGATGTGGTATTTGGGAGGTATAATCCAGTATTATGAGATGTGGATACAGGCACTGAAGTCCTTTACAATACTTTTCTAATTACCCTATTTGTATTTTTAGCACAAAAATAAATGATCGATGGATTATGGGTCACTTTCATACTGAAATGAGAATGATAACAATACCAAGGAGATGGAAAATTGTCTTAGGAAATATTTCACGTGCGTACAAGATCACAGGCAGAATTCTAAGATAGTAAACATTCACTGTTGTTTTGATATTTTGATTCCTAGTCCCAATTCGTAATACAAAATTAGGCTAATGTAATGCAAAAATTGAGAAAATTTGAATTAAATAAAGATATGTGGATATATGGACCACTTAATCTTATGATCACTATTCTATGTGTTTTGTATCTTTTATCCACAAATCGTTTGTTTGGACAATGTATGTGGATTGAAGGCCACTTACTTTTTCCTAATTAAACTATACGCGATTTTTAAAAATAAAAAAACTTAAACTAAAACTACTTAGTTTCTAAGCTATATTCTATAAAGTAAGAGACCATTCCCCGGTCGCAGAAATATAACACAATTATGGAAATTTTTTTAATGGGTTGTCAAATGACATTCATGTAACCCCTATTTTTACTTTTATAATTAGTGAATAAACCTAAGGTTCGGAGTGGAATGGCAGGGAATAGTTATGAATGACAATGTTAATTTGAAATTAATAAATAATTATGGAATTAATATTAATGTGTAAAAATTTTGATATTTGAGAACATGAATTCTTATCCATGGGGATGGACTAGAATCCCAAGACTTTCCCAAAAAAATTCGGGAAATTCTTGAATTAAAAATGAAATAAATAATTTATTAGGTAGGAGAAAAATATCCTAATAAAATCCTTAGTAAGTGGAAAGTTACTAAAAAACGGTAGGAATAAATTAGAGGTACAGGGAAAAGCTAGACTACAAAAGAATATTTTATGGAAGAAAAACAAAGAAATCCTAAGTACATAGGAAACAACATCCCATAGTAATGAGACGCCATATGGAAATAGTATAAAGGAAATAAGGCTTAAATAATCCATGCCTAGTGTAAAGAAAAATGGATTGTCTACACTAGGAAACATAGGTCTTTGCTCGGTGGAGAGTTGTGGAGAAAGTTGATGGGTGGGTGGAAAATAGTCTTTACATAGTGGTATGTGATTCACTGTGATTTCTCTACCCTCTTGAATTTCATTTAATTCTAGTGTTATGATTTTGAAATGAATCTAGAAATTTATATTCATAGATCTAATAGAAAGTAGAAACAAGAGGGACATATCTCTGTCACATGTTCGTAGTAACTTAATTCTTGGATGTATTTTTATAAAGTTAAGTAATTGATTATATGTGTGTTATGCTGATATTCATTTTTTACTGTATGTATTTGATAGAGTCCCATGTATAATTTAATACAATTAAGTCTCAAATCCCATTACATAGGCTTGAAAACTTTTATTATATAAATAATCGATCTCTAAACCTAGGAATGGGTCTCAATATGATATTTTTTATTGTAAATATAACTATGAAGAAGATCATAAAATATCATTATAAGTAATGAAAAGCAGTACTAAACATTGTTTAAAATTTTTCATACACAAATATTCCATTATAAACAATGGTGGTGGTACGGAATATCATATTTCAATGATTAGATAATTATATGAAACATAAATTATTTACTCAATATTATATCGAATAGAATAAATAGATATGCCGTGATGTACATATATATGAATGAAATATCATAGTATATTTTACACATAAAATAAAGAATTGTTGTTAATAATTTCCTATCATACTCTTTTTAATTAGAAATCCTCTTTAAAGAATAGAGGACTTAAATGTTCATGATCCTACAATTTAGGAATTATAAAGTGAAGCTATAAATACATCGGGGTGACAACCCTAGTATAATCTAAAATAGCTAAGACAAAACATGGAAAATTAAGGGAATTTCACAACATTGGTCCGAGTGACCGACTTTGTGAATGAAAGAAATTGTACGCTCGGATGAGGTGGTAGATGATAGATGCGAACAATGCAATAGACAAAGAGTATAAAATAAAAACCTCCAAACAACCACGTAAATATGAAATTATAATCATATTGAGAAAAATAGAGGGGAATGAATCCTATGACTGAGATGCTAGGAGGGAAAGAGGCTATTACATAACTATACTCTTCAATATTTGATCTTTCCTTGTACCTACATTAGAGAAATGCTATAACTAAATTTGAATTGAATGTATATACAAAAAAAAATTAAAGAAGAAGTTGATATAATTTCCCTCCCCAACTAAGGTTGTAGGCATACATACTTACCCCGAGTGTTGGTTAATCCTTAAAGAAGAGCCTCGAGCACAGGCAGTGGTTACCCATTTACATTCGACAAATTTAAATCGACTTCCAAGAACAACATAAAGAAAACAATATGTAATTACTTTATAAAAATAAAATATTGTTAAAATATAAGAAAGAGGGATATTTTTGGTGAACCTCTATTCAAAGAAGGCCCATGTTAACGGTCTATGTAACCCCTTGGTAGGTATGCAATCCTTGAATAATTAAAGTACAAAAATGACTAACACAAAAATGTTCTAGTATATATACTATTTAGATTGATGAATCTCACTCTAAATTAAAGGATAAAATTCAATAGATTCGGGAATTACTATTATGTATAGGATAGAAGATAAAATAGAGTAAGAATTACAATCATTGAGCATGAATAGTATATAACTAAAAGTAATCTCTAAATAGATGGAGCTAAATCGGCTAAAAATCATAGATATGAAAAGGATTATGAAGTAGCCTATTTATATAGATAAAATATGAATGTAATATTAAATTATAATATTGAATGCTACTACCAAAGTAATCAACAAGTAGAAGAGAATTGGAAAAATTTATTAAATTATAATAAATAAAGCTACGCCAAAAGTAAACAATGATTAAATTTTGAAAAATTTGAAGAATCAAGAAATTTAATTTACTATATCATTCTACATGACATGATATATAAATTGAATGACATATAATTAGATAAAAGTTGAGGCAGTGAATAAAACAAATTCCGAATTCACTTAGGAATAATTTTTTCTTATTACATTAAATATACTTATAATTGTAGTAAAAATGTGTTATGCGATAGATAATAAAATGTGTATAGACGATAACCTATTATGTATGAGGAGACATAAAAAATTAATGAATTACTACAGAAGTTTATATTATCATTTTGCAAGTTGCACAAACCAAGCATCATGTACATTACAAAATAAAACATAGTGGAGTGGGGTTAAATACGTGGTGGGAATAGAGTAGTCTTTGTGAATATAAATAAAATAAATAGTAAGTACGGGTGTAAATCAATGAATATTGTTAAGACAATTATTATGCAATATATAGAAATTAAATACATTAGGGTATACGTTAAAACTGAATTCATGTATATATATAGTAGTAAATAGAAAGAAGAAAATAATTCTGAGAAATGTATACGTTGCGTACAACGCTAGTAAATAAAGTTGAAAACTATGATACAAGGAGAATTACTTTGCGTGAGGGAAGATTTGAATTAAATATCCTTCGATTCGACGACAAAAAACCAAGTAGGGTTACAATATACATTTAGAATAGGGGTTTCTAATTAGAAAGAGGAGATCTCTTAATTCAAATAAAAAAATAGATGGGATTCGAAGAGATTGGGTTCGAAGTTTCCCAAGGCCCCAATCTAGAAACTCAAATATCAAAACCCAATTCGAAATACAATGATATAGTAGCTTGCATGTATCTAAAGAAATTAATGTGAAAAGGGTAACTAGGATTTAAAAACAACCTTTGTAAAATATCGAGAAAAACCTTTAATCGAAAACAGAGAAAAAATTTAACAAGAGGAGAGGGTAGATTCATAAACACCTGTGATGCAACACGGTGATTTCCAATGTATGCTTGCGGAGGAAGGCATGCCTACGTGATAATGACGGGGAATTGGCTCTATCGGTAACATTGAAATACCATAGAAAAATATATCTAATAAAAAAAAATATTGGTACATGCGAAAAATAAATATCCACCATGGAAAATGAGAATACCTTATGAGGTGTTGGAGAGAGGTTCAAATACTGCTGTGAAAACTCTCCACGTTTAGCCATTTATGATGTGAATAAAAGCTTGTGAATGAGTTGGCATAAAACCATTGACAAATAACAAATAAATAAAGAATTATTATTTATGACAAAGCTTACCTTACGAAAGAGAAAATTGACACTTTATTGAGTTAAGCAAAAGAATGGAGATTCCATAACACCGAGTCTACCAAACCATGCATAGGATCATGAATAAGGCCACATTGATCAATTTAGAGTAAAGTTACTCCCACCATAAGTGTGGTCGGATTCATCTGTAAACCGAAGGGAAAAGGAGGCTACAAGTATGTAATGGAGGTAGACTCCGGAAGGCAGTGGTTATAGCAACGGGATTGAAATGAATGAATGAGACAACTAGTGGGGTAGTAAAAAACCTTGGGGTTTTGCTAATAGATATCTGTTAGGTCCCTATATTACTAGTTCGGTCCCTTATATTATTATTTAGCCCCCTTATTGTTATTGTTGTACCCTTGTAACTGATATTGTTATTGTTTCCATACATTAATATTGTTAAGGTTGCTAGGATTATATTATGGCCACATGGACTCCTATATATAGAGGAGATTTTGGTCATTTGTATCATCCAAGAATTTTTCATTTATGTAATGTATTGGAGGTTTCCCCCTCCAAGTGGCTGATTTATAAGGCTTTTATCTCTCTTTTCTTCTATTTTTTTAGTTGGTTTCACAACATTTTGTATCGGAGCTTTTGCATTCTTGAGTTTCTTTGCTCCAAACGAGGTCATTATGCAATTTTTGCTATAACATTTCTTTTATGAAGGTTGAGAAGAGGTACATAGGGTGAAGCCAAACTCTGAGGTATCGGAGAAAAATTCGGATCTTGGTTCAAAATATTTTTGGTGATATGATATGCGCAAGTTATGGAGATTTTGCGGGCTCCTAAATTTAACCTAAGCAGATCATCGTGGAATTTTCGGTATAAAGTTTTCTATGAAGGTTAAGAAGCTAAAATGACGGCCCAGAGCGAGGTCCAATCTTGAGAAATTCATTGAAAACTTTCGGAGGTTGATTTGCAATATTATCAAATATAGGGTCGGTGAAATTTAGGGATTTCTGGATCTTGAATTTCGTCGCAAAAAGAAGTGGCCGTGGGAAAATCGTCATAACTCTCTCTACGAGCATTGGATTTGGAATTATGTAAAAAGTGGCCACAAGTGCACATATTGTAGTTTCTATTGTATCAATGATAGAGCCAAAGGAGGAAATAGTGACACGTGGCCGCAATGTGTGCATAAGGTAGCTCCTACGGAACCATTTCTAATTAGGTCCTTGTGGGAGATTTGTTATTTATAACTTTGACTTGAAGAATCCAAATGGGTTGACCTATGGAATTTGAAAGAATATTAAGAGGGCACACTACGGGGCCCAATTTCTGATATTGAAGATCTGAAATCGCGAGAGATAATTCAGTTTTAATATCAAACTCCATAAAAGAAATAAAAAATTGTGTATTTCTTTAAATTGCATAACACTTTGTTTGAAAAAAAATAGTTTATTTTTTTCCAAGGGCATATTGAAGAATAGATATGAGTATTGGGTTCTAAGAATTCCCAAAAAAATAATTCAACACCCATTAAGCCTTGAAAAGGCTCTACTGTGACTCATGAAGAAAGACAAATCCAGCATGAGATATCAAAATTACAGAGCGAATTGCACCAGAAATTTCGTTATCACAAAGAGAAACAAAACATGAAATGGATGTTTTGAAGAAAAGTGTGGAAACTAATATGAATGGTGTGGAATCCAGATGAATGGCATGGAATTTGACATGGAAGCTAAGATGGATGACATGGAATCTAAGATCGATGAAAAAATGAAAGACAACATGGAAAACATGAAGAATGATCTAAAGAAAGTAGACATCGAAGGTTTGGCAAAGTTGATAGAAATTTTTCCTAATAGTGAAAAGGGAAATATAGTAGAAAGGAGGAAAATCATGATTAGAACAAAATAATGTTAGTAGTGATTTCATAAACTCTAATTTTGGATGGAAGAACCATCATATTCCAAAGTTAGATATGAAGATTTTAATGACAAGGATCCCATAACGTGGATACTATAGATGGAGCAATATTTTGATCCCTCAGCAATATTAAAACACACAAGGTACACATTGCATCTTGACATTTGAAGGAATAAAATACATTTTGTAAAGTATCGATGGCTTTGATCCTGTCAAAAAATTGTCCTTGGTCAATTTTTACGGAGAGAAATAATGTAGTACATTATGAGGATACAAAAAACTTAACACCTTCCCAACCAATTGATAAATCTCGAACAAAGAGGTTCGGTGGTGGAGCACATTGAGGACTTCCAAAAATTGAATATAAGGGTAACTAATATTCCCGAGAGGAACACAAGATTAGTATACTAGGGAATTTAAAGGATAACATCCAACATGAATTCCAGAGAGTGGAATTTGATTCATTGGAAAAGGCATTCGGGTTGGCAAGAAAAAATGAATGTAAAATTACATGGTGGGAACCCTACCACTCACATATATAAAGATGGAAGTCTTACTCACTCTCACTTCCTGACTAAGGTTGACACCACAATTGGAAGAATAAAGAGCAAAATGGCTTTTCTACAATTGTGATAGAAAATACGATAAGGTCATAATTGTGTTGGAGAAGAGAAGTTATTTTACATAGATTTCAGAAGAAGAAAGAAAATAGACAAGAATCTTTAGAAGAGGATATACAGGAACCAACCCTAGAAGAGGAAGAAATGAGTTACGATCATATATGATGTAATGCATTGGCAAGAATTACCACTCCTCAAACTCTCAATATAGAGAACATATCAAGAAAATGGTAATAGTGTTGATTGGTCGGGTAGTGCCCATAATTTTATTCATTTTTAGGTAACCCGAAATTGAATTGTTTCCTATGCCCAACTTTGGGAGATAAATAAAGTGATGGTTGCAAATGGAAGCACTAAATTGGTCTAGAAAATGCCACAATATCTAGCTAAGCATGGGGGAACTGTATTGAATATTGAATGCTTTCCATTCCAATAGGAGGTGTTGATGTTGTACTAGGAAGTCTGATGGTTACAATATTTTGGGATGACGACTTTTAATTTTTCAAGAAATTTTCTTTAGTTTTTTCGGAAGAAGGAAGTCTAATTACGGGGTATCACAAGGAAACGGGAAATATAATAGCTCTAATGTGTGAAAAATATTGAATAAATAACAACAAGGCGTAATTGCACAATTATGCTCACTAAATTCAACATGAAAAGCATCTGTTAGGATCTCCATTCTGGACAGTGCTTCCAGGTGTTTGGAAACTCCCAAAGGACTCCCACCTATTTGGCAGTCATGATCATACTGTTCATTTGATTCCGGGGAAGTGTTCCTCCAAACATCGAGGCCTTATTGATATCCTTATGTCCAAAAGAGGTGAAGTTGAATGTGATTGCGAAATGATGAAGGTGGTATAATTCAACCCTGGTCAAAGTTATTTCTCTACTACAATAGTATTTGGTCTGCACAAGAAGGATGGATCATGGCGCATGTGTCTGGATTATAAGGAGGTCCAATAAGCTCACCATTAAAGATAAATTTCCCATTCTGTCATTGATGGACAAACCCCAGATGAATTACATGGAGAAAATTTATTTTACGAGTTGGATCTTCATTAGGGATATCATAAAATTAGAATAAAATTGAATATATTCCAAAAGTAATATTTTGAACTCATGAGGTCATTATGAATTTTTTCATGCCTTTTGGTATATACCAATGCACCTTCTACATTTCAAGGGTTGATAAATTCCATTTTCCAAACCATTCTTTAGAAAATGTATTAGGTATTTTTTGATGACATGCTAATCTAGGTAGGTCTTGGAAGGATCATGTTGAACATGTTGACGGAGACTATTGCAAGGAAAACAATTATATCAAAAAACATCGAATTGTTTTTTTGGAGTAAAGAGATAGTGGAATATACAGTTATATTCACGCCTCTAACGAGGTGTTAGGTAGACCCTAACAGAATTAAATCCATTAAAAGAATGAAGATCAAACGATCATAAACGGTGCTGAGGATTTCTCTTGGTGTATGAGGTATTATCGCAATATTGTTAAAATTATTGGAGAATAACGGACCTCTAACAACATTACAGACCAAAGATGGGCTACTTGGACTCGTGAAGAAACTGAATATACGAACATCTTAAAGAGGAAATGTACTGTACCAATGTTAAACATATGCAGACTTACAAAAACTTTTATTATGGAATGTGGTGCTGGGAAATGGAATTAGTGGTGATTTTAATGCAAGAAGGAAGACCTATGTGCTTTTGAAAGTTGTCAATCAAGGTAAGTATTTGGAAAACTGTTTATAGAAGGAAATATTGGTGGCAAACTACGTACACTGAAAGTGAAAAGCCTTACTAATGGAAAACACTTTACAGGTAAATGATGATCATGATAGTCTTAAACGAGTTTTTGGAACAAAGAATATATTTGAAGATAAATGTTTAGATGCACTCTCAAGAATGAATGAAGAGGTGGAAGCATTGCTTTGTTCCATTTCTATATCAACCATCTTGGTCTTTGAAGCAAGGGATGAATGGAAAAAGGACGAAGAAGTGTGGACACTCATTCAAATCTTCAGCAGCAGATCTGAACACATATGATACATTTGTTGAAGAAATGACAGAGGATTCCTTATATAATTACAAAGATCACTTCTATATTTGTAATAATTCCCCGTAAAACAAAATATTCTTTTGGAATTGCACACTTCTCCTTTAAGAGAAACTTGGATTTTTAAAAACTTACCATGGGTTGGAAAATAAATTTTTTGGGATGGCCTTAAATATGATATTAAAAAGTTTGTGGTGGAATGTTAGATACTTGAAAAATAAAGTTGAGACAAATTGGACGGGTCTTCGACAACCTTTGTCATTCCAAGTCAAGATTGGAGAATATTTCAATGGATTTTATCATAGGTTTACCTAAGTTTGAATGGCCAGTGTCATCATGGTAATAGTGTTAGAATTAACTAAATGGATTTTTTGTGCATATCTCATCCATTTAAAACAAATCTAGAGTTGCTACTACATTTATTAATAGAATTAAAAAGCTAAATGGAAGCAGATTATTGTGAGTGACAGATCCCATTTTTACTTGTAATTTTTGGACGAAGTTATTTTCTTGTTTCGGTACTCAATTAGCTCATAGCTCATCTTATCATCCACAAATGCGATGATCAAGGCGAGATAGTGAATAAATGTTTGGAAGGATATCTTCGTTGTTGTGCTCCCCGATAAGAAAACACAATGGGTCAAATGGTTACCTCTGTTGAATGGTAGTATAACACTTCTTTCCATCTTTTAACGAAAAAATAAACCCCATTTATGGCACTTTATGTATATCATGCGCCATCCATCACACACATCATCTTCAAGAGAAAATTCACGAGGTTCAAACGGTGGAATATCACATCGAGCTTCAACAAGAAGTTCTCCAACTCTTAAAGGATAACCTAAATTCGCCACAGCCAAATGAAACAACATGCAAATAAACATTGCGAGAGAGAAGTTACGATGTAGGAGACTTGGTATTTTTATAGCTACAACCATACGAACAAATGTCCCTTGAGCAAGATGGGAAGAATGATAATAAGAATTACTAAGCAAAAAAATATGGTCCTTATATGGTGCTGCAAAATATTGGTACTATGGCATACAAATTGGATCTTCCTGCTTCTTCGCAAGTGCATCCCGAGTTTTCCATGTTTCATGCTTAAAGAAGGTTATAGGTGAAAATCTTCCGGTTCAAGCAATATTCCAAAACTTGACGAGAAAGAAAAATCATATTGGAACTTTGAAGCGGTCATAAACAAGAACTTGACGGCCTATGAAATCGATCAATTTAGGTGTATCTCATCAAGTGGAAGAACTTACCTTGAAAATTGTACATGGGAGGATGATAATTCTACAGGCTTTTGAAATTCTGACATTGAGGAAAACACCTTTTGAAGGAGAGGAAGCATTTTTAGATCCCTATATTACTAGTTTTAATTCTATGTGTTATCATTACATTTATGTTTATTGTTGTACCATTGTAACCCCAATATTGTTATTATTGTGCCCTTACATTATTCTTGATAGGTGGTAGGATTATATTGTGGCCCCATGGACTCCTATATATAGAAGGAGATTTTTTTTTTGTCATTTGTATCATCTAGGAATTGTTCATTTACGTAATGTATTGGGATTTACCCCATCGAAGTGGGCGATTTCTAAGGCGTTGATATCTCTTTTCTTCTATATTTGGAGGCCAGTTTCATAACATCTCCATGTTGATTTCGGTCTAGATCTCGTGTGTACGAATGGTATGAAAAAGGGACAAGTGGACCATGCGAGATACGCCAGGCTGGACACATGGCAACCCTAGGGGTGGGCTGATTAAACTGTGGGGTAAGAGGCCTTTAAACAAACTTGTTTAACTCACGATCTATTTCATTCTTATTACAATCCATATAGACACCAAGTAAGAGAGTGAGTTGTATTAAAGAGAGACGACACGTTATGTATATGAAAGGGCTTAAAACATGGGCATGGTATGGAAATAGATTAAGTAACTATATCTTAGTGTAGATAAGAGTAGGTGGAAATTAAATATAAAAATTAGATATATTAAAAGTTAAATAAATAATTGGATTCTATATATAATAAGAAAATAATGATTAGAATAAGCCAGATCTAATTAAGAAAAACAAGGGAATGTGTAATACCTAGATTAAGGGGATGATAAAGGTGTAAGGTAAAAATAATTGGGATGATAAATAAAATTAATTAATAATATCAAAAATTTATTTGAGACAATCTTTATAAAAACTAAGGAGGAAAAAAATGGATAGAACATAGTACGAAAAAAAAAAAATTGTTGGAGATGGTACAGTGGTATCAAAATCCAAGTTAAAACTATGGGCTTATCGGTCCCAACACGAATAAAACTTTGCGGTCAGAAAAATTAAATTATGACATATTTTATCTATTCCATATCAATGGTAATTGTGTTTATGCATCGGATCAAAATGTAAAAAATCATCTAAGTTGTTGTCATGTCCCAGAAACGAAGAAGGTTGTATGTGGCGGGGATAAGGAGGTGCTTACTAGATCCAAATGATGGAAATTATTAAAAAATTTCACGGAAATGTTTCGAAGCTAAGGAATAGAAGTGAGAATTTTCTTGCGGAGTCAGCTTCGAGCAAGAGAGGTTGATAATGGTATTAGCCTCGAGGTCTATACATCATGGAAGATCGAGAGGAAAACCCAACTCAAGAGAGTATGAGAGTGGGGAAGGATCTGGTAAAACATGTTCAAAGTCTAAAAGAAAAAGTATTTTTAGGGTGAAATTCTACAAGATCAAACCTCCAACCTTTGATGGAGAGAAGGAAGAGGACATGGAAGCCTAACTACTTAACATGGCCAAATACTTCCCGGGTATATGAATACGGATGTAATATAAAAGAAAAATTGGCGGTTTACTAGTGCAAGGTAAGCGACACTTTGGTGGGAAGAAGAAAATAATATGCTTTCTTGATGAAAATACCATTTCATGGGAAGAATTTAAAGGATAAATTCAAATATCTATACCTTAGTGAGAGGTATTATGATGACGAGCAAAGAAATTTCATGGCCAGAAGACTTGAACGCTCACTATTGATGAATTTTGATGGATTTCACCAAATTTACTTCGTTATGTGTCATACAAGGGAAGAAAAATCTAAAGTACAATAATTTATATTTGTCTTCCCCTGTATACAAATAAATAATTGAATTTTACAATTCTAAAGTTATGAATGAAGGTGTCAGAAAAGACGAATGTGTTACCGGTAATTTAAAAACGGGAATGATCGGTTAAAAAACTGGCGAGAATAAGTAGAAAAGGGAAGGGTGAAACAGAGTAAAAAAAAAAGATCAAAACTAGATTATCTAATAATTTTGGAAAAAATCACCAGCCCAAAAGTTTAATAAGAGTTATGAGAATTAGACGAGCCATTCTCATGCTGGGTTTCAAGCTAATGGATGGGAGCATTATTGACCTCAATTTTGGTCATTTTTCCCTATCCCTAAGTCCATATATCTACCACAAAATTCCATCTTATTTCACCCATATATTCATCGGTTTATTATTATTTTTTTCATATTTGAGGTAACTAAATTAATTTTTTTTAATTTTTAGAATTTTTTGTAAGAATTGTGTTTTAAGAGTAATTTTGGATACAGAAAAAATCCCATAATAGCTTCATTTGGAAGTCATATGTGTAGGACATTTCATGAGATCTGACATATGTCTGGAAATATTGGGAGACCTGGATGGAGAAACACCTATTGCTTCGTCAAACTAAGAAAAAGCAGACTCGGTCAGCTTAAGTCAAACTTGACCTTTCATGTGAGAATCCCTAGTAAAAAACGTGATTTATTATTTAGTGGATTTTTGATTAGTGAACCATAATGGATGATTTTGACCTATATGGATGGGATTAAAGTTGATAATCTTGTTATAGAAATTATAGGAAAGTTTTTATGATTTTCCTATTTAAACAAATTTTATGGACCATTAGGATATGTGAATATATGTAATTTTATATTGAGACTATTGGAGACTTTGAGATAATTTGAGAACACTTATATTGCATTTATTTATTTTTTTGTTCATGTTTTAGATTCTTTATTTAGTTTTTGTAGCTAAAGTTCTTCAAATTATTTTCCAAGGCAAGGGTGGAGGCCCCATGTCAGCTAACTACTTTGGTTAAATTAGCTTATTTTTTTTTCAATAGTTCCTGTTCAGACTTACTGATTCATTTTATTTAGATGTGCTATCATTTATTTATGATTTTTGGATGATTATTTGTTTAATTGGGGTATATAAAGAAAATAAAACCAAGGATTTCGATTAAAGTTCTCTTTCTATCAGAAGTTATGAATAACAACTTCAATTTTATCCTTTTTAAATTTCTTGAATTCTTTCTTGAATTTTTAGTTTTATGATTTCATGCAATAGTAATCATGTTGGATTATGACTATGAATAATGAAAACCAATACCTACTAAGTTAGGTGCCTTCTATTGCTTTCTACATCTTGACTACTATTATTTAGTGTGCTTTCTTGAATTGTTTCTTGAAATTTAGTTCAAATGCTATGGTAATGTTGTTGGAAGGTAAATTTGTGAAGAAAGGAAAACTATGATATTCCTATGTTTGGAGCCTCTTCTCTTGCTTTCATACATCTAAACTACTTCTCTTGAGTTTGTCTTCTTCATAATAGTACATCACGGAATGAAAACTAGGATCTCTAAGTTCGGAGTCTATTCCTTTGCTTCTTTGCGTCTTGCATTATTGAAACTTTTTAGTTAGATATTATATTTGTAATATAAAATTTCATTAAAATTAAAACATGAATATATTTCTAATATGCATTTCCTTAACATAAAATTTGTCTTCAAAAATTGACTTCACCTGAAAATCCATATAGTTTGGACATGCTTCCAAGACTGAAAACTTGGATTGACAAGTAAACACTTGTGTTAATTTGTAGTAATTGACCCAATAAGCAATGAGAAAAATGGTGGACTAAAGAAAATATGTGGGGGTACCGGATATAGAGTGAACCTCACATGTTGCGGGAATTCCTACACAACACTTTTGTAACCCAAAGAATTCACAAGTGCGAAGAAGAAACCACGAGTGAATGACATTGTGGAAACATTCCCAATCGGTACGGCATTAGACGAAAGTCCACCCCGAACATCAATCAACCATGATTTAATTGAACTTAACATCTACGACCAACCTATGTATTTTTTAATTGATATAGGAGCTAGTTTAGGTGCTACAGGTCCCCACATAGTGGATAAATGGAAACCAAAAAAAAAAAAATTTCAACACCACTTAAGTGGCCACCAGATAGCTCTGAGACGAGAGAGAATATACATAAACTACCCGAGAACAACTGTTAATTTAAATGGATACATTAAATATTTTCAGGATAAACTTGTATCCTTCCTTTAGGATCTTATAATCTTCTAGTTGGAATGGATTACCTCGAACAATGGAAAGAAATAGTAAATGGCTTAGAAGAAAACAACGGCTTGTATTAGTGTTGCTTAGGAAAGTCTATGGTAGTCAAGGAGAACCTAAGCCTATGTTTCTTAGGCGATTTATACATTACAATTGAAGGAGACAACAAGGAAAAGGGTTGTTTAGTATATGATATAGGATTGAATATTTGGAACAACCAACACAAAATGAACATTTAGAAATCTATCCTATAATCAAGATGCTTGGGATATATTTCCTGAAAAGTATAACACCCCCTCGAAGAGACATTGAATTTTAGCATTGAACTAAAACTGGGACCCACCCCTATTTCACAAGAGCACCTTATAAAATGATTACTCCTGAAATGCAGTAGAGCGAAACCGATTTACAATAATTGTTAGACAAAGAGTATATTAGACCAAGTGTGTCTCTGTGGTGAGTGATAATTTTGTTTTTTCAAGTAGAAATATGGAACCTTTCATATGTGCATAAAATTCGGAAGATTTTAAACAAGTTAAGCATGAAATTGGTACCCTCTTCCATGAGTGCATGATCTATTCAATCGAAGTAAGGGGGGCAACCATATTCTCAAAAATTGACTTGAGAGCTAGGTATCTCTCAACTTTGTGTATTAAATATCTAGATATCCATAAGACAACCTTCCAAACTGGTATGGACATTGTGATTCTGCTTTATACTTTTTGAATCCCACCCAAACACTCCCACTAATTTCATGTGTCTTATGAATAATGTTACTGCATAAGCATCTAAATAACTTTGTGTTAGTCTTCATAGATGATAAGTGTACTGAGAAAAAAAGAGGAACAATATTAACATCTTAGATAGTCTTTTAAACAACTTGGAAAACCAATTTGTATGGAAAATTATGGCTTGTAGTTTTAAAGCAGATTAAATAACTTCGACATGTCATTTCCCGAGGAAGGGTTGGAGACAGTCTAAAAAATGTACAAGAAATTTTAAATTGGCCTGCACTTACAGTGTACCAGCAATGCGATAATTTATTGGTATTTCTAAATATTTCTACAAATTTTGTAAGACAATTTACTACATTAAACACCCACACATCACATCCTTGCAAAAGAAGGGGTGAAATTTGGTGGATAGGCAGAAAACGAGGAAGTTTTTGATTAGTAGAAACAAAAATTACTATTGCACCTATCCTAAAAATTGATCCCACTAAAAGAGTTTTGTATGTATTAATGAATGTATAGGAGGTTTGGGAGGAGTATTGTTGCAAGATAATGTAGTAAGAACTTATGAATCCTGAAAATTGAAGAAGCTTGCTCTGAAAAGAATTATACGGTGTATGACTTGGAATTGGTTGTTGTCAAACATGCACTAGGAATGTGACGACAATATTTGTTGGGTAAAAATTTGTGTAATTACGGATCATGCAAGTATTTCCTTAGCCAACTAGATTTAAATGTAAGGGAGACGAATTGTTAGATTTCCTTTGATATGGAAATCAAACACATAAAAGTGAAGGAAAATCGAATTATTGATGCCTTAAGTAGACATTATAGTCAAGTTTTTACATATATAAGGAGTATAGTAAAATTTGTGTGAAATAAAAAATTTAGGAAGTGTTATTTCAAGATCCTCAATATGTTAAATTATACGAAAAATTACGACAAGCTGAAATTTTAGGATAAACTATGGATCATAAAGTTGATCGATTTACAAGTAGAGGCTTTATATTTATAAATGTATCCACCTTAAAACATGAAATATTATATGAATACCGAAGATACCTTATTCGGGTCATCTAAACATCAAAATATGGTGAGAACCTTGCGAAAATACATGTTACGCTGGGAATGAAGGAAAGGAAGTAGATGATTACATGGAAAGTTGTTTGGAGTACCAACAAGTTAAAGGAGATAGATTATCAACATCTACCTTGAGTATAATGGTCCTCTTCCTATTTAGAATGCAGGTAACTATGATAGTGTCATTAGACTTTATTACATGTTGCCATGTACTAAGTGCCATGCGACGACTCAATTATATTAGTTGTGGACACATTAACCAAAAAACATTTTCTACCTACTCGGTCCACCTTTGGGAAAACACATGTGGCCTATGTTTTCATGAAATAAATATTTAAACTCAAAAAAACACCAAAGATGATTATTTTGATAGGGATGCAAAGTTTACATATCTAAGTATTTTGGAATACACTATTTGAAGGAATGGGGACAATGTTGAATTTTTTATAACTTATCATCCTCAAATAGGTCCAATAAAATATAAATAAAAATTAGATATTGGACGAAATTCTTTGCATGTATGTTATGGACAAAACCACCAAGTGGGAAGAATTTTTTCATTTTGGAAGAATTTTCTTACAATAATAGTTATCAAACTCATTAAAATGAGCCTATTTGAATATTTGTATGGCAAAATTTTATACTTCACTTAGCTAGAGTCAACCGGAAGGGAAAATATGGTACTTGGGTATTTTTTAGTACACGCAGAGATGAGGTGTTTGTGAAACAAATTCAATAGGACATTAAAGAAACTTGAGGCTTGGTAGAGAAGAGTTATGAGAACAAGAAAATAATTGATATAGAAAAATAATAAGTTGGAGATAATGTGTAATTGATAATTAAACCTCGAAAAAATACCTTGCATACGGTAGTTGTTCTAAGTTAGCATAACATACCATGATCCCTTTGATGTTTTGAAGAAGTGGGGCTAGTAGCTTACAAATTGGCTCTACTAGTCATATTAAAGTTCATAATGTTTTTCAAGTTTCATTTTTTGAAGAAATATATACATGATAATTCTCATGTGGTTGGCACGACTATGATACGAATTGGAAAGCAGAGGGACTTTCTTCCATAACTTTTCCATAGTATATTGGAATGGAAGAAACCCATGCTTGAATAGAACGGTAGCTTGGGTGAAATTGCATTGGATGCACTTTGCACTTGAGAAGCTTACCTAGGAATGGGAATAAAGTGTGAAGGAAGTGTACACAACGATGTTAAATGAATAAACGGAGAGATATCTACAACACCGATAATGGTGATTTTGTTTTAGGGGAGACTATGTAATACCCTATTTACGAGATTTTATAATTAGTGATTAGCCTAAGGTTCGGGTGGACACAAGGAATAAATATGTATGAACATGTTGTTTTGAAATTAATAAATAATAATGAATCAATATTAATGTGTAAATATAGAGTATTTGAGACCGGGAATTCTTATCCATGAGCAGAATACAAATCACATTACTTTACTAAAAATCTCTAGAAATCCCTGGAGAAAAATCAAATAAGTACATTTTATTATATGGGATAAAAACATATAATAAAATCATGGCTCAAATGGAAAGTTGCGAAGGGGTACGAATAAAACTAGGATGAGGAAATGCTAGTTTTAAAATAAACTTGTGGAAAAAGAAGAAGTCTAGGTTATGGGAAACAACATCTCATAATAATAATAATTCATTATGGAAACATGTTGAGGAAATAGGGGCTTAAATAAACCATTACTAGTGTGATAAAGGGGTTGTCTACAGCTAGGAAGCATAGATCTGCTCAAGGGAGAGAAGTGGATAAATGTCATGGTTGGGTGGAAAATAATCGGTACACAATATTATGTGATTATTGTGATTTTATCTTTCTGCGCAGCAAATTTTGAATTTAATTCTCTTCTTATGATTTTGAAATCAATATGATTTTATAGTCGGGGGTCTAATAGAAAGTAGAAACAAAGAGGGACAAATATTTGTCACATATTCGTATGCTTGAATTATTAGAATTAGTTGTATAAAGTTAAGTAAGCGATTATCTATGTATTTTCTAGTGTCCATTTTGCCATACGTATTTGATATATGGTCCATGTATAATCTAATATAGTTAAGTCTCAAATCCTATTACATAGGCTCGATACAACTTCTATCGGATAAACAATTAAAGAATCTCTAAAGTCAAGAATGGGTCTAAATACGTGTTATTAATAACTATAATTACAGAAGAAAATTGTAAAATATAATTATAAATAATGAACAAAATTTTAAACATTGTTAAATTTTACATACAAAAATATTCTAGTATAAAAAATGGTAATGGTAAAAGAGCATCATATTTCGTAAAGTTAGATATTGTTGATATAAAATTCGAGATAGTATATTATAAATTATTTATATTCTCTTGAATAGAGAAAATAGATATGCCAAGGCGATGTATATATAGATGAAGATAAAACTATACAATATATGTTACATAAAAAAATCTACGATGATAATAATTCCCATACATAGACTTTTAGTACAAATCCTCTTTAAGGAACCTAGGACCTAAATGTTCATGATCCTACAATTTGGGAATTGTATAGTGAAACTAGAAATACATCATGGTCATAGCCCTAGTATAATCTTAAATAGCTAGAAAAAACATGCGTAATTAAGAGAATTTTTAGAGTCTCCATTGGTCCGATGACAACCTATCAATGAAATAAATTGTTTGCCGGATCGGTGGTAAGATGATAAATGTGAACAATACAGAAGGAAAGAGTATAAAATGAAAACTTGAAACAACCCGTAAATCAGAAATTAAGTCATCACGAGGAAAAAAAAAAGAAAAATGTAGAGAAAATAAATCCTATGATTATTATTATAGGAGGAAAGAGGATATTGCAGCAATATACTCTTCAATACTTGATCTTTACCTTGTACCTACGATCGGAAAATAATGTAAGTAAATTTGAATTTAATGCATATACGAAAGCAATGCATCTGAAGTCAAGCATGTTCTACTACTAACCTAAGGGAGTAGGCATAAATACTTTCCGAGGTGGTAGATCCAATCCTTGAAGAGCATAAGCACAGGTAATGGTTACCTATGTTACATTCAACAAATTCAAATTAGTTAAAACATCATATAGAAGACAATATTCAATTATTTTAAAAAAATATAGGAAATCTTGTTAAAATATAAGAAAGAGGGATATTCTAGCAAACCTCGTGAAAGAGGCTCGTGTTAACGATGCACGTAACCCTTTGTGGAAATTACCACAAATCCTTTGAAAGAACTAAACATGAAAAAATAACTAACGCAAAAGTATACTATTATATGTCTTATTCATATTTATGAATATTACACCAAATTAAATAATTAAATTTAATACACTCAAAATTATTGTTATGTAAAGGATAGAAGAGGTAAAACAAAGAGTATGAATTACGATTAATGAGCATGAATAATATAACAAAAATTAATATAAATATACGGAACTAAATCAGCTACAAAAACCATAGAGATCAAGGATTATGAAGTATCTTGTTTATACATATAAAATGTAAAATGTATTATTAAATTATGGTAACGAGTGCTACGTAAATGTAAGAAATGAGTAAATTTGGAAAATATTTAAGAATCCAAAGAATTTAATTTAAGATATCATATTACGGGACATGATATATAAATGAAATGAAATACGGTGCATTCAAAGTTTAGACAACGAATAAACAAATTCTATAATTCATGGAAATAAGAAGCCTTTCCTATTTTGATAAATATACTTATAATGGGAGTAGAAATGCGTTGTCATTGAATAATAGAACCTATATGAGATAACCTATTACATATGGGAGACATACAAAAAATTAATGAATGAATACACACAAATTTATATTAGCATTGTGCATGAACCAAACATGACGTATAATGCAAAAATAAACACGATGATGGTAGAGTTAAATACTACGACATAACTATTGTTGTCTTTGTGCATGTAAATAAAATTGAATGAAAATATGGTGTAAATCCAATTAATACTATCCAAAATAGTTCTTATGAAATATATAGTTATTAAATATGTTCGGAGTATGGAAAGAACGGGGTCACTTCATATATGGTAGTAAACGAGAAAGAAAAAATAATTCTAGCGAGCGTATTCCTTGCGTACACGTAGAAAATAAGGCTGAAAATTTTAGGTACGGGGGAATTCATCTACATGAGGTCATATGGGAATTAAATCCCTTTGAAATCTAAATTATAAAATAAACTATGGTTATAGGTACATTATAAAATGGGTTTCTCATTAAAAATAGATCTCTTAATTTAAATATGACAACAGTTGGGATTAGGCGGGGTTTGGGCTCAAAATTTCCCAAGGCCTAAATTTGAATCTAAAAATATGAAAACCCCAATTAGAGAAACACAATAGGTATTACAATAACTACATGTATCTAGAAAACAAAATTAGGTAGAAAAGGGTAAAGTAGGATTCCAAAAACCACCTACGTAAAATATCGAAAAGAGCGTTTCGTCAAAACCCAAAAAAAAATAACCAGGAGAGTGTAAATTCATAATATTCCCTCAAAGCTGACGAAACTAAACGATATGATCGAGAGAAATTTGTGCCTTTGTATGCCATCACGGGGTATTGGATCTATCAATAACATTAAAGAGAAATGAGAAAAATATATCTAATAAACAAAATAAAAGCTGATACACCACAAAAATGCAATACAACATGAGTAAAATTAAAATAATTGATGAGGTTTTGGAGAGAGGGTTGAATACTACCTTGAAAACTCTCTACATTGAAAATTTCTGTTAGCAAAATCAGAAAATGAGAATGGTTTAGCATAAGCCCTCGATGAAATAACAAGTAAAATATGAAATTATTAACCATGGCAAAGCACATACGAAGAGAAAGTAAACATCTCTAGAGTTTATAAAAACAACATAAATTCCATAACATGATAGTTTTTAAAACCACACATAGGAGTGTAGTAGAGGCCACGAGAGAGATCCAATTCGGGGGAATTTCCTGCGGCCATAAGTGTATTTGAAGGATTCACTTCGAAAAATCAAAGGGGAAAGGAGGCCTCATGTTGTGTGGAGGGGAAGACTCCCGAGAGGGAGAGGCTACGACGATAGGGTTGAAATGATGAAATGAGGCAGATTGTGCGATAGTCAGCGACCTTGGGGTTTTGCCCACTTAGATCTCCACTATCGATTGGTCCAAAACTCGTGCATACAGATGGTATGAAAAAGGGACAAGACGACCATGTGAAGCCATGTGAACTAGCCACATGGAGGCCTAGGGATTGGCTGATTCAACCTGTGGGGTATGAGGCCTTTAAAAAAAACATATAACTCATAATATATTTCATACTTACTTTAGAATTAATATAGACCCCAATTAGAGTGATGTGTGTATTAAGGGGGGTAATCGTTATATATATGGAAACGAGGTTAAAGGAATATGAGCATGGTATGGAAATAGATTAAGTAATTATATGTTAAGTATAGATAAGAATAGGGGGTAAGGAAATTGAATATAAAAATTAGATACATTAAAGGTTAAATAAATAATTATATTATATGTGTAATAACAAAATGAGTATTAGAATAATTCTTGAATCTAATTCATAAAACCAAGGGGAATGTGTAATACCTAGAGTAAGGGGTGATGTAGGTGTAAGGTAAAAATAAGGAGGATGATAAATTAATTAATAACAATATTAAAATATCGATGATAATGTGTTGTGGAAAGAAAAGAAAGAAAAACATGGATAGGACATAGTACTAAAAATAAATAAAAGAAAATTGATGGGGATGTTACACTTTACAAGCTGTAAAAATGGGAAAATCAAGAAAAAATGAGCTTGCTCCCTACGCGTGGATTATACTACCATGGCGTGAAAGGAGCGTCTATCATAATAGAATGTACACATTCGGGAGGGAAAAAAAATGTCCTCTTATGGGAAGACCTTCTCACTAAGGGTGATTGAAGGTGTTGAGAGGATGAAAGGAAATTTTGTAGCTAGTTGAGAAGGAAGAAGGATGGCCATCAACAACTCAAAAGAAAGAATCTAGTAGAGTCACCATTCTTGTGAGGCATTATATTGCTTTATGGGAGGAAAAATATACTTTTCTTAGTAGGAGGGATTCTTACATACGTACAAGTTACGGGACGGAGAGTGATGTGTGAAAAATTAGTGGAACAAGTTCATGTAATGTACACTTCCGAGATTAAAGAAACATAGCATGCCACATAAACAATGAAACAAAAAGAAAAAAACATTCACAATATACATGCTCAATAAGATATAAAACACACTGACAACACAACAATGGAGGGCTCCCCCTTTATTGGGTGATGGTAGTAGTAGAAGTAGAATGCTAAATTTATTGTAGTGGATCCTTCGAGCTACGAGCTCTAATATCCAAGAAAAGGGGCCTCTTACCCTTAAGTTTTCATCAAGCCTCTCTTCCTTATCAAACTATGGTAGATCGATGAAAATGTAGTGAACTCTTCTCTTTGGTTTGAGATGTTGGGTGACCAAAAGTGAATCCTTCCAACCTCCTATTGTTGGACAACCCAATGCAGTTTCTATGAAGGAATTTGGCCAACAACAATGTGTCTCCTGCTACTCTTCCAAGGCTGGCTTTTATATATGATTTTCAAATTTTCCCTCCTTCTCTTCATCCAAGGAGGATCATGACACAAGAGTGGGGGTACGATTCTTGTGTGTTGCACTAAGGCTCAAGGTAGCTCCAAGGTGACTATACATGGATATTTTTGGTGAGAATATTTTTCACCAAGTGTGCCAAGTTGTCTGGATGGTGACATTTTTTCATCCCTATGACCACCTGACTATCTAAGGGACAATTAATTGAGCAACTATTAATGAAAAACTGTAGCACAACGCCTTGAAATAGTGTTCCCAATGTTCATGTAAACCTTTATCTGTACCTTTCTGTGACATTTTTATTGCTTTTTCTTGTAATATTTTACGGTGTTAACAATAGGCCTTGAAATAATTTTGAAAGGTTGCTTTGATTTCAAAACCTTTCGAATTAAGGTCCCCCTATCGGTTGTTGGCTTAAATTTTTTTTTGTAAAATACTTTTGGTTCAAATATTTTGTTGAACATGGCATGCAACCTCGAGTCCAAAGGAAAAAAATTGTTTTTTTCACAAAGTGATAATGATTGAAACATGTTAACTACGGATCTACCTATGAGTGCATGCAGAGAAATATTACTTTACCATACCCCCTAAGAACACATCTAAACCATTAGTCTTTATTTTGGACTATCATCTTAGTCCTAAATAATAGTTTTTGTTTTCCATTCCTAATAAAAAAAATCATAGATCTCTTTCAATATGAGACATGTTGACACATTCTCAATATTTTTGTGTATATAAGTTATTTTGGGTAGACTCAACCAACCAATCACCTAGGCACATTTTCTTTCACTCCCTTTAATCTATTACACTTTTTTGATTGCCACTTCAAGGCACTCCTTCATTAGAAGGCAAAGGATGTCTTGATTAGTCGATGAATAATAAAAGCCCCAGCATCTATGGTATGCTTGGCCTTAATATCTTTAATATAAGACTTATAAATTGACCTTTGCATAGAGGAATAACCATAAATATTTGGGAATGTTTTTAAACACTCGAAAGATTGTCTATGTCTTGGGCTCATAAAAACATACTCATTGAAAGTGCATGTTAATAGAGATTGAAAGTTTCTTTGCAATAAGCCTATGTGGTTTTATCTTGGAGTCCCTGATTAATGACGGTTGCCATTAATAACTCTTTAGTAAATTTTAATATTGTAAGATTTATTACATTATATTATAGTATTAGAATGTTAATACTCCAATAATATGCATGAATACTTCATTATATTAAAAGGACACATTTCAATGGTATTTGGGATGTGTTTGAGAAGAAAGTGGGTAGTCCGGTTATGCGGAACGCAGCAAATAAACATATAAACATAAAGACGGAAGATGCGGCGGAAATAACACTTCATTTCATTATCAAAATGGGGTATATTACGAACGGAATACAGGAAATAAAACTAGCTAGGCGCTGGTAGCTATCTGCGAGAAGAGATGTGGCGGCTACGAGCCTCACAGTACATTGTTACAATGAGACTCGACGGCCCCACTATTTATCATTTCAGAAACAATGGGAAATCCTAAACAACCAAACCTAACCCTAGGAGATGAAGCGCCAAAACTATGGGCCCACCGTTTGGGTAAATTGGTACTGAGCTTCCCGGGCGCTTGACTTTGGCATACGATCTCCGTTTTGACGCGTACCATGCCTACCCCAGAAAGATCTATTCAAGGAATAAAAATTTTGAATGAGCCTTGATCCGTGACCCATGTTGCCCTCCGTTTTCTCCCAAAAAACGTCGTTTAGAAGACCTCAAAACGGCTCACGGAGAGTTTAGGACCCGAAAAACACAACAAAATAATGCTTGTGCCGAAAGCTGAAAAAGCCCAAGAAATAGACAATGGTGGAGCCCCCAGAAGTGGAATAGGAGGGTGACCACCAATATCCACATGGATCATTCCTCCCCCTTGAAGCAATGGTCCCCATTACGTTAAGTTCCTCCATGAGATGAGGAAATTTACGCCGAACTTGAACCTTGGTGAACCACTTTCCTTCTTTGCAAAAAGTTGGCCGGCTTTGACAACTTGGAAATATAGTTGGATCTGTTCTTTTGGCAAAGTGTTCTTGATTTACATGTCCATGATACAATACGCGGTAGCTGTTCCATGCTGATGCAGATTTAACTACGATTGGTGTGAGTTGTTGCAATGTCGAGTGTCTAGTGAGGTGGGAAGTAAGGACGAAGGCAATCCACATTGAGGGCGGGTGAGACCAAGGAATGGTGGGCTCAAGGCTCGAATGCATTGGTCTACATCATGGTGATGGTGTGCGGCCATGTCCGGAGCGAAGGCGAGCTTGCGGTGGGGTCTGGTGAGCAATCCTTACGCAAATGTAAACCTGCTGTCACCCACTAGGATTTGTGTGGCACTAGGTGTTCGATCATGGTGTTTCTTGTACTTGGCATTGGCTCTATCCCAATATATCACCATTTGTGGCGGATGTGTTGAATGCGCTCGATGGAAAGCTACGGCTTTGTCCTTCGGGCCCGGACATGGTGCAAGATTGGCACATTTGCAAATGGCATGGCTACGTCAATGGGGCATAGTGTTTGGAATCCCAAGCCCACCTCCAAAGGGGCTATGTCAGGTTGAACTATGGAGAACTCGATTATGTATATTTGTTCATAAAGGGGAGGCTCTCGTCCCATGTCTTGAGATGCTTTGAATTGTGCATGTACGCATAATGTGTGCAATCATTCTGTTGACGACCTGCAATGCAGCCATCATTTGGGGATGAAGGCGCTGGACATGGTGAACTTGGTATCAACATCGACCGGAAGGCTGGACCAAAATGTCTTTGAGAACCTACTATCCCGATGCGGTAACGATGGTGACAGGATCCCAAAGTGCACCCACACTCGTTCAAAGAAGATTTTAGCGACGGATTCTGTGGTGGCGTGCTATTCTTGCGCAGGCCGCCATAATGGCCATCTTCGAGAATACGGCCGACGATACAAAAACACGATCCATTTCCATGCTTAGTAGAAGGCAGGCCCAACATGTAATCCATGGAGATGGATTCCCAAGGTCGACTAGGGGTAGGTAGAGGAGTATATAGGCCTTGCTTCTTGATGGCCCGTTCGGAATGGCATGCTGGGCGCGCAAGATCTCGGCGTTTCCCACATCCTTTCGGGCGTCTTGCCCACAGAAATACCGCAGGATTGCCATCGTCGACTCGAAACGACCCACTCGACCGTAGTGCTTCCCATATCATCTTGGCACGCTCGCTTGAAGGAACACACATGTGTCCCAGGTGACATAAAAGTGCATCTTGGAGGTGAAAATTTGGAACTTGCGTGCCCCCCAAGAGTGCCTTGTAAGTGTGGCCGAATTCTGGGTCACTCTCATAGAGAAGCGGCCAATCAGAAGTCTCGTGCTCACAAGAGTTGAGCACGGTGGTGAGCGCCACGATCGGTGGTCGGCTGAGGCAGTCTGCAACATTATTGGTGCTACCCTTCTTGTACTTGATGTTCAAATGAAACTGTTGCAGATATGTGGACCACTTTTGATGGCGATCATTCTGCAACTTCCCTTGTGTCTGTATGAACTGAAGGGGCCTGTGGTCTGTGTGGATGATTGTTTTCTTCCCCAAAATGTAATGCTTCCATTGTCGACAAGCTTGCACAATCGAGTACATTTCTTTGTCATATGTGGGGTACTTGCAAACTGTGTCAGACAATGTTTCACTGTGAAATGCCACTGGATGTCCCCGTTGAGTAAGAACTGCCCCAATAGCATAGTCAGAGGCATCTATCTCGATCTCAAATGGCTGTTTCAAGTCTGGTAAAGTGAGCACTGGGGCAGAATAGAGGCGGTTTTTCAGTTCTGTGAACGCCTTCTGTTGAGGTTCTGACCAAAAAAAATTTTCTCTCGCTCTCCCTTGGTGACTTGACCTGGCGTCAAGTGATAAGGAGAATCTCAACAATACGAACCTCCTGGGAGAAATTAAAGAAGACCCGTAAAGTCGCGAAGCTCGTTATAGTGGCTGGGGCTGGCCAATCCTTAATGACTTGGATCTGGGCCGGATCCACATGCACCTTGGATCTTGGTTGGATCCACATGAACCCCCCTTTCATCAATAATGTATCAGAGATATTGAACCTGGGTCATGCCAAAAGTGAACTTATGCAAATTGGCACACAACTTGTGTTGCCACAGTGTTTGGAGGACTTGTCGGATATGGTGGAGGTGCTCTTCCCAAGTCTAGTTGAAGATCAAAATTTCATCTAAGTACACCACTACAAATGAGTTAGTGAATGGTCGCAAGATGTCATCCATCATCCTCATGAAGGTGGTGGGATCATTCGTCAACCCGAAAGGCATGACCAGCCATTCGAAAAGGCCTTCCTTAGCTTTGAAGGCAGTCTTCCACACATCGCAGGGTTCAATTGGTACTCGGGTATACCCGTACTCTGTGTCGATCTTTGGTTGAAATATTTTGCACCTTGGAGTTGGTCCAGAAGGTCATCAATCCGTGGGATTGGGTACCTATTCCGGACAGTGATCTTGTTCAGGGCCCGATAGTCAATACAGAGTCTCCACGTCCCATCCTTCTTCTGTACCAACACGATCGGGCTCCCACAGGGCGATGAACTTGGTCTGATGTGAACTTTCTGCAACAGCTCCTGAATCTGCCTCTTGATTTCATCATTCTCTAGAATAGAGCGCCGATAGATCGGTCCATTAGGTAGCGGCGCATCAGGGGTCAGATCAATCGGGTGCTTGACCTGACAGTGCAGAGGAACCCTCGTGGGTGAGGTGAATATGTCCCCGTACTCCTCCACAACCTTATCCATTTGTTGTTGTTGTGATGGTCGAAGGAGCCTCGTTTTTGGAGGTCGGGCCACAAATTTTCTTGCTCGGGTTGACTACTGTGAAAACAAATTTTCCGTTTCTGGGAAATGAGAGCCATCGCATTGTTTCCTACAAGAATTCAAAGGAGATAAAGGCAGAGGTGGCACTTTGCATTCCGTACAACTTATTTCTCAAAGCAACAATAACAAGATGAGGTCGAGACTCATACACAGCATGACGTTCCACAAGCATGGTTGTCCTAATAACACATCGTAAACTTCAAGGACAACGTCATACAATACCTCATCCGTGAAGGAAACCAAGGCCATAGGAAGGCGAGACCGCTACCGACGCAAGATCTCGTCCTCGGTGAAGCCACCCATGGTGCGGATGTGGTGAGCTCAGGGTCGAAGCCCAAACTGCCTACGAATATACGTCCTGGCTGAAATGAGGTTCTTTTGGCTCCCATTTTCGACAATGAACTGTACCGGGGAGCCCTTTACCCACATCTGGGAGTGGAAGAGACGTTCCTCCTCCTCCGGATCTTCCGGTTCCTCCTTTTGGATCTTTGCAGTGGCAACAGTGGCATTGGGCTCCGCATCAATAATCTGTTTCCCTTTTTCATTCACCTTTTCAGGTTCTGATTCGGAGTCAGAGCATGCATCTGACTCAGAAGCCCTCATCTCGGCCACTAGTGACTGCTTGGCCCGACACTCACTTGTGTTGTGAGTGGAGCTCTTATGAAACTCACACCACTTTCCCGTGTCCTTCTTTGGCTTTGCGGTGCTGTTCTTTTCTTGTGGCTTCGATGAGTTGTCTTTAGCCGCCATGCCTTGGCTCGGTCCTTTGTTCTGCGGTTTGGAAGCACCTTTCCCTTGCTTTTGATTCGCAAATCCAAAGTCTCGCTTCTTCTACTTGAATTTCTGCTCAATCTTGGCAGCATACCGGTATGCCGTACCAAGCGAGGAGATGTCAAGGAACTCCATTTCCTCCTGAATGTATTTGTGTAGACAACTGCGATACTTTAGCACCAGATGTTTCTCTGAATCTTTGATACCCAACTTTGTGCGCAGGGTATGGAACAGATTCGTCACCTCATGCACATCTTGATCCCTTTGTTGTCGCAGCGTGGTCCATTGTATGTACTTGTCCTCATAGCTCCCCACGGGATAGTACTGTTCCTTGATGGCGTCTCGGAAAGAATTCCAAGTTGGTACGGCCGAGAACAGAGAGGGTTCTATCTAGTCCTTGTTCTCACAGTAGGTTTCCCACCAGTCCTTAACATGGGGTAGTCAGAGGAGGCAACAATTCCTCTGGCCCTAAAAGTTGCGAACCGAGAACATTCTAATATTCAACCATCTATTTCACGGCATTTGCGCTATTTGACCTTCAACATGGGAATGCTGCACTTACTTCGTACTCAAAGGAGTCGCGCCCGCAGTGGGTCGGATGCAGATGCGCCGCCGGTGGGCAGCCGTTGAAGGATCTGAGCAAAGCTATCCATCATCGCGTTCCTTTGTTTTTCGAGGGCCTCCTCGAGCAATATTTTGATAGGATCTCCTGCTTCCTCATCTTTCTTTTCGTCCCCCATGGGCGTCCGTCGAGGTTTGCGAGGCTGATCTTGCAAAGGTTCCACCAGATCAAGCCCTAGCTCCTTATACCCCGACCTCGTTGGGGACATGCAAAGAAGGACCGAGAAAAAGCAGACCGCTCTGATACCACTGATCCGGATTTATGCAGGAACGCAACAGAATAAACATATAACCATAAATACAGAGATGCAGCGGAAATAACACTTCATTTCATTAATATCAAAGAACTGAAATTTGCTTGCAGACAGAATGGAAATAAAACTAGCTAGGGCGCTGGTAGCTATCTCTGAGAAGAGATGTGGCGGCTACAGGCCTCTGAACTGAGTTACAATGAGGCTCGAGGGCCTATTTATCATTTAGAAACAATGGGAAATCCTAAACAGCCAAAACCCCAACCCTAGGAGATGAAGCGCCAAAACTATGGGCCCCGTTTGGGTAAATTGGTGTTTCAACTTCCCAGGGGCGTAACTTTGGCATACGATCTCCGTTTGACGCATACCATACCTCGTTAGAAAGATCTATCCGAGGACTACAAATTTGGAACGAGCAACATCGGTCCATGGACCCATGTTGCTCTCCGTTTTCCCAAAAAACGTCGTTTAGGGCCTCAAAACGGCTCCGGAAGTTTAGGACCCGAAAAATTGCTAAAAATAGTAACCTGTGCCGAAACTGAAAAACTGAAATAGACAATGGTGGAGCCCCAAGTGGAATAGGCGGGTGACCACCAATATCCACCTGGATCATTTAGTTTCCAAGAAGAATGAGAACTGGAGAATTTGAGTTGATTACCGGGAAATCAAAAAGGCTACAAAGAAGGACCATTTTCCTTTACCCTTAATTGAAAAAGTCTTAGATGGAAAAATTCTTCTCCTTCTTGGATGGATTTAGTGGATACAACTAGATTCAAATTAGCCCCTAAGACCAAGAAAAGACCACATTTACATGTCCTTGGGGTACCTTTTCCTATAGAGTTCTTCCATTCGGTCTATGCAATTCCCCTGATACTTTTCAAAGGGCAGTTCTAAGTGTCTTTGTTGAACTTTCCCATGTCTCTGTTTAGATTTACATGGATGATTTCACCCCTTATGGGTGTGATTTACAAGAATCTCTTTCTAATTTGTTAAAGTATTGAAGAAATTCAATGAAATGAATCTCTCACTGAACCCTGATAAATGTGCGTTTTTTATGAATGTCGGGATTTTCCTTGGCCATTCTATATCCAGGGAAGGGATATAGGTTTACCCAAACAATATTGCCATCATCAAAAGGGTTCTTACCCCTCAAAAGAAAATATATTTGAAGAGTTTCCTTGGATTATTTGGGTATTATAGAAGGTTAATTAAAGATTTTAGTAAATTGGCTTCACCATTATTTGGACTATTGGTTAAATATTTAGATTTTGTTGGACAAACAATTGTTAAGAAGCTTTTGAAGTACTAAAATAAAATTTGACCATTGCACCTATCCTTAGGGATCCCAACTGGGCATTACCTTTCCATATACACACGAATGCTTCAAACAAAGTTGTAGGGGTTGCCTTAGGACAAGTGGAAGACAAATTTCCTTATGTTATTTATTTCATTAGTAATAACCTTTCCAAAAGTTGAGTTGCATTATACTGTAACCGAAAAGGAAATCTTGGTTTTGGTGCATTCATTGAACAAATTTAGGAATTATATCATTGCTTATCAAACTTTGGCTCACATTGATCATGCAACCATTAAGTATTTAATCAATAAACCTTATGTCAATGCTAAGATAATTAGATGGTTGTTGTTATTGCAGCAATTTGATTTGAATATTATTGATAAACAAGGGAAAGAGAATGTGGTTGCAGATTTCTTGTCAAGTGATCAGGAGCTCAGGACCAAGTGTCGTAAAATGGTCAAAAATGAAGGTTTTCAGAACTAGTTTGAACCTGAATGACCGGATAGAGCTCGTCTTCCTGATTCCGGCGCCGCGAACGGTTCGAAAAACGGTCGCCGTATGCAGAAGTTATTCAAGTTTGAAGATTTCTCAATTTCCATAAAAAATTGCCAAATTTGACTTTGGGAAAAATTTTATTAAAAAAAGAATATTCCACAGAATATTCTGGGAATATTCTGTGGAATATTCCACAGAATATTCTGGGGAATAATCCATTTGGCAGCCAATGGAAGGGCGCCACGTGGCTAGCCCGGAGGCCGCCACGTGGCCCCAAGACCGAATTTGAAATGGCGCATTTGCAAAAATTTGTTTCGGGGGTCGACAGATTCGGAACGTGTTGGGTGCGCATCAACTGTCGCTTTAACCAATGGGGCTATGTTCATTTTTTATTTATGTTGCGACGGCACAAGACGATGGTGCCTGGGTGTTTGGGCGAGCCTTGGGGGCCGTGCCCCTACGCGAAATGCCCTTCCAGACACAACCTGCACCTAGAACCACAAACCCGTATTCACCCGCGCGTAAAAGTGGCGGGGTTTTAAAACTGGGATAAGCAGGCAGGGTTTTTTAATATAAAACGTTATGTTTTAATTCAAACGTTGGAAACCGTTCGTATGACCGCCATTCCATATGAACACGTTAACCATAAATTTAATGCCCACGATTAACCGCGTTAGTTTTTAAATGGCGCCTTCCGCCTTATTTTGGCGCCATTTGCTTATTTGGTGGCATTATCTGCAGTCTTTCCACAATTGGTGGAGTTTCCCAAGGTGAAACTGGCAGTTTAGTAAATGTGCCATAACTTCTGCTAGGAGAGGCCTTTGAAGACGATTTTTTTTTTTGATTTTGGGTCTCTTCGACCTTCTGAAGCCATTGGCACAGGTTTCACAGCCATCTGAGGCCGTTTGCAGGTGATTTTGCTTCGTGGAAGTTCCAGGAGCTATTATGGCCAAATCAGTTTGGGAGCTGCATTGGGAATTGTGCAGCCAGTGAATGTGGAACGAAGGTCATTCCTGAAGTTTTTCAGCATTCTGAATCCATTTCTACAGCTCGTTTTTTCTTTTTGAGGAATTCTTCTCACTTTTTAGCCTGGTGGAGCCAGGTCACTAGGCTATTTCCGCGTCGGAGAAGTCAGACCATGTTCCTCCATGTTTGGTGATTCAGAAGTTCATTTCTCGATATTTTCGACCTTTCTCCTCGATTCTAATGGCGAGGTTTCAGAACCAATTGAGGTCATTCTTCACTAGAAATTTCACAAGTCTAAAGGCCACCAAGACACCAGAAAAGTACCATACAAGGTACAACGCCCCCACCGTTTAGGCTGAAAGAAAGAGCATGTTTAGCTAATTCCCATTCTCCTCGATCTTCCATTTACAACATCCTATTTTTCTCGAGATACCTTATTCTATCGCTTGTATTAGCCTTTGTAGCATTTTTAATACAAGAGGACAAGCCTAGTTTGAGAGGCTTGGTCCAGCAGATGTAGCCCAGAGGAGGGGGTGAACTGCTTTATCATTTTGATGTCTTTATTTGCTGAAGATGATATGCTAAAAAAAACTGATATAAAGTGTTAAACAGCAAATATACATAACTTTCATACACACATAATCACCTACTCAGCTGCAGAAAGTTATTTGTCTTATTCCGCAAGACTTCAAACTTCAAGTATGTGTATGTCAAAGACTTCTAAGTGTTAACTTCATTATTTCTTTAGGCAGAGTCTGTAGAGGGCCAGGTAGCCTCTGGAACTCATCCTCTCTGTAGAGGTGACATGTCCAGTGAATGCCCCTACAGTCTATCTCTGTATAAGAAATAAGAAGTTTTCACATTTTCAGAGGTCACTTGGAGTGTATAGCTCAATTTGAAATTATGGGAAATGGATACCTTGTACCCTTAAACAAGTACATTCCATTTTCAGATCAGATGGTATCAGAGCCAAAGTTGAGCATTCCTTATGGTGCAAAATGGTTGCATGTATGAGTTTTCTTGAGTTGGAAGGATAGCTGTTGTTAGCTGAGTCTTGGAAAGGATTGAAGACTATTTTCCTTATCCAATTTACCTCAAGATTAACTTTGGAAAACAAACTCCAATAGTGTGTTTTATGGCTGCTTGATTTAGAAGGGACATGTTGTCTCTCATTGTTGGACTTTGCATCCAACTCATCGTCCCACGCACATGCAGCAAGAAGACACAAATATTGGCAAAGGTGGAATCATGGATTCCATTATTGATGTGGAAAGGAAAGTTTCACATGAGGAAAATTTGCAGCAGCAAAAGTCGCTATGGAAGTGGCTTGGTGAGAAGTGGATGGACTTCTTATTGCAGTAAGTCATTACTCATTTTGTACATGCAAATTTCAGTTTGGTATGCATGTATTTCAGTTGAAAAGTTGATGCAAGATTGCATGTATAAGAAGTTTCAGTTGAAGGAATTTCTTTGTTGTTGCAAAATTTCGCCATGGAGGTGTAAAAGATGAGTATGATACTCACTTATGTTGCAGCAATGTCTTTTGGTTCAGCTCTTGATTATCCACATGTTTTTGGGATGATGTACTTGTGGGTATTTGGAAAGAAGAGTTGAAGTTGCACATGTACATAGAGATTGTATGTGTAATTAGCGAACTGTATATAGTTCATTGTACATGATACATACACATATGTTTGTCAAGATGTATCTTGTTGTTATCGACTTGTGTCGGTTGTGTGCACACTTGTTCAGATTTTGTGTGTCATTGGTATAGCACATCTCATTGTCAACTGGTTGTTGATGTCATATGTTGCACAAGATGCTTTTGGTGTCGTTGAATGAAGTGTCAATGAAAAAGGCAAGAACTCATGAGTTGAAAGGTACAAGCAAAGATAAAGAAAGTTCAAAGAAGTGTCATTTTGTCATTGTCGGTTTCAGATCGGGTATTGGTACAAGCAGAAAACTTGGCTTTCCGGATCTTTATGTTGTTGTTGCTCATTCAACAAAATTCGCTCATGTGAACAAAGCATAACCAAGGTGAAATTTTTGAAGGCCCAAGAGAAGAGGATGTTGTTATTCTCTCATTTTCTGAACTACAGTTCAGCTCAGCATTTCAGTAAGCTTTTGGGGACCAAAAGCTTCTCATTTGGGAGGTGTGATCAGGAGCTCAGGACCAAGTGTCGTAAAATGGTCAAAAAATGAAGGCATTCAGAACTAGTTTGAACCTAAACGACCGGATAGAGCTCGTCTTCCTGATTCCGGCACCGCGAACAGTTTGAAAAACGGTCGCCGTATGCAGAAGTTATTCAAGTTTGAAGATTTCTCAATTTCCATAAGAAATTGCCAAATTTGACTTTGGGAAAAATTTTATTAAAAAAAGAATATTCCACAGAATATTCTGGGAATATTCCGTGGAATATTCCACAGAATATTCTGGGGAATAATCCATTTGGCAGCCAATGGAAGGGCGCCACGTGGCTAGCCCGGAGGCCGCCACGTGGCCCCAAGACCGAATTTGAAATGGCGCATTTGCAAAAATTTGTTTGGGCTCGACAGGATTCGAACCATGGTCGGGTGCGTATCAACCAAGCGCTTTAACCAATGGGCCACGGGTTCATTTGTTATTTATGTTGCGGACGGGCATATATTTATGGTGCTTGGGTGTTTGGGCGGGGCCCGAAAGGGGGCCAGCCCCCTCTGCATATAACCCAGGTCCGGGAACCACAACCCAGATTCATCGGCGCGCAAAAGTGGCGGGTTTTAAAAACTTTGGATAAGTTATGTAGTGGGTTTTTTAATATAAAACGTTATGTTTTAATTCAAACGTTGGAAACCGTTTGTATGACCGCCATTCCATATGAACACGTTAACCATAACTTTAATGCCCACGATTAACCGCGCAGTTTAAATGGCGGCCTCCGCCCCTATTTTGGCGCCCTTTGCTAATTTGGTGGCGTTATCTTCAGTCTTTCCACATTTAGTGGAGATTTTTTAGCCCAAACTGGCAGTTCAGTAAATGTGGCATAACTTCTGCTAGGAGAGGCTTTTGAAGATGATTTTTTTTTTTGATTCTGGGTCTCTTCGACCTTCTGAAGCCATTGGCACAGGTTTCACAGCCATCTGAGGCTGTTTGCAGGTGATTTTGCTTAGTGGAAGTTCCAGGAGCTATTATGGCCAAATCAGTTTGGGAGCTGCATTGGGAATTGTGCAGCCAGTGAATGTGGAACGAAGGTCATTCCTGAAGTTTTTCAGCATTCTGAATCCATTTATACAGCTCATTTTTCCTTTTGAGGAATTCTTCTCACTGTTTAGCTTCAGGGAAGCTTTCAGGGCCACTAGGGCCATTTCAGTGCTGGAGCTGTTTGGGGGCTATGTTCATCCATTTTTGGTGATTCAAAAGCCTGTTTCTGCTATTTTCGACATTCTGAGTCTAATGGCAGAGGTTTCAGAACCAATTGAGGTCATCTTCACCTCGAAATTCTCCATGCAAGTCTAAAGGGCCACCAGGGACAATTGGGGAAAAGTACTATACAAGGTACAATTTCACTGTTTAGTGTTTGGGAAAGAGCATGTTTAGCTAATTCCTATCTTCTGATTCTGTATTTACAGTCAGATCTGTCTTTCGAGACACTCTTATTCTTGTATTAGCCTTTGTAGCATTTTTAATACAAGAGGACAAGCTTAGTTTGAGAGGCTTGGTCCAGCAGATGTAGCCCAGAGGAGGGGGTGAACTGCTTTATCATTTTGATGTCTTTATTTGCTGAAGATTATATGTTAAACAAAACTGATATAAAGTGTTAAACAACAAATATACATAACTTGCATACACACATAATCACCTACTCAGCTGCAGAAAGTTATTTGTCTTATTCCGCAAGACATCAAACTTCAAGTATGTGTATGTCAAAGACTTCTAAGTGTTTACTTCATCATTTCTTTAGGCAGAGCCTGTAGAGGGCCCGGTAGCCTCTGGAACTCATCCTCTCTTTAGAGGTGACATGTTCGGTGAATGCCCCTACAGTCTATCTCTGTATAAGAAATAAGAAGTTTTCACATTTTCAGAGGTCACTTGGAGTGTATAGCTCAATTTGAAATTATGGGAAATGGATACCTTGCACCCTTAAACAAGTACATTCCATTTTCAGATCATCAAGATTAACCTTGCTTGTGGGAAAGTAAGAAATGATAGATGATCAACTTCTAGATGAACATATATTTTCCATCTCGGTGCTTTCTCCCTATTTTTTTGATATAGCCAACTATTTGGTTACCGGGAGGTTCCCTCCTAACCTATCCTCTAGGGATAAAAGTAAGGTTGTCAGGAATAACACCCCATTCACTTGGATTGGAGGAAATATTTTCAAATTGGGGCCATATCATATCCTAAGAAGGTGTGTGAGGGAAGAAGAGGTATTTGGCATCCTCTAAGCATGCCATGATGGACCCTGTGGGGGAGAATTTGTTGTTAAGAGGACATCCTTCAAATTTCTACAATCAAGTTATTATTAGCCCAGTTTACAATAATATGCAAGGAGATACACCACTAGGTGTGATCAGTGTCAAAGGATGGGTAAGCCAACAACCAAGTATGAAATTCCCTTACAACCTCAAGTAACTCTAGATCCATTTGAAAAGTGGGGCATGGATTTCATTGGACCTATTGATCCCCCATCAAGAC
The DNA here is from genome assembly GCA_034641835.2 of Pinus albicaulis. Lineage (NCBI taxonomy): Eukaryota > Viridiplantae > Streptophyta > Pinopsida > Pinales > Pinaceae > Pinus > Pinus albicaulis. Next base: position 1,155,553,532 of record CM076574.1, read on the forward strand.
ATAAAATATATATCATTTTATGAATGGATTATTTGACCAAATAGAATGAAACAAAAGCAGTAAAAGTAGCAACTAAGAAAAAGGTGGCTAAATTTTTTAGGGAGAATATCTTCTACAAATTTGGTTTTCTGAGGGAATCAGTGACTAGTCAAGGATCACGATTTACATCAAGTTTGATTGAATATCTTATGAAGCAGCAACATATCGAACATTTAACATCTATTTTTTATCACCCTCAAGAAAATGGGCAGGTAGAAGTCACAAATATAGCATTGGAGAACATTCTTACAAAGGTTTTTGGCAGTAGAAGAAAATATTGGGAAGACAAAATTGTGGAAGCCACTTGGGCCTACAACACCACTTGGAAGACCATCACTGGATTCAATCCATTTGAGCTGGTATATGGGAATAAGGCCCTATTTTATATTGAATTTGATTACAACACCCTGAGGATGGCAGCTCAGTTACACTTGGATCTCACTTCAGAACAACAGGAAAGGTTGCTCCAACTTAATAGTCTAGATGAATTCATAATGAAAACTCTCCTACACAATGAGGTAATCCAACTACAAAGGAATATTTAGCATGACAAGCACATTAGAGAAAGAACTTTCCAAGAAGGATATTGTGCCCTATTGTATGATTCCATATTCAAGGATTTCAAAGGGAAGTTGATGACAAGATAGTTGGGTCCCTATCTAGTAGAGAAGTGTCATGAGAATGGGTATGTCCAAATCAAAACCATTGATGAGGAATGAATTCCCTTACTTATCAATGGTCATAGGTTCAAATTATACAAGAAACCTATGTCCAAGGAAGAGTTTGTCAGTTCAGTTAGTAGAGAATTAAATGTGATTTGGAGGCTCATAGCCCCTAGTCCACCAAAATTATTAAAAAATATATATTATAATAATAATAATAATAACAGGGCCTATATGAAAACCTCCAAAAGGCATCCTAGGCACACTCCTGAGTTGAAAACCTCTCTGAGGCAGCCAACAAGAAAAGAAAAAAGAAAATAAAAATAAAATATCCCCAGGTGAAAACCTCCTCTGAGGCGCCTAGGGCAGGCATGCAGGTTGAAAACATTTGCAGAGGTAGCCTGCTTGTCTCAAGAAAAAATAAAAAAATAAAAAGAGAAGCACAAGGAGGGAGTTCTTACACCATTTTTGCTAACATTTTTCTGTTGCGGGACTCCACACAATTGGAATAAATATGGATATAGGGCAGAATATACAATTTTTCCTCCACCCTTACATCCACACATCTCATTTCCACACTCTCCACTCACATACCCCCCTCTCCCCACCATCTAATAAACAAGAGACTCCAATTTTACCTCCTCATTGTGATGCTACAGGAGGGACCTGTAATGCTACAGGAGGTCTTGTAATACTACAGGAGGAGCCTATGAGGCTATAGGAGGGGAATCCAATAAGAAAAAGTGACCAAAAGGCCATGTTTTCTCTATGAAGTGTTAAGAGGCCCCCCCCAATGTCAACTCCATCACCCATCTACTGCATCTAGCCAAAAATTGCTCAAAATTTTCACTGTCATGCATCTAAAAAACACAAAAATCCTTGTTTTTTGTTCTTGTAACACCTACACCACTTCCTCAAGATCATAATCTTGTCCTCATGCCTTTCATCACTTCCCATAAACACTATCTTGCAAAATCAATACTTTAAGGGAGGATTAAATGATTACTATAGGAAGGAAACTCCTCCTATAGTTGTTGTATAGGTAAATCCCCTCTGCAGACAAAGACGATCCCTCTAGCACTAGAGTGGGTCTAGAAACAAGGGAAACAAGCTAACACCTACTTTCCTAGATTATAAATGAAACATATATCAAAGGAGATGACCTAACTCTATCTGATGCTGCGATATTTCTCTTCGTCAAAGCTACTTGATCCTTCACTTTTCCAAAACTTGATTTCCGTTGCTACCAACGTTCAATTACCTGCACAAGTGACCAAGAAACAACAAGAATCATATAGGTACAACATTCATATACAAATATAACCTATCTAAGTGATCAAGGAATGCTATAATTCTTAATCATAAACATGAACAAGAATGGAACATAAATATCAGTTGTATCATAAAATTAATAGAAGAGGAGTTACGAAGAAAAAAAATGGCTTCTAGGGTTTACGCTCCTCGCTCCTATGTCACTGTTGTTTAGTCAATTTAGTGTCCTAAATTACTAACATAAATTATCGACCAAGGCCAGTAAACTGATGAAGTGTGATGCACTATATGTGCCTAAGTATCCCTTTTTCTTACTTTGTTGTTTTTAGTGTTTTATTGATGTTTTGGGGTTTTTATGTTTGATTCTTAGTATACTACTCTATGCTAAAAATATGAAGTTAGATCTATGTCAAAAGGGAGAAAATGAAATGTTAATAAATGAATTAAAACAAATTTTATTTGCAAGTTCTGTTCCTAACTAGAAAATGATGAAAACAAAGAGTCCTAATCCATGGATATTACAACTTCTAAATGGACATTAATGAAATGAAAAGTACTCAAAACACTACAACTTAATCTGATTCATTTAGTTAGAGATTTTTTGGAAGATCTTGTGAAAAATATTAATTCTAATGCAATGAGGATCTCCTAAAACATAAAAGGAAATGTTGAAACAAACAGTAACTTAGAACATTACAGTGAAATCTCATTCATTTGATAGAGGTTTATTGGAAGAGCTTGAGAAAAAGATTACTATAATGTAGTAAGGATCTCCTATGAAAATTTTGAAACAACTTATAACATTACAACTAAATCTCATTCATGAGTTAGAGGTTTATTGGAAGAGCTTTTGAAAAATATTAATCATAATTTGATAAGGATCTTCTATGAAACAAAACAATCAATAACTCACAATATTACAACTAAGTCTCATTCGTGAATTAGAGGTTTATTGGAAGAGCTTTTGAAAGAGACTAACTGTAGTATAATGAGGATCTTCTTTTTAACTAAATAACAGAAAATGAAATGCTAATAACTTAGAATATTACAATTGAATCCCATTCATTTAATATAGATGTATTGGAAGAGCTTGAGAAAGAGACTAACTGCAATATCATGAGGATCCTTTATCTAAGAAAATGACATGAAACATAATGCTAAAAGCTATGATTTCAGAAAGCAGTCTAAGTAAGGAAATATGACAAAACATAATTGAAAACTTATCTAGAAAACATGTAAAACCTCCTCGAATATCAGAGGCCCTTTGCTACCAATTCGGTGTAATCCTTAGCTCCTTGAAGATGTGATCAAAACATCATCAAATAACTAAACTTCTTTATTGATAAACTCACAAATCTACATCCCATTCCATCTTAAGCTTTGTTACAAGACACTCTATAATCCTTTCTCTTCTTCTCCTATTTTTCTACACCCCATGATAGGATAAATCTTCTCTTATTTATAAAAAATATGAAAAGTTATCTCATTAATGGGAGTCCATGAATCTCTCCCTCTATCTCTAGAGTTACAATCAAAATAGGAAATGATAAGACACATGTATTTTTGGAGTTTCAATACAAAATAAGAAATGAGACACATATTTTCTTAGAGTTTCAATACAAAAAGGAAATGAGACACATATCCTCATGTTCCCATGATCTTCTCCACTCAAATTCGAATTTGTTTTTGGGAGGCCACATAAAGGTCTTTTAGAAGCTTCATTTTGACCTACACATGTCACAAAACTCATAACACATATCTAGATATATAAAAATATGTTAATTTTCTAGTTTCTAATCATAAATTCACTTTAAACACATAAAATAAATAACTTTGGAAGACAAGGATTCTAACCCATATATTTATGAAAATGGTTACTTGATGTATGGTTTTAGGTCAGATAGTTATGAAATGAGAGCTGAATGGTTATGACATAATGGAAATATGTATGAATATGGAAAACACTTCTGAGACTCAACAACTGTCACAAAACAGTCTTGCCAAGAAGCTCATGGCGACCAGAGGCATGACGAGCCTTCATCCACTTGTGTGCCCCATCTTGGAATTAATTGTGTCGGAAACATGGGTAGAAAGAAAATCACTTAGCCAAAACTCCTCCCAGCTCTTCTGGCTGGAGACAGAACCAACAACTTCCAAAAAAAGTAGGACGGAGACGCCCCTGTAGACTAATTCAAGACAAACCTTCACCCTGATGTGTTGTGGAAGAACATTCAAGCGATATCAATCTGCGAGATGGGTTCAGAAAGCTCTAGCCTGCCCCTACTCCCCGAAATTCCATTGCTCCTCCTTGTTTCCCCTGGAACTTCATATCGGGGCAGCCATATTACAAGGGAATATGATAAACACAATGAGACAACCTTGTGGCCCAGTGTGCCATCCTAACTCGACATGCTTATATGCTATCACAGCCATGGACCTTCAAATATTCTACCCCCCTCTTTTCAGATTCAGATTTCTCTCCTAACTAGAAAAACCATGCTACTTTGGGTAAATTCTACGGACCAGGTGAAACACCTCTCGTAGGCCCTTGAGCTCAGGCTAGGGATTCCCTCTACATCTCTTCAACTTCTCTATGAAGGTAAATAACTTGAGGACCCTATTCTGCTGTCATTTTACAATATTGAAAAGGATTCCTCAGTGTTTTTATCCCTTCATCTGCGGGGAGGTGCAGTCAGGTAGCCCTCTACAGCTAATGCTTTCTTTTATAGGAACGTTGTCCATGCACAGCCCCCCAAACAAGCTGCTCAACCCACGAAGGCTCCCAAGCCTTTCTTGGTAGATAAAATTGAGGAGGTGCCCTCTGTAGAAATCTCACACCCAGATCTTAAAAACCATTTTCAATTGTATGCAGAATTTGCCTTCATCTGCCGATTCAATGGATTATGGCCTCGCACAACATATCTATACCAATGGATTCATTCCACTTGGAATAATAAATGCAAGGTTATTTTCTTCTTGAAGATTTTCTTTATAGTTATATTTTCTCACAGTAAGGATTACCGAAAATCCCTAACAGGTGGTCCATGGTTATGGGGAAAAGCAGGGCTATTCCTCACCCCCTAGTTCCAGTACTTCGACCCTTCCATACGAGTCATCACCAAACTTCCAATCTGGGTTAGGCTTCCAAAATTACCTGCTCATCTATGGCACTTTTGTGTCTTCGAGGGAATTGAAGACACTCTAGGACGTTTTCTGGCAACATATCCCTCAAGAGGGGAGAAGGGAATCTACACCTATGGCATAATCTGTGCTGAAATTGACATCACCAAAGGTTTACCCAATCAAATCATTCTCAAAGTCGGTGATTTCCTTTGGACATATACCTTGGACTATGAGAACGTTGTGTGCCGCTATCAGCATTGCCATCAAACAGGAAATATTCAGAACTCCTGCGCTATGTTCCTCACCGAAAAGAATAGAAGCACCCGCAAATCAAATGATAAAAGTTGGAAACCCTATGATCCGCATCCCATGGATGATATTGAGTCCTCCAGCTCGGATGAAGAAGATATTGAAGCATATTAGGATGCTACAATGCAGCAGCAAGTGCCTTCCTTGGTAGTCCTTCAGAGGCCCATTGCCTCCTCAAATCTCTATAAATTTTCACATGAGTCCACCTCCTTTGATTCGGATAAGGAATCTCTTCCTTTGGTCAACAACAATCTTCAAGTGGTTTTAACCCACATGCTCCCTGACGGTTGGGTTAAGGTCACAAAAAAATAAAGGAAAGAAGGGTCGTATGGCCAATTCTACCCATTGTGGGTAGATCCATGTGTTTGTCTCAATTGGCTCCCTCGTCTCTCTTCTTGTTCATCTTTTTTTCTCTCATTATTGTGTTAAGGAACTGAGTTTTATTGTTGATATCTTCAGGCTCCCTCGGTTTCCTGCTTCTCTTGATTGTAACTCCTTTAATACTATACACTTTTAATAGAATCAGCCCTATCTAATTTATAAAAAAATATAGAAGAGGAGTTACAACATGTGCCTTGATGTCGAAGCTCTCCTTCAGCGGGTTTGAATCCAGGCACGTATCCAAAGAACTTGTTTTCAACTTAGCGTGAGAAGGCTAAGGGCTCAACTCTCTCCTTCAAAGCTTATGGAAATATTCAAACCCCTCTCTGCTATGCTCTATTTGGTTCTAACTAGCAGAGGCATTAGAGGATGAGGAATTCATAGAGATGGAGGAGGGGACATGGATCCACTTATGATGGGAAAATGGATTATCTCTTTAGGAGTTTCCTCTTTTGTAGGAACCCAAGGGAGGAAGCTCAGCCATATCCTGACCAACAAACATCTTACTCTCTGCTCTCAAAGCTTCTAGGCCATGAAGCTTCATTTCCATTTTAAAAAATATTCCAAAAGTAGATCGATGCAGGTATGAGGTCCATACTAACGTTGATCGGTGTTGGTCACAAGCTAAGGATGGGTCATCGTCACAGGCGAGACACTGAAGGGTTGCACTGCTCCAAAAAATGGGTTTTTAGGGAGATACTCCAGGAATGATCGAAATAGATATTGTTCTTTAGACTGAAAGGGGTACAAAGGCATATTTTCATGATGGAAAAATTACATAGGGATCACTGTAGATTTTCTCTAGGATATGGGAATAGGGAGTACAGGGACAGAGACAAAATTTTGTGTAACAAATTCCCCCTAAAGAATGAAGGCAGAACAAGAGTGAGGGGTGAAATGCTTTATGAGTACGTGCTAGGACCAAGACGTCGTTGTCGAAAAACCTAAAAATCAAGTACATATATACAACTGCAATCTCTGATATAAATACATGAGCATAAGGGATGGATGTAGCCATCCATAAAATATATCATGTAATAGGATTCATGGCATGGACACAGCCATCCAGCAATAAGAAGGATCACAAATATGGACTCAGGTATGGTCGTAGCCATCCATCAAAAATATTCATGTATACAATCATGAATAACTCATGTCACCTCGCAATTTTGACTTTATCAGACAAAATCCAAGGTCTTGTGCTCCTTTAAAACCCGATCAAGTACAAATTTAGGCATGTGAATGAGTGAGTTGAAGTCGAACATGCAAGAAAATCACCTGATTACCAATCAATGATGTAAACTATTAGCAGGCACGAGAGAGACCACTAATATTGACGATGGCCCTCAAGGTACTAGTTGTACAATCAACAAGATATGAATAAGGAAGTAAATTCAAACACTTTTGAAATCATCTAATCAAAGGCCAATGAGGTGAACCTATCATCAAATGTGAAAAACCCACCATTAAGGCATGCAAGCTCTAAGGTACTAAAAGGATTCTCTAGATAAACTTCCTGGATAATGAGTTGAAGTCAAAAGGAATTGATTCGTTGAAGGATGGCCATGATGTATCCCACATCATCGACACAAGACATAGGAACAAGATGGTTGTTAATCAATACTGGACAGAGAATAAAGTATTGAAAAACCGCAGAAAGAATTTCTCTTGAACATATCGGCGACATGACTCCGGAGTTTGGTAGTATTTGACTCAAATGGAATCATAGGTCATGTTGAAAAATTGGGTAATTGAATGAGAGGCAAACATATTTCCCAAACCCATGGAGGAAAAGTGATGAATGTAGGATGTCCCCAACCCGACACGAATTGCAAACAAGTTTCATGTTCAAGAGAGACATATTGCTGACGCAACTGGTAAATACTTCCATTTTTCCCACACCATTTCTGGTGAGTACCCCAATTATTTTTTTAATACAATATTGAAGGGGATATCATATGCTTATCATGTAATTTTTTCCTTCGGAAAAATCCATCCTAGTACATTTTACGAGCCCTAGGAAGGATTAACTCGGTGGCTTCATGGTGACGATTCCAATGTCAATAAATTTTAACGATTCTGACAAAGATGAAACTTGGTGCCTTTTCATGTTTAGAGAGTTTGAAAAGAGGCTGAAAAGAAAACTCCATAGGGCCCTTTTCCTAGATAGTCCCTTGAATCCAAAAAGGTAGAAAACAAAGTTTGAGAGAACCTCTTAGTCATGATTGACTAAGGTATTCATTTTTTCATAAATAGTTTATCCCAACCCAAAAAATGGGTAAAAAGATACTAGGAAAACGAATTTTTTTTTACTTTAACGAGTTCAAAATGGCAAATACTTGGCAATATTTTCATATTTCGAGAGTCAAAAAATAACTTAAAGATGAATCCACCTGAAGGAACAAGTGGTATAAAGGATAGTAACTAGTTCCGGTTATGGTGGAACTACTCAAAACACGTAAAAGGTCAAGAGGTTGGCTAACAATACCACTCATCATTGTGGCTCCTTGGGAAAGGGTAAAACAACCAAGTGAAGGTGTATGATTCTCGAAGCAGATGGTGACGATGGAATGATAAAACCAAAGTTCATCTGGAAAAAACAAGCGGATAAAATGGAAATCACAACAAGTAAAATGAGAATGGTGTCATTTTTACACAAGCTTGAAAACATGGAAAACTATTCTTGGAATTGTTTTCATTTTTACACAAGCTTGAAACAAAGATAAACTATGCTTGACACTAGTTTCATTTTTACAGAAGCTTGAAAAATGGAAACTATGCTTGGAATAAGCTTGCATGCCCCCAGCATGGTGACTCAAATCGAGGTACATGCCCCCCAAGCTTCATTTCATTCACCTAACTAGATTGTTGGTTACTACAGGTGGATGAAATGAAGGTTCAGTTACGAGATCAAGTGAAATATTCGACTGGGATTTTACGAGATCCAATCAAAATCTTGAATTGAAATGGAACTTTTTACATTTTTTAACGATTTGGACATAGTAAAATAACTATCCTCATATAAGTCTAATTCATTTTTTAAGGAGGTTCACATAGTAAAATAATTATCCTCAGAAGGGCTTGTTACATTTTTTAAGGAGCTTGACACAATAAAAGGAACTATGCTCCGAAAGTATTGTTTCATTTTTTAAGGAGCTTTGACACAAGAAAAATAACTATGCTCTGAAGAGCTTGATTCATGTTTTAAGGAGCTTGACACAAGAAAAGGAACTATTCTCTGAAGATCTTGATTCATTTTTTAAGGAGCTTGACATAAGAAAAGGAAATATGCTCCAAAGACCATATCATGACATATAAAAGTTCATGGCTTCCAAGAAGTGCTCATTCGATGGGAGAAAAACACTCTGGAAATCAAGATCCAATGCCCCTAGTAAACAGTACACATTAAGGGATTATGGTAGACTAGATGTCACACTAGGACCAATGAATAAAAGTTTATCAATGGTCACAATTCAACCTTCATGTGGAAAACAGATCACACGAAATAGAGAAGAGACAATTGCTCCCATGACATAAGTATAGTCATGCCCCAAGAGTAAGTTAAAATCCAAGGGGCCTTAGAAAACCATCATGCACATATAGAAAATCTTTCCTCCCAAGGTAATAGGCAACTTTGGAAGGATCCTTAATGGTTTACTAGTTCCTCTGTTAAAAGCCAATATATTCTAAGTAACAGGCACAATCTACGGAGAACCGAAAGCTTTTCAAGTAGTTGAATATATAATACTAACAGATGTGCCTTCATCTATAATCATGCTAGGAACGGCCACATTATAGGCCTATACCGTGATCTCAAAAGGCACGTAAGAAGGAAGACGATATCCTTCCAGTATACTCCAATCAAAGAAAGCGACCAAACTACATTGGGGGGTGCCATAGGAATGGGAGGACTATCCCCTTGCGTTACGGTAGCAGGAGGATCACCCTCCTGGACCACGGGAATGGGAGTAGGAGGATCACCCTCCTAGACCGAGGGAATGGGAGGATCTCCCTCCAAATCCAGGGAATTTGAAGAAACAAAAAGAACCTGAGTGGTATGAGATCCACTCTTTACAGAAAATACATGATGAACCATAGGTGGAATCAGGTAGACCTTTTTCTCGACCAATGACTGGTCAGGAATGGAATCATGAGATTGAATTTCGGAGAGATCAAAATTTACCAGAGAAGAATCTCGATCAATCACTTGATAAACTAGCAGAAGACTCAAAGAAAACTTTCAGTAACCAACTGGAAGACAGGACTCATAAGTCGTAAGGGTATCCAACACTTTAGAGGTTTCATCCATATAAGGACAAAGGTGAATGGGATGGTTTCCTTCACATAACCTACAGGGAAATTTGATCTTACCCTACTTCTTATGAAGCTTATGATCGCTAGCTAAAGATTCATCACCTGCATGATGTCCAAAGGCTGATGATGAAAGATGAATCAGGTCAATAGATCACACTTGTAACACCTTGGGATACCAGGACAATTTCTAAGAAGGTGATAACCCTCACATAGGTTGCAAGGGAATTTGACTTTGCGGAATAAAGTGGGAGGTTTTTAATCGTCAGTCACAAGGGTAGTGATGGCCGTTAGTTTCCCCCCTTTCTTATTTTCCTTCTTCTTCTTCAAATTCTTCTTCTTCTTATTCTTAGCCACCTGGTTACTAGAATCCAAACTTTCATCAAGCAAAGAGGAATAACAAGGTGAAGAAATGGGCGAAGAAGGTGAGGGATCTGTTAGCCCCCCTATGAAATTCTTGACAAGCAAGCTGGGGGCTGTATTATTTTGGAGACCTTCAAGGGATGCATCTCCCCTGAAGACACATCATCCTTGAATGTCTTCTGCAAGCCTCTGCTTTGCAGTAAAATCCCCTCTGCTGATTTCCCATCTAAAGCCTCACTGGTTATAAATGCTGCTCCTAAAAGACCAACATTGCCCCTCATACTCCTGCAAAACACCACATTGTTACCTCCTTTCTCCTTTGACAAAGTCCCTCTGTCCCCCTTTTATTTTCCCTATTAACCCCCTAAATCCCCTCTAAAAATCCCCACACCCTTCGTTTTCCCAATTTCCCTCTCCATCTCCCTATCGTTACCCTTTGGGCCTCAAAATACATTAAAACAGGCTAAAAAACCCACTTTCCGCTTTATAACAGGGCTTAGCCCCTTACCGCAAGTCCCTTAACCACTTCCCACACATGCCCGTGCGCTAAGACCGAGCGCTCAAGTCCTGAGCGCTAATCGCATCGGAAGGTCGGGGCCAAACGTGAAATCCCTTTGTAACACCAAAATTCCCAATGCGATTGGCTTTATTTATTAAGTCCTGCAGCTTGTTTTTTCAACTGTTGATCCACCATATAGATCTGATGGGCATCGCACCCCCCGCCCCATCGCAAACACTTGCGATGCTATTGATCGCAGCCCTGTCTTCCGATCCCCGATTGTTGCCATCCTCCGATTGCATTCCCCGCCGTTGATCTGGACCCGAGATCAACGGTCAGCGCTCAATCGCAACCCCCCGCCCAATCGCAATCGCAAGTCCCAGTGGTGCTGCCCCGATTGAGATCTCCCGATCAAATCATAACCGTCCATCCTCCCCGCTGATCCGACAGCCATCGCACTCCCCGCTCAACCGCAATCGGAACTTCCAATCGCTACCACTTTTCTCCCTTTGCGATTGCGATCCGCTGATCTGATCTCAACCGTTCGTTTAATTCAAGATCCAACGGCTCAGCGCTAATCGCATCATCGCTCATCGCCTCTCCACTTTTCCCTCCGATGGAGTGTGAGCCGTTGATCTAGTCCCCGGATCCGACGGCCAACGTTCAATCGCGCTCCCACTTCCGATCGCAATCGGAACTTTTTGAATGTGTCACCTCTGCTCCCCCCGATTGTGATCCTCCGATTTGATACTGATCGTCCATTGGATTTAAGATCTAATGGTTCAAAAGGAATCGGCCTCCGCCTCCAGCTGGGTCCCACCTCATCGCATTTCATTACATTCCGGTCGCATTTCTCTATATTTTGTCCAAAAGTCAAGGTTTAAGACTTTACACCAAAGTATTGTATTTCATAGTTGTTCCACCCCCTTTCATATATTATTTCTCCACTCGATCTTCGCCGTCGATCTTTGTCCCCAGGCCATGATCTAACAGTCTGCGCTGCATTCTACCACCAAACCCTACTATTCACGAGTTCTCACCCTTCCGTTCGCATTTTTTCACCCTTGTGTAGTCAAAGCCACCACTCCATCACCGCGCTACCATTTCATCCACCCTCCCATTGCATTGTTTTATGAGTCCAATTGTGTGTTATGCAGGGTGCAGAAGTAAAGGGATGCTATGATTGCACAGTCTTCATTACAGTGACAATATTTTGCAGATAAAGATATAAGTGAAGCAGCAGAGAGTTTTATGCACATAAAACCAAGTCATCAGGGCTACCACGTCAGCAGAGATGTTTCTCTCCATGGAAGGACAGAGCGCCCATACTATTTTTACTCCATGTCGTGCTCCAGTGAAGAGATTTCCACCCAGAACACAGTCCAAGCTACCAGAGCATGTTTTAATGCGGTATGGCATACCATTCCATTTTTATTACCAGTTGATTTATCCACCCACAGTACCACAGAGTACTACTGCAGCCGGAGTACATCAGGACCATGTCAAAGTAAGTGGAAGCTGAAGAAGATCACTCCTTCATCCCAAAAGGGTACCAGGGATAAATGCAGAGATTTAAAATAGAATGGGTTTCGACCCTCTCCTTCTTTTCTGTGTTTTAATGTTTCATTTAGTGCCCTACCTACCTCCTCGGCTCATCTTCTGCTATAAAACTCAGGAAGAAATTATTGTAAATTTTGTTGAGGAGATATCAGAGAAATGCAAGTATTTTCATCTTGAGACAAGTTCTCTGTGTAATAACAAAGACAGTCGAGATCTAATGGGCCTCAGCCGAATGTTCGGGCGGGAAACACCTTATCGGGATTGTTTGATGTGGTTGGCGATGTTTTTTGGATCGATGTACTCAGCGAATGTGATGTTTTCCTTATCTTCGTTTTTTATTTCATTTTCATTCCATTTTCATCGGCTGCTCGCACCGAAGTTTGGCACAAGACGGGCCCTCGATAGGTACCTTATGTTGTCGCTCTCCCACTGTACCTTTATGTTTTCTTCGCTTGCTACGGTCTTCGAACCTCGATTTCAATTGACGAACCGTGTAGTGATGTTATCATCGCTCTCTCGTACGTTAATTGAACAACCCAGTGTTGGGGATGTTCGTTAGGGATTTAGCGAATACGAACACTAGGGGGTTTAGAACTTTGTCTCTGCCTCACTAGGATCTTTCCATCTCAATTAAGCCTTTCCAAGATCCCTTGTATTGCATCTGATTTTGTCCAAGTAGGTCTGGAGTTAAATGACCTCTAGCCTGATCTATAGACAAAATTGGATGGTTCTCCTCCCTTAATTTTCAGTCCTTAATGTCCCATTCCAACTATCATCTTTAAGATCCAAATGCTCTAGATGACTAGCCCAACTGAAAGCTTGCACATTGAACACAAGTAAACCCTTTCTTGACTCCATTTCCCAATGGCTTTGATGTTCCCTGAGTTACCTTTCTTAGCCTAATTCCCTCTATGTTCATCCTTGTCTTATGTTGGACCTTCCTTTCCTGATTCTCAACAACCAAACACAAACAATCAAACAAACAAACCCTATGCCTATAACTAGCATAAAACCTTAACAGTTGAGCTTCAAAGATATAAATCCTTTGACTATCATAGAGAGATCCCTCTCTAGACCTAGGAGGGCTAGATCCTAAGGTCTGAAAGTGGTTCTATGTTGTCTCATCTTTTGGTCTTGTCAACCTGGCCAAAACATGGGAACCCCAACAGGGTCAACCTTAAGATCAACATGGGGTTGAAATTTTTCAGGCAAGGGATAACTTAGTTGAGAAGTGGTTTTGACGTTTGAAACTATGGGGGTCAAAAATAACCAAACCAGCATACCAATTGTTAATCCTGGGAGGGAAAATGTTGCCATATAGAGAGCACCAACATTTCCAAAAGAATGAAAAGGACCAGGATTCCCATCTGAGGGGATTCCTTGGTTAGTAAACTTAGGAACAATTTCCATTAATCTCAACCTAAGATGAGCTAAGGATATGAACACGGGTAAAATGTTATCGTGGACAATAAATTTTAGAAATTAAACACAAAATAAACCAAAAAGGGGTAAACTAGGCATAAAGGATTACCAGGTATCCATGAACTACAATATTCACATTAGAAAATAAATTTACCATGTACTTAACGTACGCCATCCAATCTCCCCGAATATTGTGTTCGATGTATCGTGTTTACGAGGTGGAAAACTCGGTTACCTGTGGCTAAAGGATAGCAACCTAATGGGGCCTCCCGATATATACTCGATGGTATGGGGAGCACAAGTCTGGGTTGGTGTTTTCTAATGTGTAACCATTCAGTGAGAGAATCCCCATATAATTATCATACGTGCCGCAAGTGCTATATACTTCCGTAAGTGGGATGGGGTTTCACTCCCAGAATGTGACACGGGATATTAACAACAGCTGTCAGGTTTATATATGTTGGAACATGTCTCTAGCCTAGACCTATAAATGTTTTGCATTAGTTTCCAAATTCTCCTTAGGTTAATTTAGATTCGTTTTAAGTTTATTTTGATTACGGTTTCAATTTCAAGGCTCAAAACGATTGTCACCTGAACACCTATGATGCAACTAACATGAGAAAATAATACTTTCAATTCAATGAAGACTATCTAGTTTAGGGAAGAGTTTCGAATAATGATGCAACAAACAACAATGTAGCAAATGAAGATTTTCTGAACTAGATCACTCACACTATCCCAATACAAAAAAAAAAAAAAAAAATCAAATGTATACCATGCAATGTAATCTATGCAAAAATATTTTTTGAAAACTATCCAATCATAATTTATGCACAATTTCCTTTTTCTTTCGATGAATGAAAATGCACTCAATGCATGTTCATCTTTCAATCATTAAATAATGTAATCTAAGTTCAATGATAAATCCTAGAAATGATTTCTCAATGTAACTTATCTAATGCTCTTTCAATGAAATGAAAATTTTGAGATGAAAACGTAAATGAATGCAAAAATTATTTTCTTCGTATGAAAAAAATGCAAAAAGACACAAAATGGAAGGACACAAATGCTTGCTTTGAGAATTCCAAATGAATTCCTCCAAATTCCACAAAACTTAAATAGTCGAAGCACTAAAGAGGTATTTCGAATCACTTCCTCAAAACAGAGACTCTTCGTCTTTCACACTAACTAACACACAAAGAAAGACCCTTCAATGAAAAAAAGCAATGTGATCTATGCTTGTGAGGGAGAAGAGAGAATCAAATGCACATGGGATGGACACTTGAAAACCCTAATCACAGAAACCAAATGAAAAAAACAAACACAACCAAATAAAAAAGTTGGAGATATGTGAAAAAACTGACCCAACAACAGGTCTGGAACCCAACGAAACATGCAACCAATCAAATGACTTGAAGCACCTAGAAACCCTAGGATGATGAGGATGCATAACTCGAAAGAAGGAAGACAAAAGATGAATTGATGATAGAATCAAGTCATTGAACATAAAATTTCAAGAGAAAATTAAGCAGAGAAAGGAATCTAAAAGGGTAAGACACATTGGAAATCAGTGAAGGGAAACCCTAAAACATTCACACAGAAATCGGTGTGCATGTGAGGCTACACCTCGCACTGGAAGGAAAAAAGCGTGACTGTGTTAAAACATTTAGTGTTGATCAACGCATCTATCAGAGAAATAACAATGTCTATCAAGAAAAATGACCAAAATCAAAAGGGTTTGACCAAATCAAGCCAGGGTTATAACTTCAGAATGAGGATTGATGATTGTAAGTAGTCACAAAATCAAGAAACAAAGGAGAGGTGGATATTCAACAAAAGATGGATGAAAAACCAAAAAAATAAAAGAGTGGAAAGAGACTAAAGGCAATGAATCCCCAGCGGAGTCACCAACTTATTGTATAGGTAAATCCTCTCTGCAGACAGAGACGATCCCTATAGCCCTAGAGTGGGTCTAGCAACAAGGGAAACAAGCTAACACCTACTTTCCTATATTATAAATGAAACATAGATCGAAGGATATGGCCTACCTCGATCTGATGTTGTGATATTGCTCTTCGTCGAAGCTACTTGATCCTTCACTTTTCCAAAACTTGATTTATGTTACTACCAGCGTTCAATTATCTACACAAGTGACCAAGAACAACAAGAAGCATACAGGTGCAACATGCATATACAAATATAACCTATCTAATTGATCAAGGAATGCTAGAATTCTTAATCATAAACATGAACAAGAATGGAAAATAAATATCAGTTGTATCATATTATTAATATAAGAGGAGTTACAACCTGCACCTTGATGTTGAATCTCTCCTTCATCCGATCTGAATCTGGGCACGTCTCCAAAGCACTTGTTTTTAACTCGGCATGAGAAGGCTAAGGGAACAACTCTCTCCTTCAAAGCTTATGGAAATCTTAAAACCTATCTCTACTATGCTATATTATGTTCTAACTAGCAGAGGCATTGGAGGATGATGAACTTATAGATATGGAGGAGGGGACATGGATCCACTTATGATGGGAAAATGGCTTATCTCTTTGGTAGGTTCCTCTTTTGAAGGAACAAGAGGCCCAAGGGAGGAATCTCGGCCATAACTTGACCAACAAACATCCAGCTCTCCACTCTCGAAGCTTCTAGGCCATGAAGCTTCGTTTCCAATTTAAAAAATATTTTACAAGTATATCGGCATGAGTATGAGGTCCATACTGGCACTGATCAACTGGTCACAAGCTAAGGATGGTTCATCGACGCAGGTGAGACACAGAAGGGTCGCGCTGCTCCAAAAATATGGGTTTTTAGGGAGCTACTCCAGGAATGATCAAAAGAGATATTTTTCTTTAGACTGTAAGGGATACAAAGGAATATTTTCATGATGGAAAAGTTACACAGGGATCACTGTAGAGTTTATCCAGGATATGGGAACAAGGAATACATAGACAATGACAAAATTTTGTGTGACAATAGCAGCCTATATATTCACAACAGGACTCCCTGGAATTCTTTTTTTTCACCCACAGGGAGCATCATGGAGTCATGTCTGCATCAGAGAGAAGACACATCATCCTTAGGAATGTGATCCACCAACAGTAGCAACTTTGAAAAAATGAAGGCACTTTCACACACAACAAAGTTATCAGTCAAGATATCATCAAGTTATGAAGACATGCACAGAAACAAGAAAAATAATCAAATCCCTCAAGAACATGATGTTATGAGGCCCATATCTAATATGTAACCATCTCCATCAATTCAATCCACAGGTTTTCTTAGGTATGACAATCCTCACCTCTTCCCCATCAATAAAATGCTAAAATGTGTTAATGGTCGAGAAAGGGGTTTTAATAGGCTGGAGGTGACCAGTGAACTTCACCATCCTCAGCTAGTAAATTTAAGTTTGTATTAGTCACCCATGAAACGTGTTAGGTCCCTATATTACTAGTTGAGTCCCTTATTTTTATTAGTGTATCCCTCTTATTGTTATTGTTGTACCCTTGTAACCCCAATTTTGTTATTATTAAGCCCTTACATTTTTATTGTTAGGTCTGCTAGGATTATATTGTGGGCCCATGGACTCCTATATATAGAAGGAGGTTTTGGTCATTTTTATCATCCAATAATTGTTCATTTATGTAATGTTTTGGAGGCTTCCCCCTTGAAGTGGCTGATTTCTAAGGTTTTTATCTCTCCTTTCTTCTATTTTTGGAGCTGGTTTCATAACATTTGGTATCAGAGCTTTGGATTCTAGGGTTTCACTTCTCCAAACAGGTCATCGTGGAATTTTCGAAATAATTTTTTTTCTACAAACATTTAGAAGCTAAAATTTGTACAGTGTGAAGCCGAAATCCTGAGAAACCTCCTGTAAAAATTTTAGATCTTGGTGTGAAACATTTTAGGAGATATGATCTGGGGAAGTTAGGGTTTTTTTCAGGCTCTTGAATTTCAACTAAAATAGGTCATCGTGGAATTTTCATATACAAAGTTTCAGAAGCTTAAATTTTTACAGTGCGAAGCCGAAATCCTGAGGAACCTCCTGTAAAAATTTCAGATATTTTTTCCCAATATTTTTGGAGATATGATCTGTGGAAGTTAGGATTCTTTCAGGCTTCCGAATTTCATCTCAAAGAGGTGACCGTGGGAAATTTTGATCATGTTAGCCCCCTATTAATTTTTGACAAGCAAACAAGGGGTCAAACTATCTCTAAGCTTTCAAGGAATGCATTCCTGCTGAAAACACCTCATCCTTGAAGTCCCTTTATGCCCTTTGTCCTTTTGATAAATCCCCACTACTGTTTCCAGTCAAAAAACCTCTCTGTTTTTGCGAAGAAAATGCCCGAAAAGGCCTCCATTTCCTTTATTTCATTCCCACCAACCTCTGTTTCTTCACCTTTTTTCCCTTCTCCTAATTCCTCATTAATTATCCAATTCCCCTTTTAAACCTCACAAATACCCTTTTTTTTGGCTGAAAATCCCTTCATCCCCCTTACTGTTACCCCTTGTTGGCCTTAAAATACATTAAAAACGGGCCAAAAACCCACTTTCCACCTTATGACAGGCTAAGCCCCTTTAAGGCCAGCCCCTTAACCACTTCCCCATATGCCCCGAGCGCTAAGACAAAGCGCTAAGGCCTGGGCGTTAATCGCAATTGCAAATTTCGGGAAGCGCATTTCTTTGTTATACGAAAAAATCCTGATGCGATTGGGGTTTGGCCGTTTAGCCTCCGCTAAGATCTGAGTCATCGATCTTTGTAAGATCCGACGGTCAGCGCTAGTTCCACTGTGCGCCCATCCCTACTCCATATTCCCTCCGATTAACCATGGGCCTTCGATCTAGTTCCAGATCGGACGGTTGGCACTCCATCGCACCATCACCAATTGCAAGTTATAAAGGTGTCACCCTTCGCCTCCCCCTGATTGCGATCCCCCGATCCCATCGTGACCGTCCTTTCGAAGCAGATCAATGGTCTGCGTTGCATCACCTCCTCCATGCATATTTTTTCATCGTGCGACCATTTAACTTCATCACGACATCTTGACCATCGATCTCCTCCTGAGATCTGACGGTCCGCATCTAACCGCCCTCCGCCCGCCGGGTCCCACCATTAGATGGCCCCGCTTTCATACAGTTTGCTCTATTTTCTTTGTAAATCACCTGAGCGTTAAAATTTGGGTTTTAAATTATACCTTATTTCTTCCACCACTCTTTCATTGTTTCCACTATTCTTCATCGTCGCGCCACCATTCCTCCAGGCCTCCAAAGCATTCTTCCGCCATCTCCCCTGTATTTTTATAACAATTTTATTGCGTTTGTGCAGGGATTATAGAGTGGCAAATCCACTCAGCCTTCATATTCATAGCCACTATGATTCAATGCACAGAGATAACCTTTCAGCAACGGCAAAGTGTATCAGTAGCAAAGAGGATTAAAGGGGTTTAAGCCTGATATTGAATAATTAATGCTTAACCCCGCGCTCAAAGGAAGAAAGCGCAGCTTGAAGACCAAATGCACACGAAACAATTCATAACTTTGTTTACTGTCAGCAGAGCACCGTTTCTCTAGAAAGGACATCTTTCCATTTAAGCCTCCATGCCTCCTCGAGCCCAGAAATAGTCAATTACGCTGACAGAAGCCTCTTAAAGACTATCAGAACTAGCAGTTATGGAGTATGGAGGCCCGCGGAATTTCTATCCAGTTCACCAATTCCAGAAGGCAGAATAGAGAGCTTTACATCCATAAAGGACTTCAAGAACACATCCGAGGTCAACCTCGACCTGACAGAGATCTCTGAACCAGACTACAGAGTACAACGCAAGGTTATTGAGCAGTGCGGGCGTGAACGCTTCCTCCATGCTATCTTAATGAATCAATTTAATTTTCACCATCCACTCTTGTGATGGGTTTTTCTCCTATAAAAACCCACAAGAACGGATGATAAAGGGTTCCATATTTATCAAAAAATTATGTGGTGAGAGAATTTTTGTATGCATTTTGTTGAACTCTTATATGAATGTACAGAGCCCCTTGGGTTTCAGTGAGGAGGAGTTCCATATTTAATGAGGATTCTGGTCTTTGCTGCTTCACAGTTTGTAAATTTCTCTTATATGTGATAGTTTAATTGTTCATTTCATTTCATCTGCCTTTCTTGTATCATGTTCTGGAATGCGAGTGGCTCACGGGTTTGGTATGAATTTATCCTAGTTGATACTCATGCTAGAACCTGTCAAGCGCTTTAAATATGGCTCAGGCATGATATACGGTTCCATTTTCCACTTCAACCATACTTTTGCTATATTAGCTTCTATGGGATGTTATTTTTAAAACGCTATTGTCATGTATGGATTCTTAAATTTTTAAGCCCATTACATGTTAATATTTGTTCCTGGATATCATCTCAATGACATTTAGTATTATCTTACATCTTTCATACGCAGAAAATACCTTCTGGTCATTTATTTCTGTGAGATACTTTAGAAATTGGCCCTCTTTACAGTAAGCTGCCTTTGAATTGTCTGATGCATTTGTATTAGAGTTTCACACCTTGCCTTTGCAGTATTGCTTTCCCTGTGTCAAGTTTCTGAAAGTTTTGGTCCCATTCTAATTAACCTTCCTATTTACAAGGGATAGCATGAGAGCCTTTTTATTATAACTCCCCATGTTATATCATATGCTCCTTGTTGTATAAGATGTCCTAGGCACTGGTCTTTCACAACTCAAGGTTGTCTCTAGGGTCGACAACAGGAAAAATGTCATAACTCTCACTCTAAGCGTCAGATTGGGATTCTGAAAAAGTGCCTGCAAGTACACGGATTTTAGTTTTCGGTATATTAATTTAAGGGTTGAATAAGACAACAGTGACACGTGGCAAGTCGTACAAGTTCGCTCTATTGAACTAGTCCATAATTAGGTCATAATAGGAGATTGGGCATAACTTTGACTTGAAGAATCCAAATCAGGTCAGACCTGTGGCATTCGAAAGAAGATTCATAGGGATACTTCAGGACTGAATTTCAGATATTGAAGATCTAAAATCATAGAGATAATTCAATTTCAATATCGAGCTCCTCAAAAGCAAGAAAAAGGTGTGTATTTTTTTTTAATTACATAAGTCTCGTTTGAAAAAAAAATAGTTTGAATTTATTCCAAGGGCATATTGAAGAACAAATATTAGTATTGGGTTCTAAAATTCCCCCTAAAAAGAATTCAAAACCCATTAATCCTTCACAAGGCTCTATTATGACTCATGAAGACGAAGAAACACAACATGAGATATCAAAATTATAAGAGAAAGTGCACCAAATTTTGCTATCGCAAAGAGCAACAAAAAATGAAATGGAAGTTTTGAAGCTTGGATGAATTCAAAAGGTTGAGTTGGAAATTCAAAAGATAATGCAAACCCTACGTAAGGAATAAACACATCACAAGTAATATTGACCTTAGACAATGACGATAACAACTCCTCTTAACCACCCAAGCTAAACCTAATTGACATCCTAATTTATTTTTTATCCTTTTCTAATGCTTCATATATATGAAATTGAAATGAATAATTTTTTTTTTCTATTTATAAAAACTATACCTCGAGCTCCATTTAAATTTGGATAGCGTGGGTTGCCTTTAAAATAGATAAATTGAATTGACGTTAAGCATAACCATATTGAAACCTCATCGAGAACATGTTTTGGCATTAAATAATTAAATTTGGTGATAGTGTGGGTTTTCTTTAAAATAGATAAATTGAATTGACATCAAGCATAACCTAATTGAAACCTCATCGAGAACATGTTTTGGCAATAAAGAATTGAATTTGGTCATATAATAAGATTTAGAATTGTTTCTGATTGACTAAAAGCTTATTTTCCTTGTACACAAGGAAATAAGTTAACTAAGCAATAAAAAAAATATCTTGCAATAGTGAAAGTCCACCCCTTAATGGCCTGCGAATGAATCATTTCAAATAATTTAATTTTACTTAAATAAAATTAATTAATTAGCTCTCACTCTATTTTGATTATAGAATACAATAAAAACAATTACTAAAAAATTACCTTTTTCAAATAACTTTCCATAAAATATGGTGATACAATATTAATAAAAATTATACACTTGAAATAGCATAGTCCCTTCCATAGAATGAGAGGCAAAGGCTAAGATTGTTTTAACAAAAATCCAACACTAACATTTACCTTTTCCCGCCAGAGAGAGCAAGGGTTCCCTCCCTGCCCGCATCTACATTTTCCCTGAAGACGTAAACATGGTTCCTCATTCTTCATGCTTTGTTTCCAAGCTCTAATCTTGCTCAAGATTTCCCGATACAGGTTGTTCAATTTTACAAACATGTTGTGATGAAGGTGCTTGTAGGTCATGAATGCATAGTTTTTTCATTGTTTATGTTAGTTTCATCATATGTTTTAACATAAAAGAAAGAACCCCAGAGGTTAAAAACCATAACCCTAGAATCAACTTCCTAGTGGTGCAACTTTTGCATAAAATCTCTGTTTGGGGAACACAATTAGTCCATATGAAAGAACTATATTTAGGATTACAAATTTTGGTTAACCCTAGGGAATGACATAAAAACCTCTGGACCCATAAATGGCCAAAAAACATCATTTAGGGCCTACAAATGACCATAGAAGTTCAAGACCCAAAAAACCATAGAAAAAATGATAAGAAGATAAAGAACCATTGAGTTAGTGGAAGGTGTGGGTGGCCACCAAATATCCACCTAGATTAGAGTGCCACATAAGTTTAGGGAGGGAGATAAGTTATGGTTGCATTTGTATAAAGAATACCTCTTAAGATCCCATTGGAAGTTCCCCCCGACTCTCCATTATGATATAGGCCTTACACCAACACAAAGGTTGTGGGTGAAGATGCTTCTAAATAAAAAATTCCCTTTTCTTTGGATTGAACCTTATACTTAATGTGGAGCTACTTCAACCATATTTTCCACCTCTCATAGGCACCTCATTTTCCTACTTTGGTGCACATGTCTCACTAGGAGCCATATTCAACAAAAATTTCCTCACTTGACACAAAATGGACCACTTATTCGTAAGGGGGGACAATTGATTCAATAGAATACTAGTGACCACCCACTTGTTACATTGATTCAACATTATTCCACGTCTTGGTAGTTATATTATAATGTTTTAGGTCTCAAACTTTTGGTGCCTTTTTTGGGCATTTCCCTTGCATTTTTGGCATTTGTCATAGGCTAAAGACACATAGTATGGATTGTATTGGTCCAAAAAATTTCCTAAATGGAGTTTGCATGCAAACGTTGTAGCCCCACATAGTTGATATATCAATTAGTCTCTTTGGGCCCACGTTATTTTTGGCACGCCATTTCCTAGGGATAGGGTTTTGGATTTTAGAGTTTTTGGATCTTAGGACATCATACTTTATGTTCAAAGGTAGTTTTGACATCTTGTAATGTTTTCTTTTGATTAAGAGTAGTTGACACATCTCTCTTCATAAAGAAGCTACCTCCATTTTGCTTAGTGTGTATCACTTTGCAATTTATAGTTATTTTCTATTTCATCCATTAATAGAATTTGGATTTTGTTCTACTACTCTACTCTTTGCAATATCTTTTCTATGTTTCCATTTATGTTTTTTCATAATAAAATCCCCTTCAAACCTCAGGTCTATCTATGGATTTTTTTTTTAGTAGAAGCTTCTACCTTTGGATGACCATGGGTCCTAATATTTGAATATTGGAGCAAATTGTCAACTTTTTTATGGTTAAGAACATGTGCTTCCTCATAAGATGTCATAGGTTCAAATTTAAAGGGGTAGAGTATGTACACCTTTGTAGAGTTTAGTGGACTCAAGTCCTTTGTCCTACAAACAATAAGATCACAAACAAAATTCTACAAACAATGAGATCACAATAAGGTAAGATCACAATAAGAGTCCTACAAACAATTAAAGTCTCACTAAGGTCTTAAAAATATATTATTACTACTATATTACAAATTTTAGCTCTATTTACCCTAGATTAACCTCAATAGCTATTTTTTTAATGAGAAAAAAAATATGCTTAAAAAATATAGAGTAATGCTCTAACCATTTTTAAGTAATAAAATTTTACAACTTCTTGTATTTATTTTTAATATGACAAAACATATGTCAAAAAATTATAACATTTGAACTTTGCCGAGCATGTTAACCATTTGAACTTTGGTGGCTTATCAATTGGAGGGAAAGCTAAGGCACGAGCACAGGGTTACTGGAGATTTGAGGGTTTAGCAGTTCTGGCCATTAAACATTTTTGCGAAAACAAAGCTTTCAGAGATTCTGTGCAGTGATGGTTTCCAGGGACCTTTAAACAGGCAGAAAGGAGGGATTTTAGGCCGCCGTAAGTGTGAATTTAGGCATTCTGCTGCGCTTCATCACGTTCTCAACTATCTTCATTTACTGAAATGTGGACTCGTTCGACATAATGAGCTGCCTCTGGCCTTCTTACACTCAACTTGCTGCCTCTGCAATATCTGGGTAATAAGAGCAACGGGTTCTTGTTTCCCCTGCCACTTCTCAATATGGCTGCCATGTTTAGTGATTCAAAAAGGCTATTATTAGTCGTGGTTCTCTTGCTGGAAATAGCTCAGGCTCCTATGGAAACTGATAACGAGATCAAGGAGGCCCCCAAGATAGCTGCTCCTACCCCACTAGTGAGCACTGCTGCTCCACCAGTCCGTGCCCCTGTCCCTGCCCCTCCAACTGGCGCTCCAGCTCCACCAATAAACTGCAAAACAGGGTGTGGAGAGAGATGCAAGCTGCACAGCCGGCCTAATGTGTGTATGAGAGCTTGTGGGACCTGTTGTGCACAATGCAAGTGTGTTCCACCTGGTCAAAGTGGAAACAGAGAGGTCTGTGGCTCCTGCTATACTGACTGGAAAACCCACAACAACCAGACTAAGTGCCCTTAGATTTCCTGCATTTTTGTGCCAAATGAGATCACTTGAACGCTATCAGATTCTTCCATGTTTCATATTGTATCTTTTGTAAAATAAATCTACTGTGCAAGATGTCAATTAAGGTTTTGACATTGTTGGAGGTTTACATTGTCTGGTGCCTCATAAATAAAGACAAGATTTTAATGTTTTTTTTTTTGAAATGCGGACTCGTTCATCTGAGATTTTGGGGATAGTGATGTTATTTTGACTAGTGTTTTGTTTTGATCTTCTGTTATATTTTGGAACTTAGATTTCCATGTTAGATGTTGGAAGGTCCTTCAAACTGGGGCTGGCATGCCAAAAGCAGCAATGTCACATGACCAACCGGTGAGGTGCTTCAGATAGTGGTTGGAATTCTAGTACCCGTTATTTTTTCTTCTGAATTTTATCCAGAAGTTGTAATATGCTTGCAGGAACCAGGGCTGTATTACGTATGGCAAGAACCATAACTGAAGTTTCAGAGTGTGCTTCAAAGTTTTTTTATTATGTAATGCTTCGTATGTAGGTTCTCTGCTCGACATGGAAGGACGATGGCACTGCTATTTTCTCTGTTGGCTGTAATAAACAAGCTAAAATGTGGCCATTGCTGACTAGGGGCCAGCCAGTGACTCTGGCTATGCATGATGCACCTATTAAGGAAATTGCATGGATTCCAGCAATGAACTTACTTACAACTGGAAGCTGCGACAAGACACTTAAGTATGTATATGATGGTTTTCTTTGATTCCATCTCTCTTTGCTTATTTATGTTATGAGGTTGCTTGTAAATGTTAGTGGAGTTCTGACCTTATGAATTTTAAACCCATTTGAGCACAGTGCCAAAAAATTAATATCTTTTAGGCTTTGAGTGAAATAGAAACTTCTCATCTTGCCAATTTTTTTATAAAATTATATGAGATAAAAGGGAAAAATATTAACTACTCAACATTCTTCGCTTACTACCATAGCCTCGTACCTATGCAAACCTTGTTAGAAACAGAGACACCTTCCTTTTAATTTGGATCAGCATTGTATTCTGAAAATCTTCATATAAATTGTGTTGTCCCTGGTGATAACTTTTAATGCCTGGATCTCCTGCTTGCAGCTGTCGATCACTCTCTCCTTTCATTCTATGCACTTATCCACAGGTACAGGACCAAAGGTTGACTAGAACATCGACAACTTGAAGTTATTTAATACTGCATCAACCTCTCCTCCAAACTTGAAGCAAATTTTGAAAGCTTCCTCAGCCTTTTCCTCTAAGGCTCTAGCCCCGTCGAGACATTTACAAGCTTCAGAAAAACAGATTATTTTCTCCAGGTCACGGAGCTGAGGAATGTCTACCCCCTCATCAGGATACTGTATTTTCCATTGAATGATGTCATCTAGCATATTTAGAATATTCTCCAATTCTTCCTTGAAAAACACCATCCTCTTTATATAATCATCAAACTTAGGAGTTTTATCTTTGATGCCCTGAATGCTCTTGTAGAATTATTTCTGAACTATACTCAGTTCTTCTTGGATCTCAAGTGATTTCCCTTTGAACTCTTTAACTGAGTCTAGTTCACCTTGCTGCTGGAATTCTAGCTCTGTAATTCTTTGCTTAGCAGCACTGAGTTCCAACTGAGCAACATAGACCTTTCTCTTCAGCATGGCAACATTATCACATGTTGCTTGGGCCATGGTAATACTGGCACCTGCAGCCATCTCTGGATCAGCTGTTGTTTCATGAATGGGAACCTCCTCAGTGACAATCGCTCTCCCAACCTTATCATTTTGGAAACTCTCCTGCTGACTTTGTTCTTCTTGTATTCATAATTGAATGTTTTCAATACTACTACTGGGTCAGCCATGGTCATGGGGAAAAATTGCTCCTTCTCCATTTCTTCAATCCTACATGGTTCAACTGGAGACTGAGGAGTGGGGTTTGTCTTCGGAGATGATGGAATGCCAAGGTGTTCAATCCTTTTATCTTTCCGCATAGCTTATTCCTTCTTCTTTTGGAGTTCCTCATCTATTTTCCTCTGAAGCTCTTCATCTCTTTTCCTTTGTTTTTCCTGCTGCTTGATTCTTTGTTCATTTTCCAAAGCCAATTGTTTCACTAGGTCATCTTGTTCTGCTTTCCTTCTCAGTTCTTCTACCTCCTTCGCTGCTTGCTCTTCTTCAATCCTCCTCTTGAGTCTGTCTGCTTCTTTCTCCAATGCTTCCTTCATCTCCTTCACCTGTTCCAACACCCTCTGGAGCTTTTCAACTTCTTCCTGGAGGTTGACAATAGGTGAAGCTTGGGTCTGTTCGGCCTTCTTCTGAGGTCCTTGATTTAGCTTTTCTTTAACCTCAATGGATAAATAAGTCTCTTGAATATTTCCTCATTAGTATCCCTCTCATGAGTATAAGGCCACATCTGGTTGACAGCAACACAATGACTAATAACCAAATCTTCAGGATCATGTTTCCTAAATCTTATCTCTCCAAAATGATATGATTCAATTTCACTGGCCTCTTTCATGGCTTGGTTGGTGCGATCAAATACATAGTATCTGATCTTGATAGGAAAATTAGGCCATATTGACCACTTTTCCCTCTTAAGAGTACTTGTCACTCAATGAGCAAATGTCTGATATAATATTTCCAACAAAACCACTATGTCTAGAGCATATAAAGGTAGTAGATGAGGAGCTCTCGATGCACCATCTCCATTACACCATTACACCATACACCATGGGGCTCACAAGAGGAGAGATGGAAAAAAAACAATACACCATCAATCTACTCTCAGAAGAGATGAAAATAATCCACCATCAATCTCCTCTTAGGAGAGATTAACATAGTACACCATCAATCTCCTCTGAAGAGATATGAAAATAGTACACCATCAATCTCCTCTTAGGGAGAGATGAAATTTGTACACAATTAATCTCTTCTTAGGGAGAGATGAAATTTGTACACCGTCAATATCCTCTCAAGGAGAGATGAAATTTGTACCTCATGATTGCAAGCTTTAGAACCAAATTCCCTGACCACATAGGTCTTACGGTAACCCGATGATGCTATCAAACCAATGCTCCCTCTCAAAGGGATCCTTAGCCATTCTAGGCTTCTTACATAATCTTCAACCTACTCAAAAGAAGAAAGGTAGCCATGTTGGATTTAAATACTTCTTTTATTAGTAACATCTAGCTATTCGTCTAGCTTTAACCAAAGATTTGAACAAAAGCAAACACCAACAACCTATCAATGCTATTTCTTCGCTCAACAACACATTCTTGCAACTTTTTCTTCATCAAGGAAGTAGCCATGGGCTCACAATCCATCATGCCACATTCTCAACAAGTATTTTATCAGGCTCATGTAACACTTTCAATCAACTCCCTTTTACACTAAAGAGGTTCTCATCCTTTGTGAGAAATATATCATCAACACAGAGAGAATTTCACAAATTCGTCTTCAGTAGATCAACTTATTCCTTCAGGACTTCACCCACATCAAAACGAAAAGTAGTACGTGGTGAGCCCTTGGGGGGAGGTGGGGTGAGAATGGGGGGGTTGTCAGCACGGAGAGAGAAATAAAGAAGAGCATGGTCAGATAAGGGGATGGGGGAAACAAAAAAGTGATGAATGAAGGGGAGGAGGTTCTGGCTAGAGAGGACATAATCAACAACGCTTGCTCCTCTACCATGAGGCCTACATGTGAAAAAGCGGGAGTTTGGAAAACGCAGGAGGCCATTAAGAATCCACAGCTCCTAAAATTTGTCCAAGTATAAAAGATGTCGACCATAGGTGGTAAGGGGCCCCAACACATCATCAGACATCCTGTGAAATCCCACTTACTATTGATCGATCTCTTGGATGTAGTACACGTCCTCAAACCAAATGTGAAGAGGGATCTGGAGGGCTCTAGTGTGGGAGTTGAATTCACCTAGAAGAATGACCTCCCCAACTGCGGAATACTGGGCTATGTTGACATACAAATCGAAAAAGGGGTCCCCGTTAGGTCCATTATGAATGGAATATGATGAAGAAGCAGGAGGGAAGTAACAAACACCAATGTAAATGTCCTTGGGGAGAGGAGAGGCCCCTTGAACCGATAGTATTAAAAATCGGAACCGGTGACTGGACCGATGGACCTAATGAACCCGCAACCGGATCGGTGGACCTAATGAATTGGTAACTGGACCGGAACCAGTCTAACCAGTACTGGTCAGGTCTAAATGAACGAGTTTTTAAAAAAATACATTAAATAATTATTTTTTAATAAAAAAAAACTATTTTTAAGATTTGCAACCATGATTCCAAGCCAATAGAGACAAAATATGCAAAGTTTGCTCATTTATATACCATGTAAAGGTGAATATATCAAAATGGCATTATGGCACCGAGTTAAATACATATCATCGAAAAAATACATAAGAAATGAGGCTCCAAATGACCCATAAAGTCCAAAAACAATGCTACAAGCTATGAGCATTGAGGCCGTTGGCCTACATAGTACAGTGACAATCTACTACAAATCTACATATATGATATTAATAAATACTAATTAATGATCAACATTATCACTTGAAAGTTGAAACTTCTAATCATGATCAAAGTTCAAACTCAGTTGGTTGAACTTGAGTCTCCTGACTCTCGACTGCCAAACTTTGCAACCGCTCCAATCACAAACTTCTCTATTGGTTCAGTGACTTGAGTCTCAAAATTCTGAAGGTATTCTTCCCTAATATGCCCTATTACTTCATTTGGTGCTCCACATGGCTTTACATGGCCTCCTATCCCAGCCAAGTGTTGCTTGAACCTGTAAATACCCCCTCCTGCAATAGATTTTTGGCAATATTTGCAAATCATTTTTCCATCAATCATATCACAATGAGCCCATGCAGTGTCCTTGCCTTTTGGAGGCATGATGGCTACTACTTAGCTCAAGCAGCAAGCCTCAAACTCTATGCTGTTCCACTACTCTAGTAAAAACTAAAATCTCCAAGCTCTCAATCAAACACACAAAATCTCCAAATGAGATGGTGTGAGACAAATGAGAGGTTGCCCTTGCTTATAAAGGATTGGAGAGGGTCTCCAAGATAGCTCCAACTCCAAATCCAAGCCTCAAAGATCACTACTCCAACAAACACTCAACACTCTCCAAGCTCTCCATCAAACTCACAAACTGCAAATGAGATGGTGTGAGACAAAGGAGAGGTTTCCCCTGCTTATAAAGGATTGGGGAGGGTGTTTTTGGAGGGAAACAACCCTCCCATTCCCTCCAAATCAGCCCTAAACATCCTTGCTGGCCGTCCGTGGGTCCCTACAGCAACTTAGGTGCTGATTGGTCGGTTAAGGACGAAACCGACCGGTCAACACCGGTTAACCGGATTTTCAGGCTATATGCAGTTGCTGACTGGGTTTTTCAATCGGTTTGGACTGGCCAATGGTTTGACCGGTTTCCGGTTTGAACCGACCAGTTTTTAACACTATTCTTGAACTCGAACCCACATTAACCTCGCAAAATCATCCGCAACCACCGAAGAAATCTTGCTCTGAAAGGAATCTCTGATGAAGCAAGAAACTCCCCCAGAACCTTTGATACCACCAGAATACCTTGTCTGCTTCCTACAAGTTGAGAACTTATGGTAACCTGTAATGTCTGGGAGAGGTTGAACATGGCTCTCATGCGTCTCGGTGATGAATAAGATATTCGATAGTCGAAGAGAATCATATAATAGACATGGCGATGCCCAAAATGACCCATTCCCATTCCAACAATTGATGGAAATGGATGCCCTTTGTTGCCTCCCCCAACGATCTAGTCATTTGGAGGACCCAGAATGGGGCTTCCATCCAGGTGGAAAAGTGTCCCAAATCACTGCTTTGAGGTTCCTGATAACTACCCATTTCCCTGCCTGACATGCTGCTGTAACCAACTCCCTAGAGCGTTTGAGCTCAACAACCTGTGTTTTAGTGAGATCTTCATCAAGGAAGATCTTATTAGGAAGTGAGAATAGATTTCTCTTAGCTCTAAGAGCCCGAAGGCGATCAACCGCCGGCCTGAACCGAAGAAAGAGAGTGGAATCGTACCCAAGCCAAGCTCTATCAATGGTCACGTCCTGAAGATCTAGTTTTTCATTGAGGAACAGGGTCCCAACCACCATGGGGTCTGAGGATGTGAGAGACAAAGGAAGTCCTCTCACTTTGAGGTTCAATTCTCGTGCTTGTCTAGTGTGTTCTTCCATGAGTTTAGATTGTACCACCTCCTCAACTACGGCTAGAGGGGGAGCGAGGGGGTTATCCCTCCCTCTAGCACCCTGTGCCCATGAGCTGATGTGTGTTTCTGTTTCTTTTCTAAAGGCCGCTTGCTGAGCTTTGATCTCCTCCTGTTTGTTTTTCATATCGAGAAGTTCAGCGTGTAGATTTTCATTAGAGGGGTGGTGGTGAACTGCTTGCTCCTTGTTGTCCCTCAACAGCTGCTTCAATGAACCATTCTCGCCTTCCATTACAACTACTCTGTTCCTAAGTTCATCGACCTCTCTTATTAGTGCATGTTTAGAGGATTCAAGGGTTTCCAATCTCCTAAATAGTTCCTGAAAATCTCTGTTGTCGCATCGAAATCCATAATCGGGCAAGGGTGACGGTTCCGACAAGATTTGAAAGAAGTCTTCGACACCTATGTCTATGTCGGTAGGAGGTCCTGACGATGTCGTCACCTGCGGTTGATCCTGAGAAAGAAGCATGGAATCTTTTGAGAGCTGCTATTGTGAATTATTTTGGAAGCCCAATTGCAGGCACCCCAAAATTGTTCAACTTCTCTGTGCTAAACTTGACTGCGAGTGGATCAAGATGTGGCCTGCATGAGAAATCGCTAAATAGGAAGGAAGGCCAAATCCGGTATCCAGTACTACTTTTTTAGAGCAGAAAATGCAGCAAATAATACGATCTTATCAGGAGCTATAAGCGTCCATATTTGCCGCAGTGCAAATATCAAAGTGAAGGCCCGACTTTCATCTTCAATAGCATCTCCTGCATTCCACCAACTTCCACCTGGTAAAAATGGGCATCAATTCACCTTTCAAAATATCTACTTTAATGGCTTGTTCTCGCCATAATGTTGTGTGAAATGGGGCCTCAAACAAACAAAGGAACTCTCAAAAAACTTCAAGATTTGGGTTTATTTCTGAAAGTACTGATGTTTTCCACATGTTTATACAACAGGGAGAGTTGGCAACACACCATGTTGTACAAGTTCAGAAATCATGTACAAATCCAAAACAAGCACTGCCTTTCTTCACATGGGAAACTCATAAACCAAAATTCCTGCACCACACAGAGGCGTACAATTCTATGCTAGAAATCCTCATCCTGATCATATGCCATAGGAGAAGGTGAACCACTCATCCTATGCATATCTCATCACTCGTAGGGGAAGGTGAACCACTCACCCTACACACATGTGTCCGCAATCGTAGGGGAAGACGAACCCCTCACCCTACACACATGTCAACCACCATGGGGTATCACAGGGGAAGGTGAATTAGTCACCCTATGGTCACTCATGGCTCAATACATACCCCAAGCCCCCAGGAGCTCCCAGAGCTCAATCTTCAATCAAGGATCACTTCATGTAGGGAATAGTGCCAGACTGCTTTCTGAAAACCAAGACTAGTTCTTGATGATTGTATTGATGACTGGTACGTCAATAGGAGCCTCATTGCTCCACCCAGCAGCATATAGATGTATATATGAAGGCACACAACTTACTAACAAGCTTCAACAGACATAATGACTTACAACTCGACATTCGAGCAGCAGATATCTTAGCAGCACTGAGAAATCCTTGGACTTCTGCATTTTAGAATTCCAAATCCTGGTAAAGAAAATACTTAACTGCTCTTACTCCCTCTTACTCAAGGAGACCATAATCCTAAGCTTGTCTTCCCATAGATGATTCTACAATATTTCATATGATTATACTTTCCCCCAAAGTATCCATCTGGCAATTTGCTCAGCATGAGATCCATTTAAATTTGAAGATAATTTATTAATGCAATCGAGCATGGTATGATTCTAGAAGTGCACTTTGAAAAACATAAATGTCTTTTGCTATACTTGCGGGGAGGGATAAGACATACCTTTACTCAAAATGTAATCATTAGTATCTTATTTATTTTCTTTAAATCCCGAAGGTAGCTTTAAAAGAGCTTCATCATCAGTAACCAACAATTCATGAGAGGATCATATCATGGACATATCCTTGTAGTAAATCGGGGAATCTTCCAATCTTACTCCAAAGTCTGGGCTTTTGCTTTTATTCCAATCTAGCTGATCTGTATTCTTTATGTTGTCTTTAACACAATGATTCAATTAATTATCTGAGCTATACTATAGCTGTACCAACATCTGAGTACTGTATTGAATATAAGGATTCAGTATGGGATCTGCATCTTGTTAATCTTATATGGTAAAAAATCCTTGGACTTGTCACCGTCAGACAAGTTTTAGTATGAAGATTCTCAGCAAGACATATTTTCAATGAGGCATGGTATGTTGATTACAACTATAGTATATACCTCATCTAGTGAAGGGTCTCGGTGAGCTGATTCATACATACCCTTATTTTAGTTATCATTCTGGGTATGTTTAACCTTGTTAAAGTTTGTATTTAGATCTTCGTTAAACCTATGGTTAGGGCCTGTCTTTAGTAAAGAAGTTAGGGTATGCAAACTCCTTAACAAAGGCTTTGTATTGTGTCTTTACCATGCTTGAGTAGCAAGCCTGTGCATCACTACAATCTTGGATTGCAGATCAAAGTGTCATCAACATTTAAAGAAAGCAACCTACAATAATGTAAGACATTTCACCTTGGAACAAGTAGTTTTTCCAGCAAAGGTATTCATCAATAGTCCAATACTAGAGGTGACGTTGTGATTTGTGTGATATGATAGTGGTGTAACTTGAAGATATGGTTTTTTCATACAATCTGGCTGATCTATATTATTTATGTTGTCTTTAACACAATGATTCAATTAATTATCCGGGCTATACTATAGCTGTACCAACATCTGAGTACTGTATTGAATATAAGGATTCAGTATAAGATTTTCATCCTGTTAATCTTATATAGTAAAACATCCTTGGACTTGTCACCATCAGACATTTTTTAGTATGAAGATTCTCAACAAGACATATTTTAAATGAGGCATGGTCTGCTGATTTCAACTATAGTATATACCTCATCTCGTGAAGGGTCTCGGTGATCTGATTCATACATACCCTTATTTTAGTTATCATACCTTAACCTATAACCATAACTTCAGCATATTGTATTTCTTTCGATTCAGTCAAACTATGAACAATCTTAGCAGAATAGATTCTGATCTCCTGTAGCATTTTGATAAAATATCCTTAGTACATCTCAAAATATCCTCACATGTCATACTATAACTTAGGATGGCACATATTACGATAATTCAATCACCTGCAAATTTAGTAATATGTAGAGTAGCTGTTGGACTACTTAGATCAAGATCATCAACCAATTGATGTAGTCCTTTTAAATCTCATCATCTGACAACCTACCTTAGCCAAGAATAATATAAGTTACCTCTTTATTACAATCCTGGTTAGAAAGCCTTAGAACGGTGCCATAACATGTCTTCTTAGATTCGTCAGAGATATTATTTGGATACGAGTCTCAGCTCAACTTGGATAGCTGACACAACACTCATTAACAGAGATCTTAACAAAGAATTGTACCTGATAATAGAGGAGGGTCTGGCAAATTTCTAATACCCTCTTCAAGGACATCTTCACTGAGACACAGAAATCCTTTCTTTGCTGAGGCTTGATCAAACCAAGGCACCATCTCCCTCTTGGTCAGATGATCCTTCTCACTGCATAAGATATGGAATTGTACAGAGGATCTCGGTCTCTATATCTTAGGTCTGCACTGTATAAAAAATTATAGGTTTATACCAACTCAGCTCCATGTGCAATATGTTGTAATAGGATTGTTCTCATTGTATGATTTCACACAGGAATGAATCCTCTGAGAATCTTTCAACGCATGCTCTCGGCCTTATTACCAATCAACACATTCAGGACCTTTTCTTCAAGGAGCAGCAATAAGATCGGCCTATATAGGTTGGTTTCTTTAGAAGATAGGGATAGGATACATATATGAGACCAGGTCGTAGCTGCTCAAATTTTCTATCGCATAAATGTATTAGCAGTGACTTCTTCTTCTAACGGTTCTTCATGAATGAGCACTTCAAGAGTGCTATAGCCCTTGTCCAAGATGCCAAATTCAAAAGGAGCTGCATTTTCTTTTAATAATAGATCAAAAAATTTCAAAAGGTTACAATTATGCTATTCCTGTTATGTCCTTCTTGCTTTAGAATCTTTCTCGAGATAGGACTTTGATTTGCTCAAAAAAAGACTCACTGATCAGGGCCTTCAGTCATTTTGGAAGTAGCTTTGTATAGTCTCAGGAAATCACCCTCGTTAAACACTTCAGAGAGGCTGATCTATGGTCCTTGGTAGCTTCATCACTTTCTGCTTTCGAGGCTTTTCATTTCTATTATTGCAGTTACCTCAGAGAATTGTCATAGGACCCCACAATATAGGGCACAGTTCTTCAAGAGATAGGGACATCATACATATCAATATCTTCATAGGATCAACATCACTCTGTTTTTGAAATGATATCTCAACCAAACCTTAAATGTAAGAGATAAAACTTTGAAATGAAGGGTCGAAAAAGTAATCAAACTTTTTTCTAAGGAAGAGCGAGTGATGTTTAAATCATCATCAGCAGATCCATTTCAAGAGTACAGAACACTGGTTGAAATGGTGCTTCAACTACAACTGGTTGGAGAGGACTTGTTGCTAACTTCTATTGTCCTATGAAAAAATGTCATGGCTAGCATTCTCTGACAAATCTGTGCACATTTGTCAATATATTTGGCCAATCGTAGCCACCCCTAAGGATCTTATGTACAATTTTCTTTGCTATGTGATGTTCTCTCTCAAAACTAGATGGATCTCATTGGTCAAGCTTGTTTCTTTATTCAGGCTAACAGATCCAAAACAAAACCATTGTGATTTATCCATCCCAAAACTTGCTCTATTAAGCAGTATCTTGAATCTTTTAACCTCAAGGCCCTTTTCTTGTGCTCGGGAAGGTGTTTGGGTCTAGTCACATTCTTAAGGTAGTAGATGATCTCTGTATGCCAGTTGATGTAACTGCATTAACCAAGTTGATTCCAAGAGCTTCTTCATTGCCTTTGGTCAAAAGCTTTGTTAATCTCTGACCCTTACTGTTTTTTGTGGGTCTTATCTCTAAATCATATTCTCAAATCTTAGCAACCCACTTACCCCTTGATCCCAAGCAAACATGTTGTGACAAGATATCCTTCAATGTTGGATGAGGAACAAATGCTATAATCTTTTAAAACCCAATGTAGGTTCTAAAATGCTTTAGTGATTTTACCAAAGCATAGGCCTGCTTCTCCATGATGGCATAGTTCAATTTTGTATCCCTTAGCATTTTACTGACAAACGCAATTGGCAGTTCATTTCCCTGTTCATTATTTTGAAGCAAAACTCCTACAATAGTATAATTAGAAGCAAAAGAAAAAACAAGAAAATATTTTTCAAAGTTAGGGCTCATCAAAACTGGAGAATTGACTATAACATCTTTGACATTATGGAATGTTGTATGGCTTGCATCATCCCATATAAAAAAATGCATCTTTCTTTATCAACTCTTTAAGGGGTTTTGTGATCTTTGCTACATTTGGAATGAATCTTCAGATGAAGTTTACTTTGCCAAAGAAAAACTGCAACTCTTTCTAATTTCTTGTCATGTCTTTTAACGTGCTTGTATATTTTGATCAAAGACCCAATCTTCTCATTCTCTTTCGAAGTGATTACTTTTCCAATCTTGATCAAGATTGGACTTGTCTCTATCCCTACATTGGTATCTTCATACTCATTTTTTTGTAATTGTATTGTCATAATTCTACCTGTAAACACATTGTCTCTGTTGAAGCTTGCTCAAGATTGGATTTGTCTCTATCCCTACATTGGTAACTTCATACTCATTTGGTTTTATTGTCTCAATTCTACCTGTAAACATGTTGTCTCTGTTGAAGCTTGCTTCCAAAGGAACCATACCTGAAGGGATTTTGTTGGTTGGTCGTTGTTCTATTGAATCATCTTCCCTCATGTCAATCTCATACATTTTAAATTCTTTTGTTGTCGAGGAACCCAACTATTTCTGCATCACCTTCAAAAACTTACCAATGCTTGATTTTGTCTGGAATTGAAGGTGTGTAAATCGTCTCAATTCGGCCACCTTGGTCTAGCTTTGGACAAGGTTGAATAAGGTGGTTGAAACTACTAAAGCATCGGCTTTTTCAGTCATGGCCTTGGGCACCACTTCTAATCCCAAGATATCAAATTGCTCTATGGCAATTGGTACTGCTTGTCCATATCTTTTCAGCCTTTCATTTTTCCAAGCATGCAACCCTTTCACTTGGCATACAATGAGGTCAAAACCACCTATTACTTCTAAAATTTTATTTCCTAGATCTCTAGATGTAGTTATACCAAGAAAAAGTGCCTCATACTTGGCAATGTTGTTAGTAGCTTCGAATTCCAATCTATAGCTAAATAAATCAATACCTTATCAAGAGAGGTTAGGATTATACTTGCCCCATTACCTTGTTTTGAAATTTCAAAATCGAAGTTCATCTTCCACATTCTACCCGTGTTTGTCCTTGGTGCTAGCTCTGCTGCAAGTACAGTGTATGATCCCATGCTTTCCTCCAAACAAGTGAAATAGTTCTCAAGTTTCCTTGGGCTTCAACATGGTTTTTACTGAAAGGTTCTTTGTACAATATAATTGTCTCAACAAAAGGAGTTAGGATGGTAGTATATGAGAAATTCATTTGTATGTGTCCATATTTGATGCCCATTTACGTGACAACAACATTCCCTTGTTGCACGAATGTCCAACACTACTATGTCTATAATGATGAAGACATTAGGGTAAGCTATTGGATGGACTTGGAGGTTCTTGATCAAACCCACTGAAGGAATCTCTCGGGAATCAAATTCACATACATTTCGATAGGTTCTTGAAGTCTTCAAATCCATTTTCTTTGGAACTTCAAGTGCCATTACATTCATGGTGTCTTCAGAGTCTAGCTTACAGCTGTGCAAAAATCCAAACTGTTACCACCAATGAAATGAAGAAGGGCTCATGCAAAGGGTTCATATTTGATCTTCAATAGGTTGACGCGAGGATAATATAAGGATCCTCTTTCCCATATAATTTCGATCTTTGAGATTTTTTAACTTCAAATCATAATGTCTATCCAATTTGTTTCTTGCATGTTGGAAACTTCACAAGTTCAACCAAAGGCATTGAAACGTTCACAATTGTTGTCTAGCATGAAATACCATAATCTGAAATTTTCAAAGTTGAGGTTTCTGTACATGTTTAGAAGTGTGTCAAGAGGGCTACTTCTAAGCTTGAATCTCAAATACAAGCAAGGAAGTCTGCTGAAGCAGAAAACACAGGTTTGGAGATGACAGCGAATCACTTAATGGCCATTCCAGACATTATTTGCAAGCAAGAATTAATGGAAGCCTCTCCAGAAAATTTTGAACCTGAATTTGGAAGCCAAGCCATGATGGCAGGTAAAATGGAAAAGGCAGATTCAAGGAAAATCTTTAGAAGCATTCCAGACATTCTTAATGTGGGGGAGTTAACGATCACATTGCCAAACATTTCCACTGTAGCCTCTGCAGAAAACTTTAAGGTGGATATTTTGGAACCTGAATCAGGATGTCAAGCAAGGATGGGAGGTGAAATGGAAAAGGTGTATTTAGGGACTTCATTTAAATGCTCGAAGGTGATTTCATATGAAGAAATCAGTAAAAGTGGTGAATTTCCAAGGGAAATGAATGACATATTCCCTCTAAACAAACAAACATGGAGAGTAGAAACAAAAGTTGCTAACAATTAAATGAAACATTAAACTTGAAGGAACTTGCAATTATAAAATGGGAGACAGTACTTAAGAACCCCATTTTGGAGCTTGAGTCTAAAAGACAAGCAAAGAATGTTGCAGAAACAGAAAAATATGGTTCCAAGAGGACATTAAATCACATAAGATCTATTCCAGACATTCACTATAGGAGGGTTTTAATGGCCATTCAATTCGTATCACCAAATGTTTTTTCTGAAGCCTATGCAAAAAAATTAAGACAGATATTGTGGAATCTGAATGTGAAATGCAAGAAATTATTGTAAGAGAAATAGCAAAGTCGGATATAGAGATATTTTTTACAAGGAGTCCAGACTTCTTTTACAAACAGGAATTAATGGCCATTCAAGTCATATTGTCAAACATTTCTTTTGAAACATCTGTAGAAATTATTAAGGGACATATATTGGAACTTCAATCTGTAAGACAAGTGAGGATGGCAGGTGAAATGGGAAAGGCGTACCCAGATATTTCATTTAAGTACTTGAAGATGGTTGCAGATAAAGAAATCAATCGAAGTGGTGAAATTGCAAGGGAACAGGAAGAGGCCCTCCATCAAATCTCAGAGACTTGGAGGGTAGAAACAAATATTGCAAAACAATTAGATAAAGCTTTAAGCTTGAAACAATCAGATGAAGGAATTAAGAGAAAATAAAAACGACTAAAGGAGGCTATCTTGGAGCTTGAAAGTGAAAGGCAAGTAAGAAAGGCAGCTCAAACAGAAAAAGAATGTTTGGAGACAACGCTAAATCACTTGAAGGTGATTTTAAATAGAGAACTAAAGAAAAGTGATGAATTCAAGAGGCAAAGAGATGAGGTTCTTTGTCAACTGGCAGAAGCTTGCAGAGAAAAAGAAAACATCGCTAAGCAATTGGATGAAGTATCTAGGAAAAGGAATGATGCACTCAATCAAAATGAAGAAACTTGGAAAGAAAATAGAAGGGTTGCAATACAATTAGCTGAGGTTTTGAGATTGAATGAAATTGCAGTTAGGCAGAAGGATGAAAGACTTTTGGAGGCTCTGTCAGAACTTGAATTTGAAAAGATCAGGCAATTGCACGTTCGTGTATCGCAAGATCTTTTCTTTCACATATGCAGCCCACTTTAAAATTTAATGAATATATTTGAAGGCTTCATTCATTGTGTTGCGATTTTGTGCCTTCATTTTCCATATAAACAACTTATGGCTGCTAAGAGATGCATAGAGATCCTTGAATTTCATTGCCACATAATAGTAAGCTTGATGGTCTAGTGATTGATTGTTGTGGTGTGCTTCCACTGGACTGAAATCCTTAAACTACTCACATACAGTAAGTGGCACTCTGTTAATTTTATCCTAAAAAATGTCATATTTATTTAGTAATAGAATGAATGGTGTATCTCTGAAACATGAATGCTCCACAACATTCTCAAAAATTTATTTACTGAAGGTCATCTTATTTCTCAACCCATTTTTGGTCATATTCACTTATAGCAACACAAAATATTACAGCTCGTACATTCTCAAATATTTCCAGCCACTTACAACCTTCATTTAATCCTTTATTATTTACTCTAATAAGCTGATACTTCAAAGTTGGAGTTGGACAATCAAAGTTTTCATTATAAGGTTCTGACATTGGACTGCGATCATCAGTTGAAAATTCTATAAATGCTAACCCATTACTTTGAATCAGTCCAGCATATAAAATGTGAGATTCTGACGAATTCTATGCATTACTTGATACCTCAACAGCCTGTTCCTATAAGTGACTAGCAACATCAGGGAGGACATGCAACTAATTTCTTCTTGCATACGTAGCCTGAATTGCAGGGTCCCTCCACATTTCATCAACTATTGGGGCATACTCACGTGTTGCAGCTAGGAAAAAACCATCTAAATCCCCCATTGCCATAATTTCCAGAAGCCAATTGGAAAAATGTTTCAATTTTGGATTGAGAGAGTAAGTACATTGAGCAACTTCTTTATCATCACTTTCATCTGAGGCAGAAACTTGTTCATGTACACTGGAACCATCCATATCTGCTAATATTTCCTCCTCAAAATGCTCACGCCCCTCAAGCAATTTCCAAAGGTATTTATAGGTTGCTCTGTATCATCAGTTCGATGTTTTGGAGCTCCTCCTGTGAAAAACTCTCACCCTTGTAGAAAAATTTTTCCTGCTTGAAAATTGTACTAGCACCAGAGCTTTCATATTGAAGTAACAAGAGCTTTTGAATCTTCTTCTACTTCAAGCATTTTTTGACAGAACTGCTGGAATGATTATCTGTATTTTCCCTCGAGCCCTCATAGTTACTCTAAGGGGTAGGTAACGATAGTAAAGAGCATATCAACCTTGTTGAGAAATTAGGGTGTTTAATTCAATTTCTCTTTCATGATAATTAATTGTGAACTTGTTATGCTTCTTTTACTTAGATCTTATCTTTGTTAGCTTATTATGTCTTTCATCAAGTCAATTATCAAAACACAAGAGACAAAAATTTTAGGCTCTTCAAGCCAGGGCCAAAACCTCTCCCTCTTGGAGAGGAAAACCCAAAACAAATTCTTCTTATAGATCTTCCATTGACGAGTACCATAACCATGAAATAGACCCTTGACACCAGTATGCCTCCAAGACCCTTGTCACTCCTCTTCTCGGCTTCTCTAGCTGATCTCTTCTTCCTACACTGCACTTCACCTTTACTAGGGAAGCTTGGTCCCTAGTCTAGCAGCCCCAAACTGCGTGCTTCTTCTTGGCTTCCTTTGATCTTATTCTTAGCTTCCTAAAGTCTTCTTCTCGGCCTACTTCCAACGTCCTTTGGACATCTTTGAAACTCAAGACCGAGCCTTTCTTCATGATGTTGTAGCCTTCCTCTTTATTGTGATTACCTTCGGCCTCCCTGAGATATGCGAGATAAACTTGCAGACCAAAATAGAGATATGATAAGACTTTCTTCCTTCGATAGCACACCTCCTTTCTTGAACTAATCACAGATCCTTTCATCGTTGTATTACCTTCTTCACGCATTTTTCTACGCACTA
Organism: Pinus albicaulis; assembly: GCA_034641835.2. Taxonomy (NCBI): domain Eukaryota; kingdom Viridiplantae; phylum Streptophyta; class Pinopsida; order Pinales; family Pinaceae; genus Pinus; species Pinus albicaulis. The sequence continues at coordinate 1,155,595,495 of CM076574.1, forward strand.
GAAGAGACTTATCTTTTTCTTTGATAGCCTTCTGTCTAAAATGTGCGAGGTGGTATAGACCCAGAACAAAGGTAAGTATACCTCTTCTTTTCTTCCCAGACTAGCCTCCTATTCTCGCATCAATGTAGACCCAAACTTCTCTCTTCTATCACAAACATGATCCAAAATTTCTTACACCATATGAGGCCGCATCATCCTTTATATAGTGTCTGGCTTTAGCTTGTAGGCTGACATGAGGTTTGTGTGTAAGCCGACTTCATCAAGGAGAATATTCACCATCTTTAACTAAAGCTAGACACTATCTTTGTCTTCTTCATTACATAAATTCATAATTACAAGTCATTATGAAGAACGAACTTAGTTACACATTCCAACATTCCCTCTTAACTAGGGAGGTATTCATAATGGTACAAAGTCACTCTCAATCTGAAGAATCTCATAAGAAAAATTCGATTGGTAATCCATCTGTTATAGCATCTTATTAACCAACATTGTCACACTGCAAGGCCTTGATTAACAACTCCATCTCTTCACGAGACCATGAACTACAATGCTGGCGAGACTAATGATTATAGACATCTTCATCATTGTCTCCAAGGTACATACTCCACCCACGTGTTCATCGAGTATGACCTCATAGGACTATTCTTTTGGGGATAGCTAATCCTCAAAGAATACTCGTCCTTTCACGACTACTCTTACCTTGGATACCCTAATACATCCCCAAAAGAGTATCAGATGCCAGAGGATTATCTAATCCCACATTATGTCTTCCAGGTGAAGACCAAAATGATACGTCTATCTCTCCCTCTTAATTAGGGAGGACATACCCGTTCCTATCAAGGAATTTTCTCAAGCTCCCTCTTATCCAAGGACTTGTCAAGGCTCCCTCTTAGCCAAGGACTTGTCCAGGCTCCTAGGGACTTGCTTCCAAGTTTCTACCAGGTAATAAACTTATTACCATCCCCCCTCTTAATCAGGTACCTGTAGAAGCAATGATGAAAACACCGAGCTGCTCATGAAGAACTACTTTCTTTGATGTCATGAATTTCTTCGTTGTTGAGGAGTCTTCATCTTTAGGATATCTTCATTAGGACTCAAATCACCCATCACTTTTGATTTTTGTCCGAAAGTGATCCATCAAATTTTCATCTGGTCTACCTTCATATCATGCTGCTTTCCTTCGAACCATACTTCTTCCAAGGATCTTACATCCTGCAATATGGTTATCAACTTGTGGAAGACATATACTTCCCTTTGGCTGCTCTGAATAAGCTCATCAGATATTATTCAATTACAAATATGAATAATTAAATCAAAATTTACCTTAGTGATGATCTTTCACCATGACATCCTTCTTGTAGGCATCGACATCCTTTTTTATCTCCTAAAGATATGTATTTTCAAGGGTCTCTATATTTTCCATACTTCTATTAGAGTCCACATATATTCCCTGGAGATCTCCTAGTCAAGTCTTCTTGGCTTTCTTGGATGTTGATTGCTTCTTTCCATGGTTGTACTTCCCATGATATTCCTTTTTCTTTCTCCACGGTTTTATTTCATTCCCAGGAACTTCCATTGCACAGTTCCTTGATAATGTACAACCACCTCATATTCCATATGAGGAAATATTATGTCGATTTCATCTAGTGTAGATCATGCCCTTTTGGCAACCTGTGCATCATAAGAGTTTCTGCTTTCTATTTTGATTATACTTCTAAAGATAGAAGTATACTACCTGCAACCACATGGCATGACTTCATAGCATCCAGTGTCAACATATATATACATGTACCTCATTATTTTCCTTTTGAGTCATCCTGCAGCAGGTTTCCTTATAATGAAAGAGTTTCATTTTCTTGATCTACTTCATCAATATGTCATCATATTCTAATCCCAAAATTCTGTAAGTTAGAATTCTTGATGAAACCTTTTTCTTCCTTCCTAACTAATGAATCCAAAGAGGGTTCCATTAGAAAATGTCAACACCTGTTTCCATATTGATTATTGAATGATGACACTTGATCTAGATGACCGCCTTACATAAATATTGTTTTCTATGAAGTTCCTAGGAGCCACTTCTTTCATGGCACTCTTGTTGATTGCTGTGGTCTTATTCCTTGGAGGGTTCTAAAGGCATTGGAACGTTCACACTTGTTGTGTAGCATGAAATACTTCTAAAGCTTGACACACTGATTTCATTCTACCTCTAGGTCAATACCCACATGTTGTTCGCAGGTGAAGAGCCATGATTCAGAGAAAGGATCAGGGAATAAATATCCTGTTGCAAACATGTATAAGATAAAGACGCCCTATTCTCCTACTGGTTCTTCAATTGGCTTCTCCAAGGTGTCTCCTAAACCATTTTCTGTCCATGATGGTCAGTATTATTAGGTTCTCCCAGCTTCTACCATACATATTGGTTATAATTTTGGCCTTTGGAAATTGAGCATGAGTCGATGCTCATTCTGTTGTGGGTACACTTTCTTCTCCAAGACTATTTGCCAGGTGCTTCTTCTGTGTTTCTCTTCACCAACTTCTGAATTTTCAATTTCTGACCATTGAATATATTTTATCTTAATTATGAACTGGCAAACCCCAGGGTTCAAGCTTAACTCCATGCTTAATAACCACCCATGGCTTAAGAAGTCCACATCAGTCACTTACAAATTCCGAACATCGCAATCTATCTACTTACAATTTCACTTATAACAACCCCAGTGCCTTGAGATGCTATCTTTTACTCTTAAAATGTGGGAACAAAAGATTATAACTTAACGGGGAGGTAGCACCTTCATTAAGAATTGATTATTTTATTAAACCTATCATTAAGGAGTGGAAATATGGAACCTTAAAAAGTTTGCTTTAGATGTTTCTTCCCACGTCAGTCTTGTTGTCGAGTATGAACTTCATCCATGCTTTTTGTTGAAGTTTTATCAAATTTTATCTCTTTATGATCATGTTTTATCCATGTCGGTTGACATCAGAACAATTTTTAACATGCAAGTAAACTTTGACAAAGCAACCCCTGAGTCATCTTGAAGTCAAAGTCTTTATGCATATACATCAAAAAATGTTACGACATGCTAGTGAAAAGTTGGAAACTACTAATTAACTATTGTCTGTTTTATTTTCGTTTCTTTTTTTAATCACGAGAATCGATAATTAACTACTGTCATTTTTTTGTTTGTTTGTTTTCAGTATTAGGAGAATTTCTTTCTTTTTCCTTTATTTTTTATTTTTTGGGTATTAGGAGAATTCCTAAACTTACTTCCTGTCTCTGAGGAGGCCCAGGGTCATGTCTGAGGGACTGACCCTATACTCTTGAACCTAATGCATTATGCAACTGCCCACAGACACGCTAGGTGTGTTAATTGAGTTTCAAACTTGGGTGGGGCCTCAATATTGCTCAGCAAAAACTTTCTTCCTTGGAATAATCTGGGGGAGGTCCAGGATCAACCTTTGTGGCTTCCTTATAACACCAAGAGTATATCCAGCAACTTGTAAGCCAGATATAAGCCAGATATACCAGATATTATGATTTAGCAAGAGCCTTATAACACCAAGAGTATATCCAGCAACCTGTAAGCCAGATATAAGCCAGATATACCAGATCTTATGATTTAGCAAGAGTGGAGACTCTAGGAAATGGGGAGTCTACTCCTTGAGGCGAGATCATAGCAGGCCATATACTCAATGGGATTTGAACCGCGGTCTCGTTAGTTTCACCCAGTGAAACTTACCGTTAAACCACATATCACTGTATAATTAACTATTCTCTATTACTTGAAACATTTCTAAAACTTTAAAGTCCCTGGCTGATTGGATTGCTCTAAAACTGAGTCGCTTGCCCTTTCATGAGGTGGGTTAACTGAGTTTCGAACCTGGGCGGGGCCTCAATATTGGTCAGCAAACACTTTCCAATGCAAGTCGTCCACTGTTTGGCCTAGCACAATAGGCTAATTAACAATTGTATGTTACTTGAAACATTTTCGAACTTTTAAGTCCTTGGTTGGTTGGATTACTCAAACACTGAGCCACTTGGCCCATGCAAACACTTTCCAATGCAGGTCGTCCACTGTTTGGTCTAGCACAATAGGCTAATTAACAATGTCTGTTACTTGAAACATTTTTGAAACTTTTAAGTCCTTGGCTGGTGGGATTGCTCTAACACTGAGCCACTTGCCCCTTCATGAGGGACGCCCTTAAGGGTTCAACATAGATGTGTGTATTCCTATTTCCAATACCCTCGTCAGGCCACACTTTGGCTAAGGTCCCTTGGCTAACCTCAAGCAAAACTAGCTCTATCCCCGTCTTGAAAATTATACATACTAAGATTTACCCCAAATTTTCCCTTGGCCAGTGTGCTGCTGTACTACTGAGCTACATGCCCCATCATTGTGGGCATCATTAATGGTTCGACCTAGATGTACGAATTGCTATCTCGAACAAAGAAAACACCTAATTTGGAAGTAAAGCATCAAAAAAGAACGAAAGAGAATGTATAATGAACAAATTTTTTATACCAACATTCTACCATATTACAAAGTTGTCATGTTTGACTTCTAAGTCATTTATATAGATTTTAATCATTGCTTTACATTTAATTGAGTATAATTGCAACCCAATTCGTTTCATATTTAATCATCCCTGAATTAGGTGTGCTCATGCTCCTAAGTCATGAATTTTGGACCTGTGTGTGGAAGTGCTCATTGCTCTGTTTCCAAAGGTTTTGAAAGTGGTCATTTCAAAAGTCATCCCCGTTTCCAAATGTTGTTCTTACCTTGTTTCAGGCAACTAAGACTTCAAAATATTGTGCTCTTTGGTTGAATCGAAAATTTTATTTGCATATTAAAGACTGGGAATCCAAAAGGAAAAAGTGGTTCCATTTAAAGATAGGTGCAACCTAAATTATCCAAAAAAAAATTGTTACACTCCATCCATCTATTTCGTTGCAGCATTCCTAGTCCTTTAGTATTGAATTATAACTCTATAAAATCAAGATGGCCATCCATATTCAAAGGCTTCTTCTTTTCTTTGTGTTATCTGCTAATAAGGATTTTTATTTCCAAGTAATTCAACTACCAAAGGTAGTACATGCGAGTAGAGAAGTAATTCAACTACCAGTTATTCTCCTACATAGTACATGCTTTGATATATTATATCAAAAGTCTTACCAATACAATAACATTGATTGTTGTATGTGGACATTTTTGTTTAGGATGGTCCATTACATAATCAAGATGAGGAGCTGGATCATGCAATTGCACTTTCTCTTTCTGAAGAACTAACCAAGCCAGATGGTATATGATGGCAATTTCATTTTTTTATAGTTACTTTTAGTTTAATTATATCATTTAGCTCAATGCTTTTCATATTTTCAACTAAACTTTTGTTGCTTAACAAGACTTTGTCATATCCATGTTTTAGTGAAATTGTTTATGGTTTGATACTCTCATACAACCTTTATCAAGTTACATGCACCCTCATTAGAAAAAACAAGAGAATTTTTCTTGCCATGACTATCTTTCTTTGTCATTGTTGACTTAAGAAAGTCTTTTAGCTAAGAAACTAGTTTCAAGGTTATGGCATAACTTGTCATATAAATTGAACAAAATTTATATCCAAAATGTTAACTTGTAAACTACTTAGCTGGTTTTAGGCTTTCCATTTAAAATCTACTTCGGTTTGAACTTTGAACGAGTTGTTCCATAGACTTGAATATTAAGAGATTTTGGTGTAAGGATTAAAAATTAGCCCGTAAGGCCTCTCAGTTATTCATTTATTTTATCTGAATATAACATTTACTATTAAATTATAACCACTCTGCACAAATACGTCATAGATCAAGATCATACTTTGTAGAGTGTCGTAGAATAAAAATAGGAGTAAGGACACTGAATTCTTTCAGTTTTCCTGGTTCTTATTCCTTTTGTGTATCTTTGCACCTTTAAGGGCAATTGCTAGTTTAAAGTCTAATTCTTTAAAGGGTGCTAGCTCAATGGAAGAGCACCTGCTTTACAAGCAGGAGGTTCAGGTGGTTCGATTCCATCGTGCCCTGATATTCATATATAGGGAATGACGAAGATCAGATTTTGGTGACAGATGCTCTTTTGACTATCACCAATGAGCTTATGGTGACATTTTTCGACCCTCACCAAAATATGAAATGGTGACAATCAACGAACGCCACCATATATACGCATCAATAGTGACGACCATTAAAGGTCCGTCACCATAAATAGTTGTTTTTGATATGAAATGGTGAGGGTCACTGTTTTTCATTATAGTCATTATTCGTGACAGACCTTGATGTCACCAATGAGTTTATGGTGACGATCAATGAACGTCACCATATATATGCACCAATAGTGACGGCCATGAAAGGTCCATCACAAAAAATCATTGTTGTTCATATGAAATGGTGACAGTCACTATCCGTCATTATAATCAATATTCGTGACGGACCTTGAATGTCACCACAACACATACTTTCGGTGACGCCACCTTTGGTGACGTTCAGTTTTTTGGTGACAGAGGTTATTGTTTGTCACCATTGCTCATATGAAATGGTGGGACGGTCTTTATCCGTCACTATAAATCATTATTGGTGACGGACCTTGAATGTCACCACAACACATACTTTCGGCGACGCCACCTTTGGTGACGTTCAGTTTTTTGGTGACGGAGGCTATTGTCTGTCACCATTGCTCATATGAAATGGTGACGGTCACTATCCGTCACTATAAATCATTATTGGTGATAGACCTTGAATGTCACCACAACACCTATACTTTCGGCGATGCCACCTTTGGTGACGTTCAATTTTTGGTGACGAAGGCTCTTTTGACCCTCACCACTGAGCTTATGGTGACCATTTTCACCCCTCACCAATGTGCTTTTTTCTTGTAGTGAAGAAAGGCGTGGAAACTAAGATGGATGGTTTGAAGAAAGGTATGGAAGCTAAGATGAATGGCTTGGAAACTAAGATGGATGGCATGGAAGCTAAGATGGATGAAATGGAAGCTAAGATCGATGAAAAAATGAAAGACAACATGGAAAACATGAAGAATGATTTGGAAAAGTTGATACAAGAAATTTTTCCTAATGGCGAAAAGATAGTAGAGGAAAATCATGATGAGAACAAAATAAATGTTAATTGTGATTTCATAAACTCTAATGTTGGATGGAAGAACCACCATATTCCAAAGATGGATATGAGGAATTTTGATGGCAAGGATCCTGTAACATGGATACTACAGATGGAGCAATATTTTTATCTCAATAATGTGCAAAACACACAAAAGGTATGCATTGCAAGTTTACATTTAGAACAAAATACATTTGTATGGTATCGATGGCTTTTCTCTTGTAAAAAAATTGTCACTTGGTCAATTTTTATGGAGGAAATGATAGAACATTATGAGGATACAAAAATAAACACCTTCTGTTATCTCAAAATCAAACCCTGATAGGCTGCTAATCAAGAAGACTCTGAGTAACTATTTCAAACCATACTTTTGGTTGAGGCTTAGCCTCGTCAACCTGAGAGGGCTCTCTCAATAGGTTTATGATTTTCAAATAAGAATTATATGGCTAACTCTATGAGTAAGATGGATAAAAATGGATAATTGGTTGTACTACTAATAAACAAACATATATTGGGCTTATGGATTCAAGTGTGTTTTCACAAAACATGAGTATCGGCTTCATATGGAATTCAAGGAATTTCAAGGTTTAGATGCATCAACAGAACAATAGGATAGAAAATAAACATAGTTCATAAACATATGAAGGAAGTTAGAGCACCTTTAGTGAATTCTAAGTAACATACATTCATTCCACTACAAGTAATTGAAAAAGGAAAACCATGAGACTATCAAACATCAATAACCCTTTTTGAATCCTAAGTGATGAAACCAATATCTCTGTATTAATATAAAAACACAGTTTCTGCTACAACAAAATAGTATGCTTGTTAATGAAAATTTCCAACCCTATGCAATTCGACTTCTTCTCTCTTATAGAGTCATCATTTCATTTCTTAGATTCTCTCCACACACTTGAGAGAATTTGAATTTGCTAGCTTGACACCTATCAACTGCTAAAACAAACTTTAATTACATCTGATAGTTAAACTGTATGTTCTAGAGTCCTAACACAACTAGGATTAAAACTCTTTATTATAACTTAACAACCTTATCTAAGTATTAAATATTCTATCTAACAGTTGCTCCTCCTAAACTTTTACCTTGATGATGTCCATATCCTTTTTGTTTGACTGTATTGATTTGCTTCTTATCTGCCCTGAAAAATAGGAACATGCTCCCTACAAAATAACTATAATGCTTCATTTATGTTTCATAAAATCATATGCTGACCAACTTGTGCTCAAAAACATGTGGAAATGTATTATTGAACTCATGTGACTTCTCCCTTCCAGTTGTGCCCAAAACAAACCTTTGAAGAAGTGCAAAAAATTGTTAACGTTACTGCGCTATGAAATTGTCTGTTGTTTTCGTAGCGCATAACTTCACCTTTGAAAACCTTACTTGGAATCTTCATTTTCCTTGTTTTGCTATTAGATCTTCACTTATGGTCTTTATACATCCTTCAGCAGCATCAAGGTTTAATAAACATGCCTTTTTACCCTTTGAAAACTTGAAAATTTTATCAAACTCCATCCTACAGCAGTTTCATAGCGCGCTACGAAACTGTTGTGTATGACACCTACAACAGTTTTGTAGTGCGCTACGAAATTGCCGTGTCTATATTTTCACAGTTTGTTTCCAAAAATTTGAGTTTCCCACCTTTACTTCCATCCTTGAAGTTATATATAAGCTCTCAAAAATCAACTTTGAACATGAAATCTTTCCACATAACCCCAAAAATGTGTTAGGAGATGTTACTTACTGTTTACACTCATTTTTGTTGTGGTTGATCTTCAGGCTTTGCTAGTTGTATCTCAAGGTCTTCAACCTGCATTTTAAGCCTTCTATTATTAGCTGTTAGTTTTGTGTTAACCATTCTTATAAACTTTTCTTCCTTGATTGCAGGGACAGTCCATATGAAGAATTGATCCTGACTGTTGATTGACTCACTGTTTGAAACCTTTTCTCGCTCCCATAGACCTTTCAACCTCTCAAATTTTGAATTTTCTACAGCATGCATTCTCACTTTCTTCCTCATTTTATCAATCTCAATGTTTTCAAGTCTGATTTTGTCTTTAACCTCCTCATAACTACTCCTTTCTCTCTGAGTATTAAAAACTCTGTTTCTGTATTCTTCAAGTATTTGAGATGATGTATTAATGGGTTCTTCAAAAACATTTGCATCCTCACCTCCTATTTGTTCTATCTCCATGTCTAGCTGCTGCATTTTCTTAGACTACCTAGTCAATGGTTTTCTAGGCTTAAAAACAAACTCTAACACCTCATCCTCAAAGTCTAATTTTTTGGATGTTTTCAATTTCTTTTATTTGTCACCTATATCCAGCTTTATGAACTCTGCTTGAACTAGGGGAGACTCTTCAATGTCATTAGCTTGTAATATATCATTCAAGTCACCTCTTAATTGCAAATTTTCATTTGTGACCACAGCCTTACCCTTCTCCTTTGACCTTTGACGCTAGTCAACTTCTTCTAAGTTGTTTTACTAGTTGATTGTTCCTGAATTGTCTTTTTGACCTGAGTTCTCTTCTTCTATGCAGATTGAGGAGTCCTTTGGATATTCAGTGATGTATTTATCATAGTTTCCTTAACCTGTTTCCTGGGCTTAAGCTTGAAAAACTTCCTTGATTTTGATTCTGCGGGTTTAGTAGTCTTTGATGAAGATGTTTCTTTGACTTGAGGGCTAGAACCTGTTCCTTCAACCCATATTCCACTCAAAAAGAGAAATGCAAACCATTCTCTATTCACTTTCTGAAGCTCATGAAAAAATATTAACTTGACTAAACCGTGATGAAATAATGAGGTTTCACATGCCTGAGTTTTCATCTGAACTTTGTCTGCCATCTTGGCCAGACTTTGAAATAGAAAGAAAGGTAAGTCTAGAGAGATTATTCCTGTGAAATGCAATAAGAGTTTAAAGTAGTAATTGTACAGCTTGTGGTATCTCCCTTCGCAGGTGAATTACCTTTGGATATTGTAGAGCATATTGGCAAATGCATCCTTGACATAACTTCTTGACACAGCTTTGTTCAAATCAGTATCCATAAAATCTGGTTTGAAAAAGATTTTGCAGGGTTGCATTTCAAACCTAAAATTATTAAACCATCTCTCCTCCCCTCTTGGAATTTCTATGACCGCTGATATAACTTCAGGAGAAATTGGAAAATTGAGAAATCCAACCTTTGTGTTTGACCCTGTGAAGTTGGTAGAAAATTTTTTGGTAACTTGATTATGCCCTCCTTGAATTTTTTCCCAGAACCTCCAGCAACCTACCTTCTTGAAGGCTTCTTCAACAGATTTATCTCTTGTGAGAGTTTCTAAACCTTCGGGTTCTATCCTCAGGCAGTGACCAGACCGGTGATTTCTTTTTTCTTCTGTCATCTTCTTCCTGAAAACCCTATGTCTTCAGAAAATCTGTAATCAACCTCCTTGTTGGATGAACTAGCTCACTTGAAAATTTGTTTCAGCCTCACTTGATTGAATTTTTTCCTTGCTTGATTGAAGTTCTGCCTCACTTGATTAGAAACCTTGTATCAGTCAGCAATTGTTTTCAAACTCACTGGATTAGCAAGTATCTAAACTGCTGACATAAAATCAATTGGGTTCAGCCTCGCTTGATTTAAAATTCTGCCTTGCTTGATTAGAAATCCAGCCTCGCTTGAAAACTTTAAAGAGAGTTCTAGTTTCTAATCATGAGCTTTTCTTTCAACAATAGATATGCATGCATTGTTTTCTTCGCATGAGATAAAATCAATGATACCCAACCCCTTTTCAAATTTTCAAAGGATCAATGACAAAATACCGCTAATGAATCTCATAATGATTTCATAACTGCTTTGGATGGTTGCATGCATGAAGGAGGATTCGTGGACTGACATCATAATCATGAAAATTTAACCCCAAGTTGATGGATGTGACAGCTAAACTAAAAATTTCAAAACCCCGATTTCATAGCGCTGGTAGTGTGATTTCAGGATTTTGTGCTACGAAAAGACCAGCGTTTTCGTAGTGCAGAAGCAGTTTTTTACACTAAGCGCGCTACGAAAATGTGGTTTCTTGGCTTATTCGAATTTTTTTTGAAAAAGACTTAGAATATGGTTTTCAAAACGTGGCAGGAAACTTCTAAGGAGTAAAGTAAGGTTTATGAACTTCATTTGGTGATGAAATGAGACTTGTAACCAATGACTTAGACCCTATAAAACATAAAAATGACTCAAACCCTATCTAATACTATGACTTACGAGAAAGTATGAACTGACTAAGTTTAGAAAATTTTAATAGTGATAACACCTTCTTTAGCGAATTGATAAATATCAAACAAAAGGGTTCAGTGGTGGAGCACATTGAGGACTTCCAAAAATTGAATATAAGGGTAACTGATATTCCAAAGGAACATAGGATTGATGTCTTCATAGGGACTTTAAAGGATAACATCCAACATGAATTTCACATTTGGGAACCTGATTCATTGGAAAAGGCATTCAGGTTGGAAAGAAAAACTGAATGTAAAATTATGGAAACAAGGAAGCGTACCACTCACATATATAAAGATGGAAGTGTTGCTACTCCTAGACCTCCACAACTTACAAGGTTGACACCACAACAATTGGAATAAAAAATATCAAAAGGGCTTTGCTACAGTTGTGATAGAAAATACACTAAAGGTCATAAGTGTGCTGAGAAGAAATTATTTTACATAGATTGTGAAGAGGAAGAAGAAAATGAACAAGAATCTTCAAAAGAAGAGGGTATACACCACGAACCAACCCTAGAAGAGGAAGAAATGAGTCCAATCATATCATGTAGTTCATTGGCAGGAATTACCACTCCTCAAACTCTCAAGATAGAAGGACATATCAAGAATAAAAAGGTAATAGTGTTGATTGATTCAGGTAGTACCCATAATTTTATTCATTGTAAGGTAGCCAAAGAATTGAATTGTTTCCTATACCCAGCACCAGAATGTCAAGTGATGGTTGCAAATGGAGGAACTATAAATTTCTCTAGAAAATGCCATAATATCAAGCTAACCATGGGGGAATATGTATTGACTAGTCCAATGCTTTCCATTCCTATGGGAGGTCCTGATGTTGTACTAGGAGTACAATGGTTACAATCTTTGGGGACGGTAGCTTTTAATTTTCAAGAACTTTTCTTGAATTTTTTTCAGAAGGAAAGGAAGTCGAATTACGGGGTATTGCAGGGAATTCGGGAAAGATAATAAGCTCTAATATCATGACAAAGCTTCTAAAGAAATAATAACAAGGCGCAATTTCACAATTATGCTCACTAGAAGTTCCAACATCAAAATCATCTATTTCTGCAGATCTCCAACAAGTCTTGGACAATCATTCCAAGGTGTTTGAAACTCCCAAAGGACTCCCACCTATTCGTGATCATGATCATGCTATTCATTTGATTCCAGGAAGTGTTCCTCCAAACATCAGGCCTTATAGATATCCTTATGTCCAAAGGAGCGAAATTGAACGTATGATTGCAGAAATGTTAGAGGCGGGCATAACTCAATGTAGTCAAAGTTCTTTCTATGCTCCTGTAGTATTGGTACAAAAGAAGGATGGATCATGGCGCATGTGTCCGGATTATAGAGAGCTCAATAAGCTTACCATTAAAGATAAATTTCCCATTCCTATGATTGATGAATTATTGGATGAATCACATGGAGTAATTTATTTTACCAAGTTGGATCTTCATTCAAGATATCATCAAATTAGAATGAAGACTGAAGATATTCTAAAAACAACATTTCGAACTCATGAGGGTCATTATGAATTTTTGGTCATGCCTTTTGGCCTTACCAATACACCTTCTACATTTCAAGGGTTGATGAATTCCATTTTCAAACCCTTCCTTAGAAAATTTGTGCTAGTATTTTTTGATGATATACTAATCTACAGTAGGTCTTGGAAGGATCATGTTGAACATGTTGATAGGGTGCTCAAACTATTGCAGGAGAAACAATTATATGCAAAAACATCAAAATGTTTCTTTGGAGTACAAGAGGTGGAATATATGGGTCATATTGTATCTCACGAGGGTGTTAAGGTAGACCCTAAAAAAATTAAAGCCATTAAGGAATGGAAAGTTCCCACAACCAGAAAGAAATTGCGAGGATTTCTCAGTTTAACAGGGTATTATCACAAGTTTGTTAATAATTATGGGAGAATATAAGCAGCTCTAACAACATTATTGAAGAAATATGAATTTTCATGGACTCCTGAAGAAACTAAGGCCTTTGAACATCTTAAAGAGGCAATGTGCCTAGCACTGGTCTTAGCTACGCCAGACTTCACAAAAACCTTTATTATGGAATGTGATGCCATAGGAAATGGAATTGGTGTTTTTTTAATGAAATAAGTAAGTCCCATTTCTTTTGAAAGTCATCCAATCAAAGGAAAGTATTACAGAAAGCTATTTATGAGAATGAAATGTTAGCAATACTACATGCACTAAATAAATGGCGACCTTACATAATGGGAAGACACTTCAAGGAAAAAAATAATCATGATAGTCTTAAAGACTTTTTGGAACAAAGAATATCTTCAGAAGAGAAGAAAAAATGGGTCACAAAGATATTGGGTTATGACTTTGAAAAAAATTACAAAAAAGGGAAGCTAAATGTTGTTGCAGATGCACTCTCAAAAAAAAATGAAGAGGTGGAAGCATTGCTTTGTTCCATTTCTATTATCCAACCAGATTGGATAACCGAAGCAAGGGATGAATGGAAGAAGGACGAAGAGGTGTGGACACTCATTCAAAAGTTGCAACAAGATCCTAGTACATATGATACATTTAGTTGGAAAAATGATTCCTTATGGTACAAAGATCGCTTATGTCTTTGTAAGAATTCCCAACTAAAACAAAATATTCTTTTGGGATTGCACACTTCTCCTTTAGGAGGACACTTAGGATTTTTAAAAAATTACCACAAGGTGAAGAAAGAATTTTTTTGGGATGGCCTTAAATTTTATATTAAAAATTTTGTGGCGGAATGTTTGGTTTGCCAGCAAAATAAAGTTGAGACAATTAAGACCTTGAGTCTTCTACAACCTTTATCCATTCCAAGTCAACGTTGTGAGGAGATTTCAATGGATTTTATCACAGGTTTACCTAATTCTGGAGGAAATAATTTCATCATGGTGGTAGTTGATAGACTTACCAAGTATGCACACTTTTGTGCATTATCTCATCCATTTAAATCAAGTACGGTTGCTACCACATTTATGGACACGATTCAAAAGCTGCATGGAAACCCAAAGGTTATTGTGAGCAACATAGATCCCATTTTTACTGGAAATTTTTGGACAGAGTTATTTTCTTGTTTGGGTACTCAATTATCTCATAGCTCATCTTATCATCCTCAATCCGATGGTAAAACTGAGATAGTGGATAAATATTTGGAAGGATATCTTTGTTGTTTTGTATCTAATAAAAAAACACAATGGGTCATGTGGTTAAATCTTGATGAATGGTGGTATAACACTTCATTCCATACTGCAGAAAAAATTACCCCATTTATGGCACTTTATGGATATCATCCACCATCCATCGCATCATATTTAAGAGAAAATTACAAGGTTCAAGCAGTGGAAGGTCACATCGAGCATCAACAAGAAATTATCCAACTCTTAAAGGATAGCCTAAATTTGGCACAAAATCAAATGAAACAACAGGAAAATCAACATCACAGCGAGAGAATTTTTGATGTGGGAGACTGGCTCTTTTTACGGCTATGACCATACAAACAAATGTCCCTCAAGCAAGCTAAGAAAGGATAATAAATTATCGCCAAAGTATTATGGTCCTTACAAGGTGTTGCAAAAGATTGGTACTATGGCATACAAATTGGAGCTTCCTGCTTCTTCACGAGTGCATCCAGTCTTCCATGTTTCATGCTTAAAGAAGATTATAGGTGAAAATCTTCCAGTTCAAACAATATTGCCAGAACTTGATGAGGAAGGAAAAATCATATTGGAACCTAAATTGGTCACGGAAACAAGAACTCGACAACTACGAAATCGATCAATTTCAGAGTATCTCATCAAGTGGAAGAACTTACCCACTTAATATTTTACATGGGAGGATGATAATTTTATACAGAAGCACCCATAGCTACTCAAGCATTGAGGAAAACACTTTTTCGAAGGAGAGGGGCATGTTAGGTCCCTGTATTACTATTTTAGTCGCTTATTGTTATTAGTGTAGCCCCCTTATTTTATTGTTGTACCCCCGTAACCCCAATGTTGTTATTATTGTGCCCTTACATTTTTATTGTTAGGTCGGCTAGGATTATATTGTGGGCCCATGGACTCCTATATATAGAAGGAGGTTTTGGTAATTTGTATCATCCAAGAATTATTCATTTATATAATGTATTGGAGGTTTCTGCATCGAAGTGGCTGATTTATAAGGTGTTTATCTCTCCTTTCTTCTATTTTTGGAGCTAATTTCATAACAAATCGTGGAGATATCAACTCAAAGTGAGGTGGTGCTCATGAGGAGTGGGGTGATAATCACAAGGACAGTGGAAATGATTGCAAGGAGTGGGGACAATGGTCCAAAAAAGGAAACTTGTGTATGTGTTGTGTCACCAAAGCGCTCCAAGCCTTTACCACAAAGGGAATATTATGTACTGGGATTGACTCCATTTGCACCATTTATAATTTCAAAAAAATAAGTTAGACGAAGGATGAACTATTGCTATCAGACCACCTATGGTGCCACCGAGAAATTTTGAACTTTGTCGGTAGGTGCTACAAGAGAAATCTACAAGAGGGTCTTCAATGCTACAGAAGGGCCGAGAAGGAGCTAAAGGAGGAATTGAAGGGTGAAAGGGAGCCACAGTGACCCGAAATTTCCTCCAAACTCTCATGCACATACGTAGTTATTTTGAAAATAAGTAAGTTACTTCCTCTCCCTTGTATTCCATCCACTTGCATGAGAATTTTTCCTGAACTTGATAGCCTGTAATAGAAAATTGAGTTGTTGATCTAGATTTTTGAAGGAACGCAACATAATACACATATAGCCATAGATACATAGATGCAACGGAAATAATGCTTCATTTTATTAATAAAACAAATGACTGAAATAAACAACTAGGGCCCTGGTAGGCGTATCTCTGAGAAGATATGTGGAAGCTACAGGCCTCTGAATTGTGTTACAATGATACATAATGGAAATGAGCGAGCGAGGGCACTGGTATTTTCTCTCTCAGAAGAGATGTGACAGCTATAGGCCTCCCCACTGTGCTACAAAACAAATGATGGGAAAAAGCGAGCTAGGGCACTGATAATGCTTATCTATGAGAAGATATGTGTCGGCTACCAGCCCCTAAACTATCTTACAATGAGGCTCGAAGGCCTATTTATTATTGAGAAACAATGTAAAACCCAAAAAGTCCAAAAACCTAACCCTAGGAGATGAAGCGCCAAAACTGTGGGTCCCGTTTGGGTAAATTGGTGTTTCAACTACCCGGGACGTAACTTTGGCATATGATCTTCGTTTGGCATGCTCAATAACTTGTTAGAAAGATCTATCTGAGGACTACAAAATTTGAGTGAGAAACATCAGTTTAACTCATTTTTCTTCCGGTTTCCCCAAAATGCGTCGTTTAGGGCCTCAAAACGGCTCTAAAAGTTCAGGACCTGAAAAACTGCTAAAAATAGTAATTTGTGCTGAAACTTACAAACTGAAAGAACTGATGGTGGGGGTTCAAATGGAATCGATGGGTGGCCACCAATATCCACCTCAATCTTAAGTCCCCAAAATGGCTCTGGGAATGCAGGACCCTAAAACCTGTTAAAAATAGTAAGTTGTGCTAACTGTGAAGACTGAAAGAATTGATGTTGTGGGTCCAAATGGAATAGGTGGGTGGCCATCGATATCCACCTAGATCATTCCTCCCTCCTCAAGAAAAAATGGGCCTCCTCGAGTAAGATTTTGATAGGATCTCCTGCTCCCTCGTCTTTCTTTCCTTTTGCCATGTGGGGTCATCAGGGTTCGCGAGGTTGAACTCCTTATACCCTGGACGCGTTGGGGACATGAAAATAAAAACAGAGAAAGAGCAAACCGCTCTGATACCACTGATCCAGATTTTTGCAAGAATGCAACAGAATACATATATAGCCATAGATACATAGATGCAGTGGAAATAATGCCTCATTTTATTAATAAAACAAATGATTGAAATAAAAATCTAGGGTGTTGGTAGGCATATCTTTGAGAAGAGATGTTGCGGCTACAAGCCTCTGAACTGTGTTACAATGAGACATAATAGAAATGAGCGAGCGAGGGCACTTGTAGCGTATCTCTAAGAAGAGATGTGACGGCTACAGGCCTCCCCACATTGTTACAAAACAAATGATGGGAAAAATTGAGCTAGGGCACTGGTAGCACTTATCTTTGAGAAGAGATGTGTCGGCTACTGTTATGCAGGTAAATCCTCTCTGCGGATAGAGACGATCCCTCTAGCCCTAGAGTGGTTCTAGTAACAAAGGGATAAGCTAGAGTGAAGGTTCCTAATTAATGAATGAAAAATACAAGGTAGATCAACCTACCTGGAGTCCAACGTTTTTGTCATGGTTGTCATGGTGGTGGCCTCTTGATTCCTATCTCGCCAGGTCACGATCCTTCCACAGCGATGCTTGTAAACCTGCATAAATATCAGCAAACAAGAGCAGCATACAAAACAATGATCTCTTCTATAATTACTAACCAGTCAAGGACGGTTAAGAATATTACATCAAATAAACACATTAACACAAGATGGGAACCAGACAATAGTCATGTATATGTATTAATAGAAGAAAGAGTTACAACCGGCGCCTTGACGTCACAGCCTCCTTCAGTGGAGTTCAGTCAAAGCGCGTCTCGATGAATCGCCAGGAAATTCAGATGGGATGAAGAAACAATCCTAAGCTCTCTCAATAAGGGTCTCTTCCATTATATCTCTTCCAGCAAAGTGTATAGGAATCTCTCCAGCGTTTCAGCTATAATATGTTCAGTTCAGCTAGCACATCAATGGAAGATGGCTATATTTATAGAGGGAGAGGAGGAGGTTGGGATCCCTACAATAGTGGAAGGGAGGCCTTATCCCTTGGGAGGTTTCCCAAAAAGGTGGAAACAAGAGGCCAAAGGAGGGAGGTCATGGTTATTCAGTCGAACCACTCCAGATGACTCGCCCACGAAGTTTGTTATGATGTAAAATTTGCCTCTATTTTTAAAAAACATTCCATAAATAGATTGGTGCGAGTAGCTCACTGGGATAGAGTGCCAATGGACGCGAGGCCCAATGTTAATTTCCTCATCGGCGCGAGGGAATAACGGTCTACTAGCGCCAAGAAAAAAACATGTGTTTTTTATGGTCTGTTCAGGAAATTGTCAACAGAAGTAATGTTGTCCTCATGGCAAGGGATGAAATGATGGTATTTTCAAGGCATGACACTCTATTTTGTTCACAAAAATGAGCCTCCAATGTGCAGGATGGGATTGCAGGGACAGTGACAAAATGTTGTGTAACAGATGCCCCCTAAAGCATGAGGTTCGAGAGAGAGGAAGGGGTGAAATGCTTTACGAGAACGCGTTCGAACCAAAAAATGTCGTTGGAAGACCTAACATTACAAATACAACTGATATATTTGATACATGAACATGTGGCATGGGCACAACCATCCATAATAGAGTACATATAAACTGAGATCCGAGGTATGGACGCAACCATCCAACAGTAATGATCAATAAATAGACGCAGGTATGGTCGCAGCCATCCAATCAAAATAGTCATGTAATAAAGCCATGATAAACCACAATATCCTGTAGCCTGGATCTTATCAGAAAAAACCCAGGGTCTTGCGCTCCATCTCGACCCAAACAAGTACAAATTAAAGCATGTGAATATGTGAACTGAAGTCGAGCATGCAAGAAAATCACCTGATTACTAGCCAATAATGAAAGTTGTTAACAGGCACGAGAGAAACCACCAATAATGATGATGGCCCTCAAGGTACAACAGGTAAAATCCACGGAATGTAAACAGTGATCTAGCGTCGAACACCCGTAGAATCACTCGATCAAAGGCCAATGATGTGGACCTGTCTTCAAAAGCGAAGAACCTGCCATTGAGGCATGCAGCCTCCAAGGTACCGAAAGGGAGTCTCTAGACCAACTTCCTGGATAATGAGCTGAAGTTGACAGGAAGTGACCTGGTCAAAGGAGGGCCATAATGTTTCCCACATCATCGACACAAGACAAAGGAACATAATAATAATGAATCAGGACCAACAACGAATCAGAGGGAGGTTTAAAATTGTAGAGGCAAAAACTTCTCTTGAACATATCAGGGACACGACTCTAAATTTGGCATTATTTGACATCAAGGGATCTGAAGTCATGATGACGAGGAAAAGAGCATATGAGAGGTCAAAAAATATTACCCAAAGCCATGGAGGAAAAAAATTATGAAATGAGATGTCCCCAAACCGACACGAATGTAGACGAGTGTCATATTCAAGAGTGACATACTGCCAACACAACTAAGGACTGGTTCCATTTTCCCCCACCATTTCTGGCGAGTACCCCAATTATTTTTTAAAACAAGCTTGAACGGGATAACATATGCTTGCAATATAAGTTTTTCCTTCAGACAAATCCAACCTAGTACATTTTACGAGCCCTAGGAAGGAGGAACTCGAGCAACGTCATGGTGACAATTTCCGATGTCATCAGGGTTTAACGAGTCTAACAAAGGGAGAACTCAACATCTTTTCATGTTTAGAGAGTTTGAAAAGAAGAAAAAAATAAAACTCCAGCATGTCCCTTTTCATAGATGTTCCCTCAGATCTGAAAAGTTAGAAAACAATATCTGAAATAACCTCTTAGTCGCGATAGGCTAAGGTATTCCTTTTTCGTAAATAATCTATCCCAGCCTGAAAAAGGGGTAAATTTATACTGGGTAGATATCGTTTCGTAGCCATTTAACGAGTTCAAAACGAAAAGAGTCTTGGAAATAGTTTCAGTTTTAGAGAGTAAAAAAAGAGCTGAAAGATGACTCTAGTAGTGACTTTTTCGTGTTTTTACCAAGTCTGAAAAAGTATAAAATACAACTCGTTACTTCATCGTTATCTCATTAAAAACCTGTCGCTGCACAAGAGATGCACGTAAAACCCATTTCTCGAAATAAAATAATGAAATAATTGAAAAACATGTCTAAAAACCTAATTAGGGCTTTGAAAAGTTATAAAACGCCAAAAATGGTAAAAAACAATTACTTTTCACTTTTACCTCTTGTGGAGCAATAGTTACCCATTTCATACTGTGATTTTGCGGCGACGATGGCGGGCAATCCAGCAGACCAATCCTGAATCCATCAGTTCCAGGTAAAAGCCAACATCCTTCCCCACCTTTTAAGTCTTCTTTCATTACCTGCAACCTTCAATTTTGATTTTTAAAGGGGGGAATTTTGAAAACTAGGGCACGGAGGTTGGCGCGAGTTTTGGGCACGGACTCGTGCCAATCGCCCAATTTTCTCAACTGGGGTGCGCCAACCACACAACTCTTTTTTTAAACTTAAAATGCAAGATTAAAATCCCAAATTCCACAAATCTTAGCTTTTAATTTGACTAATAATGTCCATATGAACATGTTTGTAGGTGTAAAGTGGAAAAATGGTGATTGAGTGGAAGGAAAGGGAACACAATGAAGAAGATGAGCTCACCATGGATAATGAGAGATGCATGGAAGCTCTCAGAGACTGTGGAATGAATAATTTCTTCATGACACCGTGCCTCAGAGCTCAACCAGAGCTGCTACAATACTTAATCAGTATCTGGGATGAGGATCAAGAAAAATTCATTCTTCGGGATTAGGAATTGGAGATTGATGTCTTAGATGTTTATTTCATAATACGACTCTCACGGAGGGGGGCAGTACCAATATTTACCAGCACTCGGCCCACCATGGAGAACATGAGCATGGTAATTGACAGGGTATTTCTAGAGGCACAAAAAGGATCAGGAAGTGGGAAAGTGGATATCCAGACTATCCCAGATCTAGCACTGAAGTTATTGATACATACCATCACACGATCTATGGGATCACAAGCATCGCACGAAGAAATGAATACACAGCTACTTCTTGCTGTAGATTTCTTGACACTAACCATCTACAACTGGGAAGAGGTAGTGACAATCAACATGAAACATCAACTAACAAAGTGCAAGAAGACCAAACTGAAGCAATTCAGTTATGGGTATATTCTGGTATCATTCTTCCTAGAACGACTACCAATATTTCAGCGTCAGGAGGTGATAGTCCCGACACCACTAGTGCTGGAACCACGGATGGCTCGATGGGTAGCTCTGATGCCAAGATCAGAGGGCAGTCAGCAGATGTCCTGGAGACCAGATTTATTTAACTGGCTCCGCTGACAGCTGATTTTCATGGAGGAATGGCCCTACTCTGGCACGTATTTCACTAGTGATCTGGAACTCCCACTCCCAGAAGGAGAGGAATGGGATGAAGCACCTGGTAAGACTCATTTTTTTATTTTCATGAGTATTATGATTTTTTTTGGGTATGTATGTTCTGACATTTAATTCATGCATTTGCATATGTAGGCCCAGAGAGACATGTAGTTATGTCTCTGATAGCAAGGTGAATCCCTCGTGACTTTGATATTGCCCCTCATGGCGAGGAGGAGGAGTTTGTGCACAAATTGGAGGGAATTACCCGTGGGGTCTTAGACTATGCAAGATTTGACGATGTTCCTCGTGCGTATCAGAGACACACCGTAGGGGTGTCAAACCGAGTTCACCGCTTGCTGAGGCAGCTTGTCCAGGAAATGACATTCTATCATGATCATCATGCTGATTAGACACCTAGGCTTTATTTCTACATATTTTGAGAGACGTGATGTCTCAGGATGTAACAGAAACACACATATTTTTTGAAACTTATGGTGCACACTGATGCAAACATTCGATATATATATATATATATTCCTATTTGATATGAGTCTCTCATGTGATGATGATTTTACAGATTATGCAAATGTCTATCCAATACAATGTTAGCCACTGTATCAGTTAATGCATTCATTTGTCTAGGAATATGTTGATATGTGATATAATCAAAATGTCTTTCCAGCAAACAAACACGTAAATACAATCTTAAAATGTGAGGGTTTCTAACAGAATAATGCCCATTAAGTTGAAGAACAACAAGCTGTGATTCTAGATTTACAACCAATGCACTAATGTCGTGGGTAATCGCCTCAGTTAACAGTTCAATGATAGCACTATACTCAGCGACATTTTTTGTAGTTCATCCTAGAAAAATATCTTGTAGATTGATCAATTCACAAGCAGGATCATAAATCACCCAGGCTGCCAAAGACAAGTTCCGGGTACTGTGGGAAGCACCATTTGTGAAACCGACATTAGGGGTAATAGACATCTGCACAATAAGAAATGACCCAATAAGAAGGAAAATGCTCGCAAAACACACCAAGCCAAGAAATGCACAGAAATGAAAAGAACACTTATGTACGCATAACATGCATGAATGACTCATGCATAATATTTTTTGAGATACAACCCATTTCTAGGCTGATCTAAAGGATGAACTTCGTAATCAATGAGCTTGTAGGCCTCATTCTTCAAAATGTGTTTAACAATGTAAGGCCCATGACACATGGGTTGAAATTTTCCTGCCCCCAACTTATCATGAGCTTGGTCGTACAGGAATACAAGGTCTCCTTCTACAAAGGAGCGAGGGGAAACTGACTGGTCAAAATGGGATTTGACCCGCTTTTTCTGTGCCTCAATGACCAAAGAAAAAAAGTGGTGAGTTTTGTTGGGGTTCCCATGTTTTGGCCAGGTTGACAAAGACCAAAAGATGAGACAACATAGAACCACTTTCAGACCTTAGGATCTAGCCCTCCTAGGTCCAGAGAGGGATCTCTCTATGAAGTCAAAGGATGTGCCTTTGAGGCTAAGAGCATAATATTCTAGGCTAGTTATAGGCTCGAGGTTGTTGGTTTGATTTTTTGTGTTTGGTTGGAGGAAATCAGGAAAGAAGGGCCAATATGAGGCAAGGATGAGCAAGATAGAAGCTTAGGCAGAGATAAATAAATCAGAGAACATCAAAACCATTGGGCTATGGAGTCAAGAAAGGATTTATTTGTGTTCAATGTGCAAGCTTTCAGTTGGGCTAGTCATCTAAATCATCTGGATCTTAAAGGGTATAAGATGGTATGGAACATTAAGAACTGAAAATGAAAGGAGGGGGACCATCCAACTTTGTCTATAGATCAGACCAGAGATCATTTAACTCCAGGCCTGCTTGGACAGAATTAGAGGTAATTACCAGGGAACTTAGAGAGAATATCTAGTCGTGCAAAGATCCTAGTGGACAGGGCTAACACTAATCCCCAGTGTTCCCAAACCTTCCAGCTAAATCCTACCAAGAACATCTAAACATAGACTTCATCAATTCAGACATCAGAGAGCAGGCAATGGCATCCACTACATTGGTTAAATCAATTGAAATCAACATTGAGATACACATATGAGCAGAAAACATTGAGGTAGGGAGAGCAGGAAATATAAGGCACCTATCAAGGATGAATCTTATATTATACTTCTATTGCCTACCAGCAGAAACAAAATGAAATGAAATGGAATTAAACACAGAGAAAAGAAAACATCACCAGCTGCTTTAGATCAGGATCCAAAGAAACATGCTTGTCATATTAAAAACAACACCAATCAGGTACATCATAGCCCATAGCTTGAACATTCAGTCCGAATACATCAAATCTCAGCCTATCTTATAGTTTACACAGAGAACTTGCCTCAAGAGGAAAATGCTTGCATTTCCCTGATATCTCATCAACAACCTTACAATGTTTTCTCACGATTTTTATAGCAGGACATGGGCTGAGGAGGTAGGTGGAGCACTAAATGAACTATTAACTCTCAGAAAGAAGGAGTAGGCCGAAGCCCATTTTGTTTTAAATTTCTGCATCTGCCCCTGGTACCTTTCGGAATGAAGGAGTGACCTTCTTCAGCTTCCATTTACTTTACATGGTCCTGATGTACACTAACTGCAGTAGTACTCTGTGGTACTGTGGGTGAATAAACGGACAAAATGAGGTCTGCCATGTTGCATAACTAATGCTCTGGTAGTGTAGGACTGTGGTCAGGGCGGAAATTTCTTCACTGGAGCACGGCATGGAGCAAAGACAGTATGGGAACCCTGTCCTTCCGTGGAGGAAAACATTCTGCTGATGTGAAATTCTGCTAACTTAGTCTCCTGTGCATTGAGTTCTCTGCTCGCTTCCTTTATGGCTCTGTCCGCTAAATCCTGTTGCTGTAATGAAGACTGTGTAATCACGGTGGCCTTTCCCATCTGACAACCCTGCAAAACACGGGACTGGGTGATGAAATTCATGCATAGAGGGATGACTATAGGGGACGGGAGAACAATAACACGGCGGTGTGGTGAAACAGTATTTTCGAATGAAATGAATGTGAAATATGAGTGGATATGGCGAAAATAGTGACTAATAGGGTTTGGTGTAATCATGCTTGAGGGTCGTTAGATCATGACCAAGAGACGTAGATCAACGGTGGAGATCAACAGTGGGGCAATATAGGAAAGGGGGCGGAAAATATATCATACACTTTGATGGATTAATGGTGTAACTTTAGGCTTTGGAGAAACATAACGAGAATGTATGAAATGAACAGAAATGCATATGAGGTGGGGACGGGGCGCGCATCGCAAAATCGCAAATGGAGAAAATGCGATGTCGGAGAGAAGCACCAAACAAAACTGTGCTTTGCGCTGTCACAACGGGGCAGAATTTCGATGAGCGCAGATCGCAAAAAATGAAAAACGCGATGGGCGTTAAAATAAAAACTGAAATCTGCGATCTGCGCTTTGCGCTAGGCATCAAAGGGTTTAAAGCTTGGTTCCAGGGTGCGGGCACATGGAAGAAAAGGGGTTGAGGGCCCAGCGGAAGGGGCTAAGCCTTATTACAAGGTCAGAAAGTGGGTTTTGGCCCTTTTTTAATGCATTTCAAGGCCAAGGAAGAGTAACGATAGAGGGAATAAGGGTGAAGGAAGCCCAAAAAGGAGTAGGGGGAGGATATAAAATGGATTTGAAAAGGTAAGAAGGGGAATAAAAGGGGAGATGAGGGAGAACAGAATAGGAGCTAAGGAGGGAAGATATAAGAAGGAAAAGGGGGCCTTTGGGTATTTCTTCACAAACAGAGAGGCTTTATAATAGGCAGCAGAGGGGAACTTATCAAAGGATAGAAGGCACATGGAGGCTTCAAGGAGACTGTGTTTTCAGGGGAAATGCATTCCTTTAAGGCTCAGGAACAATTTAGCCCCCCATTTTCTTGTCAAAAATTTCATAGGGGGGCTAACAGTGGCTCCACATGGGGATGGCTTCTTCTTGAAGGAGTCAAGAATTCAAAAATTGATCTCTTGGTGTAGGCTAGGTGCCTGCTACTTGAACCATCCATTTCTTTCTTTGATTAGCTGCCACAAGCTATGGAGACAACGTATCAACAGTAAAATTCTCCCAAACAACTACCTACCCACACTATAGTCCTAACATTTTCTTTTGGGTGCATTTGGACTTGCAGACCCTTTACATCATTTTATTTTTATAAACAGAAAATAAACCTATTCTAAGTCTACCCTCATTACTCCATGAGACCAGATTAGGCTGTTGGCCTCATAAGATTCTCTACCTAATCTACTACCTGTTGGGATTAAACTGTCCAACAGGTTTCTTCACCTATATTCTAAGGCAGGAAATTTAAACACAGCCAAGCCAGGATTAGACTGTCTGACTTGCTGGGCTGAAACTTATAGAAAACAAAACTAAGAAGGCATGGAATTCTGCAATTATGAAATATCCTCCTTTCTTCCTGACTCAGGTTTTGAGCATATTTAAGTCATCTCTTTCCTTTGATTTCAGCTCTGGTTCTAGGCAGATTAGAGCTGATTTTTCTTTTCACTGCTGGTTCAGATTTTGAGCTCGTTTGGATCAGCTATTCTGCTTCCCTTTGGCTCAAATTTTGAGTTTATTAGAGCCAATATTTTTGCCTCAGAGGTTCATGTTTTGAGCATGTTCGAACCTCCCTTTTCGTTCTATTTTGGGAACATTTTTTCTCTTTTTGCTGAAAATGAAAATCTGCAACGGTATATACAATGGAAATGAAACTGGAAACGGGAAATTAGCAGAAATAGTGTTTGAGCATCCTACCATTGACAGGACCCCCAAATAGCTCTGTACCATCAAGTTCCTGTAAGAAAAATGCATTAGGACCCACAGTGGCTTGTATGATATATGGACCTTGCCACAAGCTGTCAAATTTGCCATGTTTGCCTTTGTCTTCTCTCCTTGAATCCCACTTTAGAACCTTGTCACCAACCTTGAAATCTGAAGCTTTGGTTCTTTTGTCGAACTTCCTTTTTATGCTTTCCTGAACTCTGACCGCTCTGTTATAAACCTTTTCTCTTTTCTGTTGAAGATGTATTGTTTCATTGATTCTCCTTATCATGTTGTCCTCTTCTGATTGGATTTCTTGGATGAGCTTTACCACCGGTATCCCCAGGCTAGTAGGAAAAACTGCTTCTGTCCCATAAACCAGCTGAAAGGGTGACAAGCCAATATATTTCTTTGTAGTGAGCCTGTCTGCCCACAAGGCATGTATCAATTTTTTATGCCATGATCTTTTGTTCTCTTCCAGCAGCTTCTTAATGATGGTAACCAGGATTTTATTTGATGATTCAGCCAGGCCATTACCCTAGGGGTAGTAGGCAGTCGAATGTCCAAGTGCAATTCCTTACCTGTGACAGAAATCAACCATTCTTTTGGATCCGAAAGCAGCAGCATTGTCAGTGATTATTTTCCTTGGACAACCAAACCGAGATAGGATGAAGTCTTCTAGGAACCTAATGATGACAGAGTCAGTGGCATTCCTAGTGGGTATAGCTTCTATCCATTTGGTAAAGTAATCTGTGGCAGTCAAGATCCATTTATGTTGTCCAGAGGAGGCCGGATGAATCTCTCCTATAAAGTCTAGGCCCCATTGCATGAAGGGACCTTCTATGGTGATTGGTTGCAGAGGGAGAGGAAGGAGCTTTCTTTTGCCCTCAAATATTTGGCATTTATGGCAGGCAAGAATCATTTTATGGACATCACTAAAGAGTGTAGGCCAATAGTAACCCGCCCTGAGTATCTTATTTGCAGTGGTTTTCCAACTCAGGTGGCCTCCACATTCTCCAGCATGGAACTCCTGTTTGATTCTTTCAGCTTCAGTTTCAGGCAAACATTTCAGCAACAGACCATTCGGATTTTTCCAGTATAGACTCTCATTCATAATGCAATAATTTCTAGCTTTGAGTTTTACGAATCTGGCCTTTGTTTTGGGTAATTATGGAGGTGCATTGAGGTTAGTGAGCACATAAAGGACGTCAGTATACCAAGGAGAGTTCTGAAACCTCTCCTCAACAGTAGGGTGGGGCAATCCTTCTTGCTCATCTAAGGAATTCATCATGTTAATGTCCAAGGCCTGCAGATTAGATTCAGCCATTAATTGGGCCAGGCCTTGACCTTTAATCAACTTGGTGGGTTTTATTTCAAGGTCATATTCTAATATGGTAGCAATCCATTTGCCCCTTTTCCCATCTGGGCCTTGGGACAGGATATCCTTGACCACAGTGTTTGGCACATAGGCTATGGTGTGAGAATGCAGAATGTACACCCTAAAATATTTTAAGGCCTTGACTAAAGCATAAGCCTGTTTTTCCATGATGTTGTACTTTAAGGGTGCATCTCTAAGGGCTTTACTGAAAAATGCTATTGGATGTTCACTGCCCTCTGAATTTTTCTGCAGCAAAACTGCAGCTATGGTGTGCTCTGAAGCAAAGGAAAATATCAGAAAATCTTTGGAGAAATCTGGGCTGATCAAAACAGGAGCTTGTGTGAGTGCCAATTTTACAGATTCAAAATATTGTTTGGCTCCAACAGTCCATTTCACTCCCTCACCCTTTTTCAACATATTAGTCATGTTTCTGAGGTGCTCTGCTAGGTTTGGGATAAATCTCCTAAGGAAGTTGATTTTCCCAATGAAAGATTGCATTTATTTGATATTCCTTGGGTGGGTGATTTGCAGTATTCCTTCCACTCTTTGTGGGTCTATCCTAATCCCTTTCTCAGATATAATGTGGCCCAGAAGTTTGCCTTCTTGCAGCCCAAAGACAGTTTTCTTGGGGTTTAGGGACAGACCATATCTTCTACATTTTTCAAAAACTTTCCGCAGATGTTTCAAGTGGTCTTCTTCTGTTTTAGAAAAGACAGTTAAGTCATCCAAGTAGATAACTATGAAATGTCCAATCTCATCTGCAAAAGCTATGTCCATGGCTCTCTGGAAGGTAGCTCCAACATTCATCAATCCAAAGGGCATTTTCACATACATGAAGGTGCCCCAAAAAGTGGTAAAGGATGTTTTGAGCTGATCAGCAGGGAGTACTAGGATTTGATTGTATCCTGAAAAGCCATCTGGAAGGGAGATTCTCTTAGAGCCCACTACCTTCTGCAAGATATGTTCCATTCTAGGCAAAGGGTAATTGGCCTTTAAAGATGCTCTATTGAGATTTCTAAAATCTATGCATAGTTTGATTTCTCCTGTTTTCTTTCTTACAGCCACTAGATTTGATACCCAATCAGAGAACCTAACAGGAACTATTATGCCTGCGTTATACATTTTTTTGATTTCCCTCTTTACTGCAGGCAGTTTTTTTGGATTTATTCTTCAAAGCTTCTGTTTGAAAGGCTTCTGATTTTCCCTCAAGGGTATCTTGTGTTGTATTATGCTGGTATCATAGGCCTTTAAGTCTTCATATCCCCATGCAAACACATCAATAAATTCCCT
The DNA here is from genome assembly GCA_034641835.2 of Pinus albicaulis. Lineage (NCBI taxonomy): Eukaryota > Viridiplantae > Streptophyta > Pinopsida > Pinales > Pinaceae > Pinus > Pinus albicaulis. The sequence goes on from CM076574.1 coordinate 1,155,624,637, forward strand.
GAACAGGTCAATATATTTTTTCTTCATGTCTGCAGGTATAGACTTAGCCAGCTTGATCATTTTGGGTTTGTCTTCGGTGCCTATATTACATTCCTCCACATCTGAATCTGTGTGTTCTATTGTGGGATTTTTCGCTACATCATTGAAGTCGAAAAGGTCTTCTAATGGTGCCAGGCCTCTGGGTATATTCTTATCCTTGGCCTGCAGCACCTGAATTTCTTCACTGTCTGCGTTTTCACAATCTATGGTTAAATTTCCAGTTTCTTCAGAAAAAGAATTTATTTCTACGCTACAAGGTGGGGATTCTTCATTAGAAGGTTATTTTCTAAGGCAGTTGTTTTCAGATTTGGAGTCTAAACCAGAGAATTCAAACTCATTTCTGCCTGTTAAGAAATCTTCAATCTGTTTGTCACCTTCAAAGACCTGCCAGTATTTTTCATTGTCCGGCACAGCTGGTCTGAATTTAGTTTGAATGATGATGTTTTGGTCAGCTGGGGCTTTAGGATATGAGCTAGCTAGGCAAGCTAATCCATTTGCAATCGCATTTTGACCTCTAGGGATGAACACTAACTCATATTCAACAAATGTTTTCAGCAGATCCAGAGTGTCATTCCTGTATGCTCTTAGTCTGGGATGTTTTGCCGAATACTCACCATTCACTTGTTTGATCACTAACTCTGAGTCTCCTTTCACGGCTATCTTACGGGCTCCTAGTTTTCTCAACAGATTTAAGCCCAAGATCAGAGCTTCATATTCTGCAATGTTGTTCGTGCATTTGAAACGTAGATTCACAGCGTGGCTCTCTGCCTGATCATCCCTTGTGTTACGCAGCCACACTCCTGCTCCAGCACTCTGCCTAGTACAGGACCCATCAAAGTTCATTTCCCACAGGGGTGCTTTGTTTAATTCATTTTCATCCCCTCCCCTACAGCCGGATTCGTCATTATGTTGCGTTATGGGGGTTGTGCTAGGCTGTGGGTTGTCCAATTCTCCTCGTGGTGTGTCAGTTGGAGGGGTGTGACCAATAGACTGATCGCATCGGGTTTCTGGTTCATTCTGAGTCTGTATTACGGTGGATCGTTCAACATTCTTTTCTTCATGTGGTACATGGGTTAGTGGGGAATGTTCGGTCAGTTGTTCACCCTCTGTTTCTTGTTCACTCCAAACTAGAGGTTCACCACATATCCTACAGACTTCGGTGATGTTTTATTCTTCAATTTATTCCAAGGTGGCCATTATGCTTAGGTATGTACCCTCAGGCTCTCCGTTTGCATTTCTGTTTTCAGATTCTGGCTCCTCCAAGGATTGATCATTGTACAAGATGAAAGAGTCCAGATCAGTATGTACAGAGTATAAAGGGGAGTTTTCAGGCTTCTCGGGACTGCTGATTAAGAATTTCATCAGGGTTTCTCTATACAGTCTTCTGGGCTGGCCAAATATAGGGACTGTGGCATATGAGCCATCCATCTACATTGTTCCTTGCATTTTGGCTCCCCATGATCTTGATAGCAACATGCCATACTTGGGTGGCACATCTGCCACAACCACATCCATGACCATACATTTTTCTGGGATCTGGGTCAGACTCACACATAGGTCTTTGATCAGGCCAAGACATTTTACTCTACTTGAGTCGAAAGAGTATAGATCTTTATAGGGTCGTGTGATCTCTAGGCCTAACCTTTCCATTACTACCTTGGGCATCAAGTTTTGGGAAGCTCCAGAATCATGCATTGCATTGTGTAGGATCCTATCATGGATGTTGAGACTAATATAGAAAGGTGGGACTACCCCTTCCTGAAACTTACCTTCAATCTTTGGTCGGAAGAGTATTGCTGGTTGATCATCATTCAGGTTTACAGAATCAGTGTTTTCCCCTAAATTCAATGCTTTCAAAATTTGGCCTTTATATACATCCTGAGCGGCCAACTCAGATAATGGTACAGAGATTTTAATTTTTGCAATCTCACTTTCCAAATTGAAAGTGGACTGACTCTTTGTAGTGCTTAAGTCTGTTTTATTTGCCACTGTTTTGGTGGCTGAATCAGTTGGCTGATTCCTACTATGTACATGCATATCGACAGTTTTATCAGGAGCACTAATTGAGGTACTAGTGCTGCTAGCTGGTTGACTTGGTTTTTCACTGTTTTGGTTGTCTTTCTGTTTGTTTTTCTCAGAACTCTCAGCTGCTGATTTGTTATTTGAAGTAGTTGCTTTAGAAGGTTTTTCAGGCTTCTTTTTGATGGTTACCTCAGGAGTTTTTGTTTTGGAAGTGTCCTGATTCTTTTTACTCCTAAGTTCGTATTGTTCTCTGACCTGCAACATGGCATTTTCAAATCCTAGCCTATAATCTTCAGACTCAAGCCATTCTTCCTCCCCACAAGAGGTTGAGGGCTGGTCCTCTTCTGAATCACAGTTCAGGATTGAATCTTTGGTTTCAAACATGTTTATTGCATTCCCTTCAGACTCTTCTATGATCCCCTCATCTTCATCTAGGAAGTTTTGGAATGGAGGGATGATTTGTTGATCTGACTCTTTCTGTCTGTTGGGAGTGTTATTGTTTCTTCTAAAGTTTTGATTCTGGTTTTGATTTTGGTTCCTGTTCTGAGTGAAAACCATTTTTTCCATCATTTGATATAGCTTGTCCACATTTTTGGACAGTTTGTCAATGTTTGGATCTGATGTGGAAGCTGATGTGTCATCTTTGTATGTTACCCTCCTCTCATATCTCTGTCTTGCTCTTTTCTCAATCAAGTTTGCCTCTATGTTCACATCTCCTTTCTGCATGTCCTCCAAGGTGGTGTATTCTTTGTCTCTAAGTTCATAGGCCATATCAGCATCAAAACCCTTAGGGTATTTTGCTAAGGCCATACCTTGTGGAGGTTTCATATGTGGAGGGAGCGCATTGTAAATGCTGTTAAACCTGGTTGTGTAGTCATGGACACTCTCCCCTGCATTTCTTTTAAGGCTCATGTATTCAGATAGGAGTTGGCGAGGATTTTCCCTAGTTTCCCATTTGTTAACGAAAGTCTGGTATAAAGCGGGGAGATCATTGATACTACCAGCAGGCAGATTTTTAAACCATTTCTTTACTTCACCTCCCAAGCTTTGTGCAAAAATCCTCATTTTGACCATATCATCATCAATCTCCATATAGTCGAAAGAGTCTTCCATTTTATCCACATGTTGTTGAGCTGTTGTAGGCTCTTTGGCAGGGAAGTGAGGGATTTTTGATTGATAATCATTGGGCAGGGGCACTATAGGTTGAGGTAACACTAAAGGTGCATACCAGGCTGCCATTATGATGTTTTGATGAGGTAAAGGGTTGATTTGGCCAACCGATATGTTGATGACAGAGATATTATGACCAGCAGAAGTTTGTTGAGCAGATCTAGGGTGGGAAAGCCCCAAGTTTTGAACAAAGTGTATATCAGGGGGTGTAGATGGAGGGGTTCCTCTATTCCTAGAGTTTTGACCACTTCTGGATGGTGAACTGTGAGGCTCAGGGTCTAGTCGGTCTAAAATATTGAATGACCTAGCTCTAGGTAATCTGTTTTGAAGGTCTAGGTCAGGGTGAAGATGTGATAGAGCTGTAAGGTCTTCTGGTGCAGAATTAGCTCTATAGATGGGGCTGGAAATAGTTGATCTCTTGAGGATGTTTTCTGGATTATCAACTATTTTAGGTGGTTCAGGATTAGGGAAAGCTCTTGTGTGAATGGTTTTGTGAGCCAGAGTGTTATTTATGGCCAAGCAGCTTAACCTACTTGTTATCTCTGTTGTGGTTGATGTTGTCTCAGGGCTGGTCTCCCAGTGGAGTCTTCATTAATCTTTTGGGGACTGGTTTTCCAGTGGAGTCTAATGTGAAACCAAAATAATCAGCAGGTCTACTGATCACCAATGGAGTCTTTTAACGTTTAGGAGCAATGGAGTCGCCAGGTGGAGGGATTAGGATGTTTCTTGTGAATACACTGTCCACCACAGTGCTCAGGCACTAACACCTTTCAGGAATTACCTCTAAAACAACAAAATCTAGCCAGAGATTGACTGGGAGGGCAGTTACCAGATATGTCACCTCTGAAAAGAGGATGAGATCTGGAGGCTACCAGGCCCTTTCCAGGCTCTGTCTAAGAGTATGGTGGATATTCAATAACGGAGGTTGATTCAAGAAAGGGGTGACTTACTGCCAACCTGATCAGAGCTCTAAGCTTCTGAGATTTTAAGAGTGTTTAAGATGAAATGTACTCAGAATTCCCCAGTGGAGTCGCCATTATGTTGGGGTTCCCATGTTTTGGCCAGGTTGACAAAGACCAAAAGATGAGACAACATAGAACCACTTTCAGACCTTAGGATCTAGCCCTCCTAGGTCCAGAGAGGGATCTCTCTATGAAGTCAAAGGATGTGCCTTTGAGGCTAAGAGCATAAGATTCTAGGCTAGTTATAGGCTCGAGTTTGTTGGTTTGATTGTTTGTGTTTGGTTGGAGGAAATCAGGAAATAAGGGCCAATATGAGGCAAGGATGAGCAAGATAGAATCTTAGGCAGAGATAAATAAATCATAGAACATCAAAACCATTGGGCTATGGAGTCAAGAAAGGATTTATTTGTGTTCAATGTGCAAGCTTTCAGTTGGGCTAGTCATCTAAATCATCTGGATCTTAAAGGGTATAAGATGGGATGGAACATTAAGAACTGAAAATGAAAGGAGGGGGACCATCCAACTTTGTCTATAGATCAGACCAGAGATCATTTAACTCCAGTCTTGCTTGGACAGAATTAGAGGTAATTACCAGGGAACTTAGAGAGACTAGCTGGTCGTGCAAAGATGCTAGTGGACAGGGCTAACACTAATCCCCAGTGTTCCCAAACCTTCCAGCTAAATCCTACCAAGAACATCTAAACATAGACTTCATCAATTCAGACATCAGAGAGCAGGCAATGACATCCACTACACTGGTTAAATCAATTGAAATCAACATTCAGATACACATATGAGCAGAAAACGTTGAGGTAGGGAGAGCAGGAAATATAAGGCACCTATCAAGGATGAATCTTATACTATACTTCTGTTGCCTACCAGCAGGAACGAAATGAAATGAAATGAAATTAAACACAGAGAAAAGAAAACATCACCAGCTGCTTTAGATCAGGATCCAAAGAAACATGCTTGTCATATTAAAAACAACACCAATCAGGTACATCATAGCCCATAGCTTTAACATTCAGTCTGAATACATCAAATCTCAGCCTATCTTACAATATACACAGAGAACTTGCCTCAAGAGGAAAATGCTTGCCTTTCCCTGATATCTCCTCAACAACCTTACAATGTTTTATCATGAGTCTTATAGCAGAATATGGGCCGAGGAGGTAGGTGGAGCACTAAATGAACTATTAACGCTCAGAAAGAAGGAGAAGGCCGAAGCCCATTCTGTTTTAAATTTCTGCATCTGCCCCTGGTACCTTTCGGAATGAAGGAGTGACCTTCTTCAGTCTTCAATTTACTTTACATGGTCCTGATGTACTCTGACTGCAGTAGTACTCTGTGGTAGTGTGGATGAATAAACGAACAGAATGAGGTCTGCCATGTTGCATAACTAATGATTTGGTAGTGTAGGACTGTGGTCAGGGCAAAAATTTCTTCACTGGAGCACGGCATGGAGCAAAGACAGTATGGGAACCCTGTCCTTCCGTGGAAGAAAACATTCTGCTGATGTGAAATTCTGCTAACTTAATCTCCTGTGCATTGAGTTCTCTGCTCGCTTCCTTTATGGCTCTGTCTGCTAAAGCCTGTCGCTGTAATGAAGACGGTGTAATCATGGCGACCTTTCCCATCTGATAACCCTGTAAAACACGGGACTGGGTGATGAAATTCATGCATAGAGGGATGACTATGGGGGACAGGAGAACAATAACACGGCGGTGTGGTGAAACAGTATTTTCGAATGAAATGAATGTGAAATATGCGTGGATATGGCGAAAATAGTGACTAATAGGGTTTAGTGTAAACAATAGCGGGGGCCGTTAGATCATGACCCGGGAGACGGCTAGATCAACGGTGGGATAACGGTGGGGCAATATAGGAAAGGGGGCGGAAAATATATTATACACTTTGATGGATTAATGGTGTAACTTTAGGCTTTGGAGAAACACAACGAGAATGTATGAAATGAACGGAAACACATATGAGGTGGGGTCGGGGCGCGCATCGCAAAATTGCAAATGGAGAAAATGCGATGGCGGGGAGCGGCACCAAACAAAACTGCGCTTTGCGCTATCGTGACGGGGCAGAATTTCGATGAGCGCAGATCGCAAAGATGGAAAGTGCGATGAGCGCAGATCGCAAAAAATGAAAAACGCGATGGGCATTAAAATAAAAACTGAAATCTGCGATCTGCGCTTTGCGCTAGGCATCAAAGGGTTTAAAACTTGGTTCCAGGGTGCGGGTGCATGGAAGAAAAGGGGCTAAGGGCGCAGCGGAAGGGGCTAAGCCTTATTACAAGGTTGGAAAGTGGGTTTTGGCCCTTTTTAAATGCATTTCAAGGCCAAGGAAGAGTAACGATAGAGGGAATAATGGTGAAGGAAGCCCACAAAGGGGTAGGGGGAGGGTATAAAAGGGATTTGAAAAGGTAAGAAGGGGAATAGAAGGGGAGATGAGGGAGAACAGAATAGGAGCTAAGGAGGGAAGATATAAGAAGGAAAAAGGGGGCCTTTGGGTATTTCTTCACAAACAGAGAGGCTTTATGATAGGCAGCAGAGGGGAACTTATCAAAGGATAGAAGGCACATGGAGGCTTCAAGGAGACTGTGTTTTCAGGGGAAATGCATTCCTTGAAGGCTCAGGAACAATTTAGCCCCCCATTTGCTTGTCAAAAATTTCATAGGGTGGCTAACAAGTTTCATCTAGCCTTTCTAAGTAGAAAAGATGTTCGTCTTCAGGTGAAGTGTTAGGAAGTAGTTCAACAGCCAATTTGAGCAAAGTTATTTCACACTCAATCGGAAGGGTAGCTTCCAGACCATAAACAAGCTGAAAAGGAGTGAATACGGTCGCATCCTTAACTGAGGTTCGGTATGCCCAAAGAGCCAAAAATAACATGAGATGCTAATTGGATTTGTGTATCCCAATCGTACGTTGAAGCATAGTGACAAGAACTTTATTCAAAACTTCAACCTAGCCATTGGCCTGAGGATAGTATGGTGTTGAGTTTTCATGACGCAGCCCCAACTTAGAAGTCAGCTTCGCCACCATATAATGCCGAAAATGGGAACCATGATCGGTAATGATGGCTTGAGGGACGTGTTAGCCACCTATAAAAATTTTCCATATCAAACGGTGGCTAAATATTTTTTAGCCTTCAAGAAAAAATTCATGTTCAAATTGCGAATTCTTGAAGTCTTATGATGATCTTTACCCTGTGAATTAATCTTCACTGTTGTTTCACTATTAATCCTAAAGAACCTGATGATTCACCAAGAGAAAATCTGCTTATATAACCCCATTGTACATCATTCCACTCCTCCTTTCACTCACAAAGAATCCCATTTTTATTCTTATTTCCTTCATAAAATCCCTCCATAAACATTCATTTTGGCTTCCACACCATCAAAACCCTCCTTTAAACCTTATATTTCCCTTTTATTTGGTTTAAAAGTCCCTTCTTTCATTTACCGAAACCCCCATTTTGCCTTAAAAGTCACTATTTTTGGGCCTAAAAGCACTCTTCCAAAATATAAAGGTTCTTAAGCCCCTAAGGGCTTATCTCCTTTAGCCCCTTCCTCCATGCGTCCTAAAGCCCTGCAATCGGGTGCTTAAAATACAAAACCCCCATGTAAAAAGCCTTTCCTCCAACTATTTTACCTTTCCTGATGTTATGGTTTTCAATAGATCTGGACCATTGATGTATCCAGATCAACGGCCATCGGGCTCCACCCTTCTGCCCTTGTATCCTCTCTTATCTTTTCCTCCATTCAAAATTTCCGCCCCATCTTTGAATCTTAGTCGTTCGTCTCAAAGATTCGACGGCCAGGATTTATCCCGACCATCCAAACTCACCCGACACTCGTCCGCTCCACGACAAAATATCCCACGTCACCATGGACCCCGCTTACCTTTTAACCCTGCAGCTTTCAACCCCGTCGCTTGCGATCCGCACCTTCGGATCTGGGTCCTCCGATCCGATGGTTGACATTGCATTTCGCAAAATTTTTACGCCTAAACATTAACGCCAAATTTTTTTGCGAAATGGGCGGTATTAGGATGGACAGGTGTCAAATGCTATATGGAATCGCGTTTTTTTGGGCAATACAGCCTACCCCCCCATTTTATTTTGCGAAAACCACTACTGATTTTCTGCCAAACCACTGCCCCCCGCAATGTTGCTCCCGACTCGATCCTAGTCGTCGATATCCAAAGATCGATCGGTTCTGATTTAATCTCACCCCCATTTTATTTTCCACCCAACTTATTCCTGAATATTTTCATTTTTTTATCTTAGCTGTCAATCTCTGAGATCGAACAGCTCTCATTATATCACGACCCCAATTTGTCTGCCCTCTATCTATTCTCCCAAGCGACTTCATTGGATGAACTCCACTGTTGATTGTTCTAATCCAATGGCTCCTATTCGTTGTCACGCCCAAACCTCCGTTTGCACATGGTTAGCTGTTATGCCAGGGTTTTTCTCCCTCCGCCGCTGCTTTTCATCTATCCTCAAGCATTTTCGCTGCTTCCATGAACCCTCCTAAGCAATTCTAAACCAAATTTCGTAGGATTTTATAAAAAAATTGTGTTTTTTGCAGGGTTTAATGGTGGTTGTTCTGAGAATTTCTACAGTCACAGTGAGGTGACATTTTTGGCCCAGAATGACGATTTTGTGGCTTAAAATCAACGAAGAAAAGGAGCTGCAGGTTCTCAAATCCAAGTTTAAATCAATTTGATCATGATCCAGGGTTTAATAGAGACCCTCCAATAGTAGAAAGCCACCTATATAAACAAAACAAACAAAGTGTATCAGAGTGAAGAAATTAACGATAAAGGGATCAAAACCAAAGCTTGAAGATTAGAGCTTTAATCCACCAAATAAAGAGATAAAGACAATGTTAAAGAAAAAAGTCTCGAATTTGAAGATCAAAGGCTAATCAAGCCTAAACACAGACCAAAATAAAATTAAAATTGTTTAAAGGTAAACAGAAAGATATATCAGCCAAAGGAAGCCTCCACTGCCACATCAGAGGCCATTTATCCTCTTCAGCTACCAAAAGTGCCACCTACAGGCTCAATAAATTGGAAGAAGGTATAGTTATTTCCTAGTCAGTGATATTTTGTTTAAAGACAGCCAGAGTTATTTCCAGCCTGCCTAAAGAGTTTTAAAGTCAACAAAATCTGCCAAGTAACTTAATACTTAATGAAAACCGATTAATACAGAGGAAATATCAGAAAACTTCTCTATTGAACCCCTCAAAGACATAGAAGCATTAACTTGTATTAATTGAGCTAGAGACCTTTTCTTTCATCCCACCTCCTCTTTCTTCTATAAATACTTCTGAAGAAGATGAGATGTTGTTGGTTGTTGGACTTTGATGTAATACTTGCTGCTCGAAACTTTCTGCATGTAAATAGTTCTCAGAGGCTGTTGAAGCTCTGTTTGTAATCAAGGAAGTTAGGTTGAGAAGAGAAATTGTTGATGTACTAAAACATTGGACTTGAAGTATGTAACTGGATTGACATCAATACACAAGATGATTCATGGGATCCTGGTCTATATCATTAGTGATGTACCTCTCATTGTACTTGTTTTCCTTCTTATGTTTTCCATAAATTTGTCCATTTTTCTCTGATAAAGAACAACAAATATAGAGCTAGGATTTACCCTTAAAAGTACCCTACTCTCATTGATAAGCTTTATCTTTCTGTTTTCCTCCAATTGTGTATCTAAGAATGATTTAATACAGTCCAAACAGTCAAGGAATGTTGGTGAGCCCATGTCTTACTGTCTAAACTTTAAACATTGTTCTTGAATGATATTTTCATTACATGCTAAGTAGATTTAAACTAGAAAATTTTATGGTTTGCCCTGTCTTCTAGTTATTTCTCCAAAGGTTGTCTGAAAGTTTCCCTAAGAGTATGCTGAAAGCAAGCTTAGATTTTAATGATATCTTACTTGATCTTAAGCTACACTTTGTTTTCTTATATGTTTTCATCATTTCTGAAAGAGGTTATGAGGACTGCTGGATTGTTTCCTTTGAGAGTATGCTGAAAGAAAGTTAGGTTAAAATTCCTTACTTGATCTTAAGCTACCCTTTGTGTCTTTATTGAGAGTTTCCTTTGAAAGTGTCAAAAGCAGGATAGGTTAAAAGTTCTTACCTAATATTAGGCTACACTTTGGTTTCTTTCTTTCACAACACTTTTAATGTTCCACTCCATAATTTAATCTAAAATCTCCTTTGTTATAGATGACTTGCCCCATGGACCACTCTTGAAAACTGTTGTGCAACTAAAACCTTTTATGACTCCATAGCCCAATGGATTAAGTGTTGTTTCATACCTATCCTATCATCTGAACCTTGTTTTGATTATTCACATCTTCACCCCTCTGAAACTCTTTCATTTTCAGGACTTTTCACTCAATTAAAGATCACACCCAACCAAACAAACAAAAACCCTTGTTCTTAATAACTAGCCTAATATAATACCAAAACCTTAAAAGATAAATCAATCTTTGCACTTATAGAGAGATCCCTCTCTGGATTCAGGAGGGCTAGATCCTAGAATCCAAAAGTGGTTCATATGTTGGCTCTGCAGCGTTTGTATTTTCCAATCTTGCAAACTACAGAGACCTAACATTCTGGCGACCATACTGGGGAGACTTCTGAGTAAAATCCTTAAAACACAACACTCAACATTCAGTGCAATATATGCAGCTCTTTTCAAGCACTACCAAAGCAATGGTGATCATGATAGGACTTTTTTGAATCAGTGACAAACTAAGTAACCCTTAGGATTCTTACAAACCCTTATCAAACCTTGAAGAAAACAACTATCTAAGCCATAAGAGTAAACTATATTTGTCTCATCACCGTAGCTAAGTGTTGAAACAGATTTAGGACGCTCTCATAACCTATAGGACTGAAAAAACTCAGAAAACCCAAAAATATTTCAGATTGGTATTCAAATCAATAAATGGTGGTGGACCATAAAACATTTTACCTCTAAAGAGCTAAACATTTCCACCTGGTGACTCCACTAGCCTCCAGTAGGCCTATTGCCCCTCCAGTCTTTGTAAAATCCTTTGGGAATGCATTGAGCAAACACAATCATATTGTTGGTGGACAGAAAAATTTGAATCATCCACCTGGCGACTCCATGACTCTTAAAAGACCAAATGACTCTACTGGTACAAGAATCTGAACTGGTTGACAAGATACCGTGACCTCTTTTCTGATTTACAAACATGGATTTAGATATAGATCCAGAAGCCAAACTAACGGTCATGATGGAAAAAATGATGTACATGCTTGGAAAGAGAATGGATAGGTATGAATCTAGTTTAAATATTGGTGATCCAGAGCAACCTATGCCTTTCCCTGAGCAAACATAAGCTCAACCACTACAACACCTAGATGATGAGAAAAACATGTATGATGAACAAGACTATAGAGAAAACAATGAAGAAAACTGTCAAGAAAGCCCTGACAGCATACCTCTATCTTGTATAGCACTGTTAAGGGAACTTCATGATCAAAATATAAATGCAAATAGTGAGTAGTGCTTTGAGGAAACAATTAGCCATTTGGAAAACACAGAACCTGAAATAGAGGAAAAACCAACACATGTGGGAACTCTCCCTCTATGTTATAACTCATTTCAGATTTTAAGAGGAGAGTGGCATCCTGATAATGTAGAAGAAACAACTCATGAACCTTGTATTCGAATTGAGCATCATAACAATCATGAAAAGTTGTTTAAAATAGAAGCAGATGAGGAAATAGTAGAAAATCCTCAAGGTTTCCCTTCAAGCATAAGTCTTGATTCACTAGAAGAGGCTCAAGAAGATATCCAACCACAAAACCAGTTAACACAAGAGAAGGAAGTTTGTTGTACTTCTGTCTATGCGGAAAGGGAAATCTCTCCTTTGACAGAAGAAGAAATTGATCAAATACTAAACAAACAGCTACCCTCCAAACCTTCATTTGAACAAGACGATCGTCAACATAGTTCCTACTCCATAGAACAACCTAATGGCACTCAAGATAAAGAGGATAGTAAGGATATTAATGATAAATTTGGAACTAGTCCTCTTTGGAGTATGAGCTTTGATGGGTCATGTACTAAAACCAGTGCAGGTGCAGGAATATGGATTTACAATACAGAAAACAACCATTCTGAAGGTCATTCATATAAATCAAATTTTCAATGCACAACTGACATAGTAGAGTATGAGGCACTCCTTTTAGGGCTTCACTTATTGAAGAAATTAGGAGCCCTGAAAATAACAATTCATGGAAATGCAGACCTGGTAATTAGGCAAGTGAATGAGGAATTCATGGTTAAAAATCCCAGACTCAGAGCCTATAGGGATGATGCCATGGACTTGTTAAAATAATTTAAAGAGTTTCAACTTACCCTTGTTCCTAAAGACCAAAATATTCTTGCCAGTGGATTAGCCCTTGTTGCTAGTACGTGTCTGAGACCTTGTGAAAACAAGCAATACACAATTCAAGAAAAATTCAAACTAGCTATCCCAAACAATAAAAAGTACTGGCAAGTCTTTGGGGAATAAAAACAAATACAAGACTATCCTACTGAGGATATATTATATTTTCAAGAGAAATCCTTTCCCGTTGCTGATATCAATCTATCATCCAAAGAACCTGAATTCACACTAGAAGCAAGCATAGATTTAGAGAAAGAAGAAATTTCACTGCTTGTTGATTTTCAGGTTAGTGATGATGATGCTTCCAAGGAACATACTGAAGGTGCAATCCTCAAAGCTGATATCTTAGAGGTAGACAATATACCAATCATGGAGGGCCAAAAAGAAGAGAATTCTCATCTTTTCTTTGTTGATCCTATGGAAGAGTGTGTGGAGGCCCCAATTAGCTCAATTTCTCAAGCATGGATCTTTTGCAAGAGCCAAAGACATAAAACATTGTCACCTTCTGTGACAGCCTTGATTTTAAAGATTAAAATTCAATATGTACTGTGGTTACCTCTGACTAGTAGCCAATTCCTCTATTCCTTTTTGTCACTACTCAACTGGCTACATTGGCATTATTGTACTATATAAAGTAGCAGAGATTTTCAAGTTAGATTAGGTTAGATAGGAATGTCAATAAAGCTCAACCTTTGAGCAATTAGTTGTTTGTCAATTTTTCCTTTAAAGGAAAAGTAAAAATACAAAAACAATAGAAAAGAGAAAACAGGGCGAAAGACACCTAGAACCCTAGGGCTACGAATTGCACTGATAGGAAAATAGAAAAACAGATGAGAAGAGAAAGTCTAAAGAAATAAAAAAAACTCAAAAAATACCAATTGCAAGCCAAAAACAAGCCAAAGTCAAGCACAACTGACCAAAAACTCAATACAGAGGTCAAACCAAACCCTACAGGGTTCGACGCGACTGTACGGCGGTAATCCACACCAAACAGGGGTTGGCGCTACTGTAACAAAAGAAACAGGCGCCAATTGGCACGACTGTTCAAAAACAAATCACGCCAATCCGAATACCTATGGGAAAATGGGAAAACCAGAGAGCAGAGGTCAATCTTGACACTCTGGAGTTGAACAAGAGGATCCTAAATAGTCAAGCAAGTCAAAAAAGACAGACAAACAAGCAAATGACCAAAGTCGACTCGACAAAGGCACAACGACAAACTCACATTGATCCCCAGTGGAGTCACCAATTTTTTATGAAGGTAAATCCTCTCTGCGGATAGAGATGATCCCTCTAGCCCTAAAGTGGGTCTAGTAACAAAGGGACAAGCTAGAGTGAAGGTTCCTAATTAATGAATGAAAAATATGAGGTAGATCAGCCTACCTGGAGTCTAACACTGTTGTCGTGGCTGTCGTGGTGGTGGCCTCTTGATTCCTATCTTGGCGGGTCACGATACTTCCGCAGTGATGCTTGGATACCTGTAAAAATATTAGCAAACAAGAGTGGCATACGAAACAATGATCTCATCCATAATTACTAACCAGTCAAGGAGGGTTAAGCATATTGCATTAAATAAACACATTAACGTAAGATGGGAACCATAAAATAGTCATGTATATGTATTAATAGAAGAAAGAGTTACAACCAGAGCCTTGACATCGTAGCCTCCTTTAGCGAGGTTCAGTCGAAGCGCATCTCGATGAATTGTTATGGAATTCGGATTGGATAAAGACACAAGTCTAAGCTCTCTCAATAAGGGTCTCTTTCGTTCTATCTCTTCCTGCAAAGTGTATAGGAATCTCTCCAGCGTTTCATCTATAATATGTTCAGTTCAGCTAGCACATCAATGGAATATGGCTGTATTTATAGAGGGAGAGTAGGAGGTTTGGATCCCTACAATAGTGGAAGGGAGGCCTTATCCCTTGGGAGGTTTCCCCAAAAGGTGGAAACAAGAGGCCAAAGGAGGGAGGTCGTGGTTATTCAGTCGAACCACTCCAGATGACTCACCCACGAATTTTTTTATGATGGAAGCTTCACCTCTGTTTTAAAAAAACATTTCATAAATAGATTGGCACGGGTAGCTCACTGGGACAGAGTGCCAATGGGCACGAGGCCCAGTGTTAATTTCCTCATCAGCGCTGTTATCACCCAAAAATTCTCAAACATCATTGTGTCAACTATGTTTTGGATCATATTTTCAAGTAGGTCTAAAGTCATTTTAAGTATTGATAAAGGGTAGGTCATATTTTTATAAGTTTTAAGGGTCATTTTTCAAATCCAAATAAAGTCCTTTAAGTTCATCCCATGATTAAAAAGTCATATTTTACATTTAGGGGTCATGTCATTAAGTTTCGAGTCGAAATTTATAATTTAGCCATGAATCCACACTTTCATAGCACCTCCAATTCAAAAATGATGAAATGCGCTACGAAATCGCTGCTACTTTCGTAGTGCAAAACGCAAAATATACACTAAGTGCGCTACGAAACTATCGTAGTAGCTTTTTCACTAAGGAAAAACTATGTTTTCTTGTTTGAGTAGTCAACTTCCAAGAAGTTTTCTGAGCAACTGAAAACTAATTTAGGAAAACGGAAAGAGGTTTTTCTTCATAACATACCTAAATACAACAACCTCTCTCATTTTCTTCAAATTAATTAGGAGGTGGGAGCCATTGATAAATTAAAATTTGCTACAAAACTGTTGTTACAAAATGTCCTATACATGACTATTTAGCAATAAATTTCAAGATCAGTTTCGGGCCACATGAAAATGTATTTTAGAATTATGTAAGAGGTGTGTCTTAATCACATACCCAGCTACAATAACCTCTCTCACTTTTCTCACAAGTGTTATCAGTTTGGAGAGGAAAGTATTTCTTTGAAGCCCTATTTTCAGAAAACAGAGTTTTCCTGTTTTACACATGTTATTCAAAGACAGTTTCTGCACAGCAGGAGAGGTATTTCAAAACAAAAAAAGATTTTTTTATTCAAGACGGAATGGTATAAAAAACCTTTTTTAGTTTCGAAAAATACATTATGGATGAAGAGATATAGGCTCTATCCCAAGACCTAAGTTTCAGGAAAAAAAAGAATTATTTGCAAATGGAGAAGGTACTTCATGAAGGTTGAAAGTTATGTTTTCATTCTATATTGCAAATGGTTTTGATAAAATATTTATGTTCCTAAGTCTAGGCACCTTCTCATTGTAAATTTTGAATAAATTTCAACAAAACTACCTACACAGCAGTTTCGTAGCGCCAATAGTGCAAAAATGATGAAATGCGCTACGAAACTGCTGAATCACCCTTTTCATCCTTTTCCTTATCAATTTTGAAGGGAAGTTTTGAGAGTTTTGTCCTGAAATTTCTAGATAAAACATGTCAAGTTCAGATGAAAGCCACCATGAAGGAAAAATACCAAAATTAGCAAAATAAATGGGCTAAAACACTGCGCTACGAAAAGCGCTACGAAACTGTGCTGCTTTTGTAGCGCAGGTCTGTTTTCAAAATTTTTGGATAATTCAAAGTCTAGGTTGCATAGCTGGCACAGGGAGAAGATTGAAGACATATGGTTTAGTATTTTACATCATATGGCATCTAAACATGGTTCATAAATTTTCAGAAGGTACCAAGGAGTCAAAGGAATCAAAGGCCTAAAAACAGGGAGACAGTTTCCTAGGTTTCAGGAGAACAGCATCATCAGCTTCATGGTCACAACAACTTGAAGGTCGTCATCAGAATTCGACCTCATGGAAATGAAAGTGGCATGTGATGTAATTAAGTTTAGATAAGGTTGTTAGGAGTTAAATTCAAAGAGTTTTAGTCCTATTTGAAATAGGAATGCTCATTAGGTTTGCAGTTGTCATTTTGTAATAAAGACCATGTTTATGGTTAGAAAAGGTGTCAAACAATAGGATTTCGAGGTATCTAGTGGAAGATAAGCTTATCCTATGTTATAAGATGTCTATTAAAAGCAAAGAGATCGAATTAGCAAGGGTTTGGAGACTTTTCGGAAAAATTGCTGCTTCATGTGATGGACTGTGATCAATAATGCAGAGAGGTTTTCTTCTTGATAGATTTGAGTTTCTCATGGGGTTTTAATGTTTTCTTGATATACATGTTATGTTTAACTACTTGCAGTAGATCTCATTTCTATTACTTAGAATTCATAACCCTATGCTCTGACTTCCTTTAGTAATGAGATGACCGTGTTTTTTTCTGTGTTTTATGAGTGAATTGCCTTTGAACCACTACCAGTAGATTTCATTGCTATTACTCAGAATTCATAACTCTATGCTCCGACTTCCTTTAGTAATGAAATGACTGTGTTGACCTATGTTCTTGAGTGAGTTGTCTTTGTTTAAGACCCCTATTTGCCTCAGCTTCCATGTCAAAAAACCTTGCCACTAAACCTACTGATTTGTTGACTCCATAAGCCCAATGGTAGTATTAGCCTTCATCTTTTCAACCTGCAAATATGCAAAATCAATACTTAATTCATAGAGTTAGCCATCTATCTGTATCTTTATTCCATATCATTAACCCTTGAAAGAGCCCTCTCAGGCTGAGGATGCTAAGCCTCAGTAAAAATATTGGTTTGAAATAGTTACACTAAATTTGTCTAATCAGTAGCCAATCAGGTACGATTTTGGTGATAACAGGCGCGAGGGAATAATGGTCTACTAGTGCCAAGGAAAAAACATGTGTTTCTGATGGTCTGTTCAGGAAATTTTCATCAGAATGAATTTTTTCCTCATGGAAAGGGATGCAATGATGGTATTTTCAAGGCATGACACTCTATTTTTTTCACAGAAATGAGCCTCTAATGTGCGGGATGGGGATTGCAAGGACAGTGACAAAATGTTGTGTAACAGCTACCAGCCCCTGAATTGTGTTACAATGATTCTCTAAGGCCTATTTATTGTTGAGAAACAATGTAAAATCCGAAACATCCGAAAACCTAACCCTAGGAGATGAAGTGCCAGAATTGTGGGCCCCGTTTGGTTAAATTGGTGTTTCAACTTCCCTAGGACATAACTTTGGCATCTGATCTTGGTTTGACGTGCCCAAAAGCTCATTATAAATATCTATTTGAGGAATACAACTTTCGGTGTGAGAAAAATTGTTCCATGGACCCATGTTGCTCCCGATTTTCCCAAAAAAAGTCATTTAGGGCCTCAAAATAGCTTTGGAAGTTCAGGACCTGAAAAACTGTTGAAAATAGTAAGTTTTGCTGCAACTTAAAAATGGAAGGAACTAATGGTGGGGGTTCAAATGGAATTTTTGGGTGGCCACCAATATCCACTTGTGATCATTAAGTCCCCAAAACGGCTCCGGGAGTGCAGGACCCGAAAACCTGCTAAAAAAAGTAAGATGTGCTGACCGTGAAGACTGAAATAATTGATGCTTTGGGTCCAAATGGAATAGGTGGGTGGCCACCGATATCGACCTGGATCAATAGTATAAATTATTTTGTGTGAAGGAAAGATAGAACCAGAAGGCAAAAAGGTTTAGTTTGATACAAAATCTTGCATCCTTTCCCACGTTGATAAGAAGGAAGTTTAACAATGTTTTTGCCACTGAGATTACCTTGAAAAATTGAATTTCATACCTAAGTAACACCAAGAAGGGGTAGTATAAGAAATGGGAGGAGAATTTAATAGAAGAGAACCCACATACACCAAGATAATTTACCAAAACCCTCCTATAGTGAACATTTTTAGAAGACATCAATGGTTGGGTTTCTTTGAATTATTAAAAGGGTATGATGATGATATCACTCATGAATTTTCCATAGAATTAAATTCTCGAGGAGAAGATAGTGCCACCATTTTTGTCAGAGGATTATCCATCTCTATAAGTCCTGAAACCATAAGAAGAGTGACCACCTTACCCCTGGGAACTTGATGAAGCAAAGAAGACAAATCAATGTGTCACAACTATGAAAAAATTATTCATTTTGAAAGAGAAACATGTAGAAGATAAGAATGGGCTAAGAAGGGAAAGCATACCTTACCACTGGGATGATATGGATTATCACATCCTCAAATATTTACCTTGTCAAGGGAGCTTGAGTGTGGTATATGCCTGCCATTTCAGACTGCTCCATGAGTTAAAATTAAAGGTATAATTTCCTCTCCCTTAAAGACTTATTGTCCCCCATTTCCTCCTACAATCAATCAATCATTGAGATGAGCCAGAAGGTGAGGGAAGGAAAGCACCAATACATAGCTCACCATGGCCTCATCAAGTTAATTGTGATGGATTCTTTGAGCCACTTGAGGAACCCTATCTTATGGACTGATTTTGTAGACATGGATAGAGAGACCTTCATTGAAACCCAAGCCATCACACCTGGAGAAACACCAGCCTCTAGCACTGGAGTTAGGGGAGGAAAAACAAAGGAATAATAGGGGGGAACAGAGGAATGAGAAGGAGCATAAACAGGGGAAGGAGAAGAAAATATTAAGGAATAAGAAATAAATAAATAATAAGCCCTGAGGAGACTTCTAAGCCCCAAGAAACAGAGAAAAAAGGACATCAGAAAAGTCTCTCTCTAGGGGATACTGATCAAGAAGTGGTTGCAACATTGGATAAATTAGGCACACTTTTCAAACCCAAAAGGAGGCAACCAACGCAAGGCACCCTATATTTCAAAACAAGGAAGAGCATAAGGATCGGGCAACGGAAATCATAGCCTCCTTTAGAGGTCCCTATCACTATTGATGAGTCACCAAATAAAAAGGGAGAAGTGGGGCCTAATGAAGAAAATTTTGAGGAAATTACCTCTCTCAAAACCAGAACCAAGCCACCCATGACATATGTGAGAAGGAACACCACCAAGGTAGTGACCTTCAAGAGACCCAAGACATAAATTGCTCTTGAGCAAGTAGAAAAAGAAGATCTACAAGAGAAACAAGGGTTGCTACAGGAGAAACATGGGATGCTATAGGAAGAAGCAACCACCTTAAAATCAATTGAAAAGGGCCTCGAAGAGCTTCAACATCCTAATCTGCAACCCAAGTTGGAGTCCTACTACAAATTTTTTGAGGGAGGTAGGATTATACCTGACAATTTTGCAGTGACACTCCTCTATGAGCTAGATATATAGAGAGGCAGAACACATATATGGATGCAAATTTCCAAATATATACATGTGGAAGATGTGGGCCTCATGGAGTTGAAGGTCATTGAAATGAGCAAGAAATTGAGTGATTTGAGACTAAGAGATTCCATTATGAGGGAGAAAATATAAGCAAGAAACACAAGGTTTAGAGAGAAGTTGCAAGAGAAATAAACACAACTTGCCACCATGACAAATCTCTCTATGGAATCCCTACAATGCAGGAAGCCATAAAAATCATATTCTCTTTTCCTCAAGGAATAGTGGTTGTAGTTCTAAAGAAAAACACTAGCAAAATATGGGTCTTTTCCTTTTCAAGACTATAAACAGTTTATTTAATTTTGTAAACAGGAAATTTTGGAAGATAGGGAAAAGTTAGATGAGTTCTATATGCATAATTTCATTATAACAAATATGATTTTTTGGGACGCCAATTAAATATTGAGATATTTGCAACTAATGGCATTGGCATCTTGGTTGAATCATGAGGAGGCAAGGGTTGAAGAAGTGAAGAAGGTGATGACAAAAGAAGAGAGGGAGCCCGTTTATATCATAGCAGAGCTAGTCAGCCCTAAGGTTGTCATCAACAATCATAACCTCATCTCCTCTAATTCTGATTTAGCACCCAAGTACATTACAATCTAAGACAAATCCATTCTTCACTTTGAGGACACTTTTAGATTGTTTTGAACAGCGAGTTTGCAAGCTTGCAAGAGAATATGGCAAGCCTTAGCCCACAGTCTACGAGTCAGTGAGTATCACTTTCTTGAAAGGCTAAGGAATGCCTTGGATAGAACACCATTGTACAAGAGAATCATGCAGAGATTGAAGATCAAATGGATTTGACTCAAGCTCAGTCCACCCCTTGTTGTTAGGCTTACAGGAAGGAAGAAACCAAGCAAAGGAGTAGAAGGTATGGACAAATATTGAGACAAATTCATGTTTTTATCCACTAGAAGGCACACCATTTGAGGTGCCTTGGAATGTCAGAGAGGCCACCAAGGCCATCAATGATATTCACATGGATGACTAAGTTTCTTAGAGGATGAGAAACACCTTCAGCAGGGGGGTGATGAAGATTCCCATCAATAGGTATATCTTGAAGATCATTATGTTATCCTCCAGCCTTAAAACTATCCTTTTCTCACATTAAATAAAAAATTTTGTTATAATATGCTAATTAAGAATAGTAAAAGGTGTTTTTCATAGTATGTGGCCTAAATTGGTTTAATTTCATGGAAAAGAAACATTTTTTGAGGCATTTACTATGCATGGGCTTGATGGGGACAACCAAGAGAGAATCTAGGAGGTTTTGTCCACCTCCTTAACTCCTTAACTCGACTTGAGATCATAACATCCTCACTCACAAGTTCAAATTCATTGATATTCAAGGAAATCCAAGTGCAAATGAAGCTCAAGAAGGACTAGATCCATAATTTTTTAGATCAAGGAGGTAATCACTCCTATTTTCAAGGGAGTTTCTATCAGTTACCTTTTTGTATAAATAAATTAGTTGAAAGGCTCATTAGGATTCAAATTTTTGATATAGCTAGGAGTAGCTATTGATCCCAGGGCTTGACATTGTTATTGTAAACTTTTATGTGATGCATGAGACTACTAATTTCTAAGAATGAGAAGTTGGTTATTAAGTTGCATTTGAGCTAGTTTTAGAGGTTTGAAACTATTGGGTTTGGGGCCAACCCAGAGGCTTTAGTCCTTCTTCCATGCTTTTGTCTTGTTCTTAGTTAAAGAAATTCATGTATTTCTTTTATTGCAGTAGATGTTAAGGTATAAAAAATTGTGATTGCAAGCTTCCCTATCACCTCTTTTGCGGGAGAATGGTTGGAAAAATTTACAATTATCTGTTGTGTAACCAGCTCCAAAAATAGAAGAAAAGAGATATCAACACCTTAGAAATAAGCCACTTCGAGGGGACAACCTCCAATACATTACATAAATGAAAAATTATTGGATGATACAATTTACAAAACCTCCTTTCTATATATAGGAGTCCATGGGGCCATAATGTAATCCTAGTGGGGCCACAATGTAATCCTAGCCGACCTAACAATAATAATTTAAGGGAAAAATAATAACAATATGGGGGTTACAGGGGTACAATAATAACAATAAGGGGGTTACACTAACAACAATAAGGGACTATACTAGTAATATAGGGACCTAACATGCCCCTCTCCTTCAAAAAAGTGTTGTCCTCAACGCTTGAGTAGCTCTGGGTGCTTCTGTATAAAATTCTCATCCTCCCATGTAGAATCTTCGGTGGGTAAGTTCTTCCACTTGATGAGATACTCTGAAATTGATCGATTCCGTAGTTGTCGAGTTCTTTTTTCTATGACTGCTTCAGGTTCCAATATGATCTTCCCTTCCCCATCAAGTTCTGGCAATACTGTTTGAACTGGAAGATTTTCACCTATAACCTTCTTTAAGCATGAAACATGGGAAACTGGATGTACTCGCGAAGAAGCAGGAAGCTCCAATTTGTATGCCATAGTACCAATCTTTTGCAACACCTTGTAAGGACCATAGTACTTTGGCGATAATTTATTATCCTTCTTTGCTTGCTTGAGGGACATTTGTTTGTATGGTTGTAGCGATAAAAATACCCAATCTCCTACATCAAAACTTCTCTCGCTACGATGTTGATCTGCCTGTTGTTTCATTCGATTTTGTGCCAAATTCAGGTTATCCTTTAAGAGTTGGAGAACTTCTTGCTGATGCTTGATGTGATCTTCCACTGCTTGAACCTTTGAATTTTCCCTTAAATATGATGTGATGGATGGTGGATGATATCCATAAAGTGCCATAAATGGGGTCATTTTTGCTGCAGTATGGAAGGAAGTGTTATACCACCATTCAGTGAGAGGTGTTAGCCCCCCTATAAATTCTTTACAAGCAAATAGGGGGCTAAATTATTTTTGAGTCTTCAAGGAATGCCTTTCCTTTGAAAATACAGTCTCCTTGAAGCCTCCATGGGTCTTTGTCCTTTGATAGTATCCCCTCTGCTGTTCTCCCATCATAAAGCCTCTCTGTTATGAAGAAAAAATGCCCAGGAGCCTCCTTTTTCCCTCTTATGTCCCCCCCCACTCAGCCTCCTTTTCACCTCCCCTTCTATTCCCCTTCTCACCCTTTGATTTCCCAAAAAATCCCCTCTAAATCCCTCCCCTAACCTTTTTTCCCTTTTCCTCCGATTGAATCACATTGTAAATCATGCTAAAACAAAATATGTGATTCATATTAACCACTTCCCCTCGCTATACCCATAAAAAATTTATAATAAAGTTTATTATTTATTTAACCCCGCCGCTGTTAGTCGCAATTGGAAGTTTATGTGTGTCTCATGCTTGTGCCCTTCCGATTGCATTTCTTTCGATTGCATCTCTTCCGATTGCCTTCCCGCCGATCGCACCCTCCTCCGATTACTCGATCGCAAGTCTCGGCAACGCTGTCCCGACTGAGCCTCCCCCGATCACTCCATTCTCCCCGATTTCCTTCTTGCCGACACGCCTCACGATTACTCCGTCGCAAGTCCTCGTATGGCCAATCATTGCAGGCCTCTAGATCCTCCATTCTCTCCCGTTGCGATTATGCAGACCCCACTAGCACCATACTCTCAGCCCATACATGAAAGAAAGGGATCTCCTTTGTTAAGCCCAAGCGGTTTATTCGTAATACGAAGGTTTATGTCCAATCGCATCGGGAATTTTGTGATCCATTTGTTTAACCCTCAGCCTTCACTCCAATCTCTGATCACTCCATTCTCTGCGATTGCGATTAGACCCTAGGTCCCACCTCATTCATTTGTTGCATTCTTTTCGCGTTTCTATGTATTTCGCCCAGGGTTTAAAGTTTAAAGACTTTACACCAAAGTCATATATTCCATAGTCATTCCACCCGTTTCCATATATTGTTCCGCCACTTGATCTCCACCATTGATTTTCGTCCCCAGACCATGATCTAATGGTCTGCGCTGCATATCACCACCAAACCCTATTATTCGCATGTTTCAGCACCTTGCTGCATTTTCACCATCATTTCCCATAATGTCATTGTTTACCGCCGCCGCTACACCACCATATGTTTCACCCTCCGCTCCGCTAGTCTGCATTTTCATCAACCTTCCTCACACAGTTGTGTGCTCTCCGCAGAGTACAAAGGTTGAGACGCCACCATAATTTCACAGTAAAGGGGCGACAACAAGTTTCCCACTGACAGGGGAAAAGGAGTTAATGAATGGCAGGTGTTATACATCAGCAGAGTGGTTTTCTCCATCAAAGGATGGCCTCAAAATCTGAAATCTCCGGCGCCATTAAGGCTCAGGATGCGCCGGGAAAGACAGCACTAGAACATCACAGGGCTCGAGGCAGTAAAGGAAGACTTTCGCGCCCCCTCAAGGATTTTAGGAAGCAGAACAGTCGTCTAAAGACCCTGAAGATCGACCCAAAAAGATCCTGAACACTGTAACAAGTACCTTCTGGGTTTTTTCATCAGCAAAGTGCTTTTCTCCATCAAAGTACAGGGCACCCTCACTGTTTTTATTATGCAGAATGTCCCTGAAGAGTTTTCCCACCAAACTACAGCTCAAAGACAATCAGGCATTTATGAGGCAGGCCTTCTTTGCAGCTTATTTCATTTTCTATTCAAATCACCTGAAGTAACGCAGGCCCAAAATGTCAAGATCAAATCTAAAGCAGATCGTACTCTTACTAAGAAGGTGAGCGAAAATAAATTTACGGCATTATCAAGCAGGATGGGCCTCGGCCCTGCATTCATTACTATGTTTAAGGGTACATTTAATCGGCACCTACCTCCTGAGTCGATCTTGCGATCATCTTTTGCTATAAAACATCGCAAGAAACATTGGGAGGGTGTTGGTTGTTATTGTATTATCAGTGAGTTGCAAGCATTTTGTCCCAAGCCAAGTTTCCCGTGTAATGATTGTATGATAGGCTGAGAAATATGATGTATTCAGGCTGAATGTAAAGCTTTGGGCAGTGATGTACCTGATTGGTGTTGTGTTTAACATGATAAGCAATTTTCATTGGATCCTGATCTACAGCAGTTGGTGATGTTTTTCTTATCTCTGTGTTTATTTCCATTTCATTTCATGTTCTTCTGACTGACATCTGAATGCATGATATAAGATTTACCCTTGTTAGGTACCTTATATCCCATCTCTCTCAGTCTTTAATGTTTTATGCTCATATGTGTGTCTAAATATTGTTTTTAATTAACTAAACCAGTGTAGTGGATGATTATTGCCTGCTCTCTGATGTGCAAGTTGATATAATCAGTGTTCAGATGTCTTTGTTAAGATTTAATTGAAAGAGGGTAGGAACATTGGGAGGTGTAAAGCCTATCGTTGCCTCTTCATAACCTGCCCTTCCAATACAAACCTTTTCAAGACCCCTTGTGTTGCCTATGGTTTTGTCCAAGCAGGC
Source organism: Pinus albicaulis (assembly GCA_034641835.2). NCBI lineage: Eukaryota > Viridiplantae > Streptophyta > Pinopsida > Pinales > Pinaceae > Pinus > Pinus albicaulis. The sequence continues at coordinate 1,155,649,864 of CM076574.1, forward strand.
CTGGAGTTAAATGACCTCTGGCCTGATCTATAGACGGAATCAGATGGTTTTCCATCCTTCATTCTCATCCCTTAGTGTTCCATCCCACCAATCAGTCTTTGAGATCCAAATGCTCTAGATGACTAGCCCAATCGAAGCTTACGCTTGGAACATAAGTAAATCCTTTCTTGACTCCATTGCCCAATGGCCTTGATGTTCCCTGAGTTATCTATCTTTGCCTAGCTCCCTTCTTTACCCATCCTTGTCTTATGATGAAGCCTTCCTTCCTGATTCTCAACAACCAAACTCAAACAATCAAACAAACGACCTTGAGCCTGTAACTAGCCTAAAATCATAATTGAGAACTTCAAAGACATATATCCTTTGATGATCATAGAGAGATCCCTCTCTGGACCTAGGAGGGCTAGATCCTAAGGTCTGAAAGTGGTTCTATGTTGTCTCATCTTTTGGTCTCTGTCAACCTGGCCAAAACATGGGAACCCCAACATAATGGCGACTCCACTGGGGAATTCTGAGTGCTCCTCATTTCAAACAACCTCAGAAGCTTAGAACTCTGTCTAGGTTGACGGAAAGTCGCACCTTTGATGGTGAACACTGTTGTGGACAGTGTACCCTAGAATCATCCTAAACCCTCCGCCTGGCAACTCCATTGTTCCTAAACGTTAAAGACTCCACTGGTGATCAGTAGGCCTGCTAATTATCTTGGTTTCACATCAGACTCCACTGGCAGACCAGTCCCAAATCATAATGAAGACTCCACAGGGAGGCCAGTTCCCAAGACAACAATAACCACAGTAGAAATAACAAGTAGGGCTAAGCTTCTTGGCTTATAAACAGCACTCTGGCTCACAGAACCATTCATACAAGAGATTTCCCTGATCCAAACCCACCTGAAACAGTTGATAATCCTGAGAAAATCCTTAAAAGAACATCTGTGAGTAGGAGATCAACTATTTTCAGCAACATTCATAGAACCAATTCTGCACCAGAAGATCTTGCAGCTCTATTAGACCCTTTCTTCGACCTAGACCTCCAAAACAGATTACCTATAACTAGGTCATTCAGTGTTTCAGACCAGCCAGACACTAGGGACAGTGACACCCCTCCTTCCACACCACCTGATCTCCACTTTCTCCAAAACTTGGGGCTTTCTCACCCTAGATCCGCTCAACAGACTTCTGCTGGCCCTACCATCCCTGTCATCCAACTACCAACTGCTCAAGCCAACCCTATACCTCAGCAGAACATCATCATGGCAGCCTGGTATGCACCTCTAGTTTTGCCTCAGCCTCTACTGCCCTTACCAAATGATTATCAGTCAAAAACCCCACACTTCCCTGCTAAAGAGCCTACAACAGCGCAACAACATGTAGATAAAATGGAGGACTCTTTCGACTATATGGAAATTGATGATGAGACAATCAAAATGAGAATTTTTGCGCAAAGCCTGGGGGGAGAGGTTAAAAAATGGTTTAAAAACCTGCCTGCTGGTAGTATCCAAGATCTCCCAGCTTTATACCAGACTTTCATTAACAAATGGGAAACTAGAACAAACCCTCGCCAGCTCCTAGCAGAATACATGTCCCTTAAGAGGAACGCAGGAGAGAGTGTTCACGATTACACCACCAGATTCAATAGCATTTACAATGCTCTTCCCCCACACATGAAACCTCCACAAGGTATGGCCCTGGCCAAGTATCCTGATGGATTTGATGCTGACATGGCCTATGAGCTTAGAGATAAAGAATACACCACATTGGAGGATATGCAGAAAGGGGCAGTCAACATAGAGGCAAATTTGATTGAAAAAAGGGCCAAACTGAGAGCTGAGAAGAGAGTAACATACAAGGATGACACTATAGCCTCCACTTCAGATCCTAATATTGACAGATTGTCTAAGAATCTGGATAAGCTTTGCCAAGTGGTCGAAAAGATGGCTATCACTCAGAACAGGAACCAAAATCAAAACCAAAATCAGAACTTTAGAAGAAACAACAACACTCCCAACAGACAGAAAGAGTCAGATCAGCAAGTCATTCCCCTGTTCCAAAACTTTCTTGATGAGGATGAGGGAATCATAGAAGAGTCTGAAGGGAATGTGATAAAAATGTTCGAAACAGAGGACTCAATCCTAAACTGTGATTCAGAGGAGGACCAGCCCACAACCTCTTATGGGGAAGAGGAATGGTTTGAATCTGAGGATTATAGGTGGGGATTCGAAAATGCCATGTTACAGGTTAGAGAACAATACGAAATCAGGAGTAAAAAGAACCAAGACACTTCCAAACCTCAAACTCCTGAGGTAACCATCAAAAGGAGGCCTGAAAAATCTTCTAAAGTAACCACCGTGAACAAAAATTCAATGGCCAAGAGTTCTGAGAGTAACAAAGAAAAGGAAAACCGAAACAATGAAAAACAAAGCCAACCAACCAGTAGCACTAGCACCTCAGTTAGTGCTCCTGACCAAACTATTCTTACACATGTACATAATGAGAAGACACAAACCGATCCAGCTACTAAGGTGGCTACAAATAAAACAGAGTTGAATACTTCCAAGAGTCAATCCACTTTCAGTTTAGAAAGTGAGATTGCAAAAATCAAAATCTCTGTACCACTATCTGAGCTGGCCTCTCAGGATGTATATAAGGGCCAGATTTTGAAGGCATTAAATCTGAGTATAAATAATGACACTGTAAATCTGAGCGATGATCAGCCTGCCCTCTTATTCGGTCCCAAGATTGAGGGGAAATTTCAGGAAGGGGTAGTTCCACCTTTTTATATCAGTCTTAACGTTCATGAGAAGATCCTCCATAATGCCATGCATGACTCAGGTGCATCACACAATCTAATGCCTAAAGTAGTCATGGAGAAGCTAGGCCTAGAAATTACCAGACCTTACAAAGACTTATACTCTTTTGACTCTAGTAGAGTAAAATGCCTGGGCCTCATTAAAGACTTATGTGTAAGCTTAACTCAAATTCCTGCTAAATGCATGGTCATGGATGTAGTGGTGGCAGACGTGCCACCCAAGTATGGCATGCTGTTGTCAAGATCATGGGGAGCCAAGCTGCAAGGCACCATGCAGATGGATGGCTCATATGCCACTATCCCTATATTTGGCCAATCAAGAAGACTATATAGAGAATCCCAAATGAAATTCCTAGTCAGTAGCCCCGAGAAACCTGAAAATTCACCATTATACTCTGTGCACACCGATCTGGACTCCTTCATTTTTTGTAATGATGAATCCTTAGAGGAGCCAGAGTCCCAGAATAGGCATACAAATGAGAACACCGAGCCTATGGATCTCCACATAATGGCCACTCTGGAAGAAAATGATCAGGAAAACCATGGGCAGCACACTGAAAACAAGGAGGAAATCAGCAATGAAGCCTGTAGGATTTGTGGTGGACCTCTCACCCCAAGTGAAACAGAAACAGAACAAGAACAGCCGGCCAACCACCTTCCTGACATCCACGGCCTCTATGAACAACAGGACAGCTTACAATCTAGTACAGACCTCCCGACTCAACCTAATGGCGAACCCAGCTGTAAGGAAGGAGGTGAAGTGGAAGTAAACAAAGAACCCCTGTGGGAGATGAACTTTGATGGGTCTTGTACTAGACAAAGCGCTGGAGCAGGTGTGTGGCTGCGTAACACCGAAAATGATCACGCGGAGAGCCACGCCGTCAATCTGCATTTCAAATGCACGAATAACATTGCAGAATACGAGGCTCTGCTCTTGGGCTTAAACCTGTTGAGAAGATTAGGAGCCCGTAGGATAGTAGTGAGAGGAGACTCTGAGTTAGTGATCAAACAGATGAATGGTGAGTATTCGGCAAAACACCCTAGGCTTAGGGCATATAGAAATGATACTCTAGATTTGCTGAAAGCGTTCATTGAATATGATTTAGTATTCATTCCTAGGGGTCAAAATGCTATTGCAAATGGACTAGCCTGCCTAGCTAGCTCTTATCCTAAAGCCCCAGTTGACCAACAAATCATCATTCAGACTAAATTCAGACCTGCAGTGCCAGACAATGAAAAATACTGGCAGGTCTTTGAAGGAGACAAACAGATTGAAGATTTCCTAATGGGCAGAAATGAGTTTCGAATTTTCTGATTCAGACTCAAAATCTGATGACAGCTGCCCAAGTGAAGATTCCCCAGATGAACTAGAAATACCTTGTAGCACATAAATAAACTCTTTTTCTGAAGAAACTGGGGATTCAGCCATAAAACGTGAAAACACAGATAGAGAAGAAATGGAGGTGCTGCAAGCCAAGGACAAGAACATACCAAGAGGCTTAGCACCCTTAGAGGACCTCTTTGATTTCGATGATGTTGCAAAGAAGCCCGCAATAGAACATGCAGAATCAGATGTAGAAGAATGCAACATAGGTACTGAAGACAGACCCAAAATGATAAAACTGGCTAAGTCTATACCTGCAGACATGAAGAAGAAATACATTGACCTATTTAAGGAATTCATTGATGTGTTTGCATGGAGCTACGAAGACTTAAAGGCCTATGACACCAACATTATACAACATAAGATACCATTAAAGGAAAATCAGAAGCCTTTTAGACAAAAACTTCGAAGAATTAATCCAAAACAATTGCCTGCAGTAGAAAAGGAAATTAATAAGATGTATGATGCAGGCATCATAGTCCCTGTAAGGTTTTCTGATTGGGTGTCGAACTTAGTGGCTGTAAGGAAGAAAATAGGGGAGATTAGACTGTGCATAGACTTCAGAAACCTCAATAGAGCCTCCCTGAAAGATAACTACCCCTTGCCTAGAATGGAACATATCTTACAGAAGGTAGTGGGCTCTAAAAGAATCTCCCTGCTTGATGGATTTTCAGGATACAACCAGGTTCTGGTACTCCCAGAAGATCAACTCAAAACAACTTTTACCACTCCATGGGGCACCTTCATGTATGTGAAAATGCCTTTTGGATTGATGAATGCTGGAGCCACCTTCCAGAGAGCAATGGATATTGCTTTCTCAGATTAGATTGGGCACTTCATAGTTATCTACTTGGATGACTTAACTGTTTTTTCTAAAACAGAAGAAGAACACTTAAAACATCTGAGGAAAGTTTTTGAAAAATGTAGAAGGTACGGTCTGTCCCTAAATCCTAAGAAGACTGTTTTTGGGCTGCAAGAAGGTAAGCTTATGGGCCACATCATATCCGAGAAATGGATTAGGATAGACCCCCAGAGAGTTGAGGGAATACTTCAAATTTCACATCCAAGAAACATCAAGGAGCTACAGTCCTTCATTGGGAAGATCAATTTCCTTAGAAGATTTATCCCCAACCTTGCTGAGCATCTTAGGAAAATGACTGAAATGCTAAAGAAAGATGCAGGAATCAAGTGGACTGTTGAAGCCAAAAAATCTTTTGAGTCAGTAAAGCTCGCACTCACCCAAGCCCCTGTCCTTATCAGCCCTGACTTCTCAAAATATTTTCTGATATTTTCATTTTCTTCCCCACACACAATAGCAGCAGTTTTGTTGCAGAAAAATTAGGAAGGTAAGGAACAGCCTATAGCCTTCTTCAGTAAAGCCTTGAGAGATGCACCCTTAAAGTACAACATCATGGAAAAGCAGGCCTATGCCCTGATTAAGGCCTTGAAAGATTTTAGGGTGTACATTCTGCATTCTCACACCATTGCCTATGTGCCAAATATAGTGGTCAAAGATATCCTGTCCCAAGACCCGGATGGGAAAAGGGGCAAATGGATCGCTACAATTTTAGAATATGACATTGAGATCAAACCCACCAAGCTGATCAAAGGTCAGGGCCTGGCCCAATTGATGGCTGAATCTAATCTACATGCCCTTGATATTAACATGATGAATACCCTGGGTGAGCAGGAAGAATTGCCCCATCCAACTGTGGAGGAGCAGTTTCAGAACTCTCCTTGGTATGCTGATATCCTTTACGTGCTCACACACCTCAATGCCCCTCCGGAACTGTCCAAAACAAAGGCTAGATTCATAAAACTCAAAGCTAGAAATTACTGCATTATGAATGAGAGTCTATATTGGAAAAATCCAAATGGCCTTTTACTGAAATGCTTGTCTGAAACTGAAGCCGAAAAAATCAAACAAGAATTCCATGCTGGGGAGTGTGGGGGCCACCTGAGTTGGAAGGCCACTGCAAATAAGATACTCAGGGCTGGTTACTATTGGCCCACACTCTTCAGTGATGTCCATAAAATGATCCTCACCTGCCACAAATGCCAAATTTTTTAGGGCAAAAGAAAGCTCCTCCCCCTCCCTCTGCAACCTATCACCATAGAAGGTCCTTTCATGCAATGGGGCTTAGACTTCATTGGATAAATTCACCCCTCTTCCTCTGGGCAACATAAATGGATCTTGAATGCCACTGATTACTTCACTAAGTGGATTGAAGCCATACCCACTAGGAATGCCACTGATTCGGTCATCATTAGGTTCCTAGAAGACTTCATCCTGTCTCGGTTTGGCTGCCCAAGGAAAGTAATCACTGACAATGCTGCTGCTTTCGGATCCAAAAGAATGATTGATTTCTGTCACAGGTACGGAATTGCGCTTGGACATTCAACTGCCTATTACCCCCAGGGTAATGGTTTAGCTGAATCATCAAACAAAAGCCTGGTTACAATCATTAAGGAGCTACTGGAAGAGAACAAAAGGTCTTGGCATAAAAAGCTGATACATGCTTTGTGGGCAGACAGGCTCACTACAAAGAAGTCTATTGGCACATCACCCTTCCAGCTGGTTTATGGAACAAAAGCAATTTTCCCTACTAGCCTTGGGATACCTGTGGTAAAGCTTATTCAAGAGGTCCAATCAGAAGAAGACAGCATGATAAGGAGAATTAATGAAACAATCCATCTTCAGCAAACAAGGGAGCAAGTTTATGACAGAGCTGTCAGAGTGCAGGAAAACATGAAGAGACAGTTTGACAAAAGAACCAAAGCAGCAAATTTCAAAGTTGGGGACAAGGTCCTGAAGTGGGATTCAAGAAGAGAGGATAAAGGCAAACATGGAAAATTCGACAGCTTGTGGCAAGGTCCATTCATCATTCAAGCCACTGTGGGTCCTAATGCATTCTTCTTACAAGAACTTGATGGTACAGAGCTGTTTGGGGGTCCTGTCAATGGCAGGATGCTCAAACACTATTTCTGCTAATTTTCCATTTCCAGTTTCACCTCCATTGTATATACCGTTGCAAATCTTCATTTTCAGCAAAAAAGAGAAGAAAATGTCCCAAAAAATAGAATGAGAAGAGAGGTTCAGACATGCTCAAAACATGAACCTCTGAGGCGAAAGGATTGGCTCTAATAAACTCAAAATCTGAGCCAAAGGGAAAGAAGAATAGCTGGTCCTTACAAGCTCAAAATCTGGACCAGCAGTGACCGCAAGATCCAGCTCTGATATGCCCAAAATCAGAGCTGGAGTAAAGGAAAGAAGTGACTCTAACATGCTCAAAACCTGAGTCACAAGGAAGAAAGAAGGATGTTTCACAGTTGCAGAATTCCATGCCTTCATAGTTTGGTTTTCTTCAATTTTCTGCCCAGCAAGTCAGACTGTCTAATCCTGGCTTGGTTGTGTTTAAATTTCCTGTCTTAGAATGTAGGTGAAGAAACCTGTTGGACAGTTTAATCCCAACAGGTAGTAGTGTAGGTAGAGAAATATATGAGGCCAACAGTCTAATCTGGCCTCATGGAGCAATAAGGGTAGAATTAGAATAGGTTTGTTTTTATTTTTGCAAAATAAGATGTAAAGGGTCTGCTAGTTCAAATGCACCCAAGGGAAAATTGTTAGAGCTCTAGTTTGGGTAGGTAGATTGGTTGGGAAAGTGTTTCTGCTGATTTGTGTATCTAATATATTGTGGCAGCTAATCTAAAGAAAGAAGAAAGATGGCTTATAGTAGCAGGGATTTGGCCTACACCAAGAGATCGATTTCTGAATTCTTGACTCCTTCAAGAAGAAGCCATCCCCATGTGGAGCCACTGTTAGCCCCCCTATAAATTCTTTACAAGCAAATAGGGGGCTAAATTATTTTTGAGTCTTCAAGGAATGCCTTTCCTTTGAAAATACAGTCTCCTTGAAGCCTCCATGGGTCTTTGTCCTTTGATAGTATCCCCTCTGCTGTTCTCCCATCATAAAGCCTCTCTGTTATGAAGAAAAAATGCCCAGGAGCCTCCTTTTCCCTCTTATCTCCCCCCCCACTCAGCCTCTTTTTCACCTCCCTTTCTATTCCCCTTCTCACCCTTCGATTTCCCAAAAAATCCCCTCTAAATCCCTCCCCTAACCTTTTTTCCCTTTTCCTCCAATTAAATCGCATTGTAAATCATGCTAAAACAAAATATGTGATTTATATTAACCACTTCCCCTTGCTATACCCATAAACTTTATAATAAAGTTTATTATTTATTTAACCTCGCCGCTGTTAATCGCAATCGCAAATCCTTTTCAGTCGCGGCATGTTTTAACGTTCCAATCGCAATACATTGCGATTGTGCCCGTCGCACGTCCCGCCGATCGCACCCTCCTCCGATTACTCAATCGCAAGTCTCAGCGACGCTGTCCCGACTGAGCCTCCCCCGATCACTCCATTCTCTCCGATTGCGATTAGCCACGGGCCCACCGCACCATACTCTCCGCCCATACATGAAAGAAAGGGATCTCCTTTGTTAAGCCCAAAAACCGGTTTTATTCATAATACAAAGGTTTATGTCCAATCGCATCGGGAAGTTTGTGATCCATTTGTTTAACCCTCCGCCTTCGCCGACTCTCGATTGCGATTAGACCCTAGGTCCCACCTCATCTCATTTTGTTGCATTCTTTTCGCATTTCTATGTATTTCGCCCAGGGTTTAAAGTTTAAAGACTTTATACCAAAGTCATATGTTCCATAGTCATTCCACCCGTTTCCATATATTGTTCTGCCACTTGATCTCCACCGTTGATTTTCGTCCCCAGACCATGATCTAATGGTCTGCGCTGCATATCACCACCAAACCCTATTATTCGCATGTTTCAGCACCTCGCTGCATTTTCACCATCATTTCCCATAATGTCATTGTTTACCGCCGCCGCTACACCACCATATGTTTCACCCTCCGCTCCGCTAGTCTGCATTTACATCAACCTTCCTCACACAGTTGTGTGCTCTCCGCAGAGTACAAAGGTTGAGACGCCACCATAATTTCACAGTAAAGGGGCGACAGCAAGTTTCCCACTGACAGGGGAAAAGGAGTTAATGAATGGCAGGTGTTATACATTAGCAGAGTGGTTTTCTCTATCAAAGGATGGCCTCAAAATCTGAAATCTCCGGTGCCATTAAGGCTCAGGATGCGCGGGAAAAGACAGCACTAGAACATCACAGGGCTCGAGGCAGTAAAGGAAGACTTTCGCGCCCCCTCAAGGATTTTAGGAAGCAGAACAGTCGTTTAAAGACCCTGACGATCGACCCAAAAGATCCTGAACACTGTAACAAGTACCTTCTGGGTTTTTTCATCAGCAAAGTGCTTTTCTCCATCAAAGTACAGGGCACCCTCACTGTTTTTATTATGCAAAATGTCCCTGAGGAGTTTTCCCACCAAACCACAGCTCAAAGACAGTCAGGCATTTATGAGGCAGGCCTTCTTTGCAGCTTATTTCATTTTCTGTTCGAATCACCTGGAGTACCGCAGGCCCAAAATGTCAAGATCAAATCCAAAGCAGATCGTACCCTTACTAAGAAGGTGAGTGAAAATAAATTTACGGCATTATCAAGCAGGATGGGCCTCGGCCCTGCATTCATTACTGTGTTTAAGGGTACATTTAATCGGCACCTACCTCCTCAGTCGATCTTAGGATCATCTTTTGCTATAAAGCACCGCAAGAAACATTGGGAGAGGGTTGGTTGTTATTGTATTATCAGTGAATTGCAAGCATTTTGTCCCAAGCCAAGTTTCCTGTGTAATGATTGTATGATAGGCTGAGAAATATGATGTATTCAGGCTGAATGTAAAGCTTTGGGCAGTGATGTACCTGATTGGTGTTGTGTTTAACATGATATGCAGTTTTCATTGGATCCTGATCTACAGCAGTTGGTGATGTTTTTCTTATCTCCGTGTTTATTTCCATTTCATTCCATGTTCTTTTGACTGACATCTGAACGCATGATATAAGATTTACCCTTGTTAGGTACCTTATATCCCATCTCTCTCAGTATTTAATGTTTTATGCTCATATGTATGTCTGAATATTGTTTTAATTGACTAAACCAGTGTAGTGGATGATTATTGCCTGCTCTCTGATGTGCAAGTTAATAAAATCAGTATTCAGATGTTTTTGTTAAGATTTAATTGAAAGAGATTAGGAACATTGGGAGGTCTAGAAGCCTGTCTCTGCCTCTTCATAACCTATCCCTTCCATATAAACCTTTTCAAGATCCCTTGTGTTGCCTATGGTTTTGTCCAAGCAGGCCTGGAGTTAAATGACCTCTGGCCTTATCTATAGACAGAATCAGGTGGTTTTCCATCCTTCATTCTCATCACTTAGTGTTCCATCCCACCAATCAATTTTTGAGATCCAAATGCTCTAGATGACTAGCCCAACTGAAGCTTACACATTTGAACATAAGTAAATCCTTTCTTGACTCCATTTCCCAATGGCCTTGATGTTCCCTGAGTTATCTATCTTTGTCTAGCTTCCTTCTTTACCCATCCTTGTCTTATGATGAAACCTTTCTTCCTGATTCTCAACAACCAAACTCAAACAATCAAACAAACAACCTTGAGCCCATAACTAGCCTAAAATCATAATTGAGAACTTCAAAGACATATATCCTTTGATGATCATAGAGAGATCCCTCTCTGGACCTAGGAGGGCTAGATCCTAAGGTCTGAAAGTGGTTCTATGTTGTCTCATCTTTTGGTCTCTGTCAACCTGGCCAAAACATGGGAACCCCAACAAGAGGTAACCACTTGACCCATTGTGTTTGTTTATCAGATACAAAACAACGAAGATATCCTTCCAAAAATTTATTTACTATCTCAGTTTGACCATCAGATTGAGGATGATAAGATGAGCTATGAGCTAATGGAGTACCCAAACAAGAAAATAACTCCGTCCAAAAATTTCCAGTAAAAATGGGATCTCTGTCGCTCACAATAACCCTTGGGCTTCCATGTAGCTTTTGAATTCTATCCATAAATGTAGTAGCAACTGTACTTGCTTTAAATGGATGAGATAAAGCACAAAAGTGTGCATACTTAGTAAGTCTATCAACTACCACCATGATGACACTCTTTCCTTCGGACTTAGGTAAACCTGTGATAAAATCCATTGAAATCTCCTCCCAACGTTGACTTGGAATGGATAAAGGTTGTAGAAGTCCCATGGTCTTAATTGTTTCCACTTTATTCTGCTGGAAAACCAAAAATTCCTCCACAAAATTTTGAATATCAGATTTAAGGCCATCCCAAAAAAAATATTTCTTCACCCTGTGGTAAGTTTTTAAAAATCCTGAGTGTCCTCCTAAAGGAGAAGTGTGCAATTCCAGAAGAATCTTTTGTTTTAATTGGGAATTCTTACAAAGATATAAGCGATCTTTGTACCATAAGGAATCATTTTTCCAACTAAATGTATCAGATGTACTAGGATCTTGCTGCAACTTTTGAATGAGTTTCCATACATCTTTGTCCTTCTTCCATTCATCTCTTGCTTCAGTTATCCAATCTGGTTGGATAATAGAAATGGCACAAAGAAATTCTTCCACCTCTTCATTCTTTCTTGAGAGTGCATCTACAACAACATTAAGCTTTCCTTTTTTATAGATTATTTCAAAGTCATAACCCAACATCTTTGTGACCCATTTTTGCTGCTCTTCTGAATATAGTCTTTGTTCCAAAAAGTGTTTAAGACTATCATGGTCAGTTTTTACCTTGAAGTGTCTTCCCATTAGGTAAGTTCACCATTTATTTAGTGCATGCAATATTGCTAACATTTCCTTCTCATAAATAGGTTTCTATAAATACTTTATTTTGATTGGACGACTTTCAAAAGCAATGGGTCTTCCTGCTTGCATTAAAACAACACCAATTCCATTTCTTGAGGCATCACATTCCAAAATAAAGGTTTTTGTGAAGTCTAGCGTAACTAAGACTGGTGCTAGGCACATTGCCTCTTTAAGATGTTCAAAGGCCTTAGTTGCTTCAGGAGTCCATGAAAATGCATCTTTCTTCAATAATGTTGTTAGAGGTGCTGATATTCTCCCATAATTCTTAACAAACTTGTGATAATACCCTGTTAACCAGAGAAATCCTCGCAACTTATTTATGGTTGTGGGGACTTTCCATTCCTTAATGGCTTTAATTTTGTTGGGGTCTACCTTAACACCCTTTTGAGATACAATATGACCCAGATATTCCACCTCTTGTACTCCAAAGAAACATTTGGATGTTTTTGCATATAATTGTTTCTCTAGTAATATTTTGAGCACCCTGTCAACATGTTCAACATGATCCTTCCAAGACCTGTTGTAGATTAGTATATCATCAAAAAATACTAGCACAAATTTTATAAGGAAGGGTTTGAAAATGGAATTCATCAACCCTTGAAATGTAGAAGGTGCATTGGTAAGGCCAAAAGGCATGACCAAAAAATTCATAATGACCCTCATGAGTTCGAAATGTTGTTTTTGGAATATCTTCAGTCTTCATTCTAATTTGATGATATCCTGAACGAAGATCCAACTTGGTAAAATAAATTGCTCCATGTAATTCATCCAATAATTCATCAATCACAGGAATGGGAAATTTATCTTTAATGGTGAGCTTATTGAGCTCCATATAATCTGGACACATGCGCCATGATCCATCCTTCTTGTGTACCAATACTACAGGAGCAGAGAAAGAACTTTAACTAGGTTGAATTATACCCGCCTCTAACATTTCTGCAATAATACGTTCAATTTTTCTCTTTTGGACATAAGGATATCTATAAGGCTTGATGTTTGGAGGTTCACTTCCTGGAATCAAATGAATAGCATGATCATGATCACGAATAGGTGGGAGTCCTTTGGGAGTTTCAAACACCTTGGAATGATTGTCCAAGACTTGTTGGAGATCTGCAGAAATGGATGATTTTGATGTTGGAACTTCTAGTGAGCATAAGTGTGCAATTACTCCTCGTTTTTCTTTCTTTAGAAGCTTTGTCATGACATTAGAGCTTATTATCTTTCCTGGCTTCCCTGCAATACCCCGTAATTCGACTTCCTTTCCTTTTGAAAAAAAATTCAAGAAAAGTTCTTGAAAATTAAAAGCTATTGTCCCCAAAGATTGTAACCATTGTACTCCTAGTACAAAATCAGCACCTCCCATAGGAATGGAAATCATTGGACTATTCAATATTTATCCTCCCATGGTTAGCTTGATATTATGGCATTTTCCTGAGCAATTTATAGTTCCTCCATTTGCAACCATCACTTGACATTCTGGTGCTGGGTATAGGACACAATTTAATTCCTTGGCTACCTTACAATGAATAAAATTATGGGTGCTACCTGAATCAACCAACAATATTACTTTTTTCTTCTTGATATGTCCTTCTATCTTGAGAGTTTGAGGAGTGGTGATTCCTGCTAGTGCATTGCACGATATGGTCGAACTCATTTCTTCCTCTTCTACGGCTGGTTCCTGGTGTATATCCTCTTCTTGTTAATTTTCTTCTTCCTCTTCACAATCTATGTAAAATAATTTCTTCTCAGCACACTTATGACCTTTAGTGTATTTTCTATCACAACTGTAGCAAAGCCCTTTTGCTCTTTTTTCTTCCAACTGTTGTGGTGTCAACCTTGTAGGTTGTGGAAATCTAGGTGTAGCAGCACTTCCTTCTTTATAGAAGTGAGTGGTAGGCTTCCTTGTCGCCATAATTTTACATTCAATTTTTCTTGCCAACCTGAATGCCTTCTCCAATGAATCAGGTTCCAAAACGCGAAATTCATGTTGGATGTTATCCTTTAAAGTACCTATGAAGAGATCAATCCTGTGTTCCTCTGGAATATCAGTTACCCTCATATTCAATTTTTGGAATTCCTCAATGTGCTCCCCCACTAAACCCTTTTGTTTGAGATTTATCAATTGGCTAAAGAAGGTGTTGCTCTTTGTATCCTCATAATGTGCTATCATTTCCTCCGTAAAAATTGACCAAGTGACAATTTTTTTACGGGAGCAAAGCCATCGATACCATACAAATGTATCTTGTTCTAAATGTAAAGTTGCAATGCGTACCTTTTGTGTGTTTTGCACATTATGGAGATCAAAATATTGCTCCATCTGTAGTATCCATGTTACAGGATCCTTTCCATCAAGCTTCCTCATATCCATTTTTGGAATATGGTGGTTCTTCCCGCCAACATTAGAGTTTATGAAATCACGATTAACATTTATTTTTTTCTCATCATGAGTTTCCTCTACTATATTTTCACCATTAGGAAACATTTCTTGTATCAACTTTGTCAAACCTTCCATGTTTGCTTTTAGATCATTCTTCATGTTTTCCATTTTAGCTTCCATGTCATCCATCTTAGATTCCATGCTAGCTTTCATGCCATCTATCTTATATTCCACGCCTTTCTTCAAACCATCCATATTATTCTTCACACCATCCATGTTCGATTCCACGCCTTTCTTCAAAACTTCCATTTCATTTTTTGCTGCTCTTTGCGAGAGCGAAATTTTGTGCACTTGCTCTTGTAATTTTGATAGATCATGTTGCAATTCTTCATCTTCATGAGTCATATTAGAGCCTTGTGAAGGCTTAATGGTTGTTGAATTATTTTTACTGGGAATTTTTTAGAACCCAATATTGATATCTATTCTACAATATGCCTTTGGAATCAATTCAAATTTATTCTTCAAATAAGACTTATGCAATTTGGAAAAACAATACACACATTTTTCTTGCTTTTGAGGAGTTCGATATTGAAATTGGATTATCTTTGTGATTGCAGCTCTTCAATATCTGAAATTCAGCACTAAATTATCCCTATGAATTCTCTTTTGAATTCCATAGGTCTGACCTGATTTGGATTCTACAAGAAAAAACTATGGCCAATCTCCCACAATGACCTAATTATGGACTGGTTCAGTAGAACGAACTTGTACGAATTTCCACGTGTTACTGTTTTTTCCTTCGTCTCTGAAATTGATAGCCAAGAAACTAAATTTTTTGTACTTGTGACCACTTTTTACGACACTCCAATCCGATGTTTAGAGAGAGAGTTATGAAAATTTTCCCATGATCACCTCCTTGTGATGAAATTTAGGAGCCTGAAAAAGCACTACCTTCCACAGATCATATCTCTGAAAATATTGTGAACCAAGCTCTGAAATTTTTTGATGAGTTTCCTCACGATTTCGGCTTCGCACTCTAAAAATTTCAGATTCTAAACCTTCTGTGGTAGAGATAAATCCCCTCTGCGGACAGAGGCGATCCCTACTAGCCCAGATCGTGTCTAGCAACAATTGTATCACGCTAAGGTGCAAGTTCCTAATTGCAATAAACCAAATGGAAAAGAAGGCTTACCTTGAATCCAATGTTGTTGTTTGTAGAGAAGATGGCACTCTCGTTTCCTTGCTCCAGAAAATCACAATCCTATCGCTTGCCGCGATCGAACACCTGCACACACAAGAAACACGACAAACACAAGCGTAAAATCCAATATATGCAATTATGTATCAGTCAGAGAGGACACAACTCATGATCATAATGAAAAATACAAGTGGAACCATAACGAAAGTCGCTTATCATTAATTCATACAAAGGAAAATACAACCTGGCTCTAACATTGAACCTTCCTTTGGCGGGTCGTCAGCGGAATACGTCTCGGTAAAGCTTGTCGGGAATGGGGACAAGCCTCTCTCTTCGATCGTCAATCTCCTTGCTATTTATTTGGCTCTATGAGGACCATCAAGGCTCTTTCAGCTTTCTTTAGGCTATGAAGGCTCTTGGAGATTAAACCATTCAACCCATTCAACCATTCAGCCCCCTAATCAATGGATGAAGGCTATATTTATAGAGGAGAGGAGGAGGTTGGGATCCCTACAATAGTGGAAGGGAAGCCTTATCCCTTGGGAGGTTCCCCATAAGGTAGAAACAAGAATCCAAAGGAGGAAGACTATGGTTATTCATTCGAAATCACTCCTCATGACTCATCCACGAAGTTTTTGTAATCGAAACTTCGCCTCTTTTTTTAAAAAACTTTCCATAAGCAGATTGGTGCGGGTGCTCAAATGGGACAGAGCGCCAATTGGCGTGGGCTCAGTGTTAATTTTCCTCATTGGTGCGAGGACATAACGGGCTACCAGTGCCAAGGCAAAAACAAGTGTTTTTAGGGGTCTGCTCAGAAAATGATCAACAAAAGGAATGTTGTCCTCATGTAAAGGGATGCAATGATGGTATTTGCAAGGCATGACACTACTTATTCGTCACATAAACGACCCTCCAATGGGCGAGATGGGGATTGCAGGGACGGTGACAAATTACTTTGTAATAGATGCCCCCTAAAGCATGAGGCCCGAGAGAGAGAGAGGGGTGAAATGCTTTACGAGAATGTGTCCAACTGAAAACACTGCCGTCGGAAAACCTGCGTAAAGAAAAACAACTGATATCTCAAATACATGATATATGGGGCATGGGCACAGCCATCCATAACAGAGTATACAATAATCCAGATCCAAGGCATGGACACAGTCATCTATTAAGGATCAATAAAGAGACTCAGGTATGGTCGCAGCCATCCAAGAGAGGACACAACTCATGATCATAATGAAAAATATGAGTGGAACCATAACCAAAGTCGCTTATCATTAATTCATACAAAGTAAAATACAACCTGGCTCTGATGCTAAACCTTCCTTCGGCGGGTCTTCAGCGGAATACGTCTCGGTAAAGCTTGTCGGGAATGGGGACAAGCCTCTCTCTTCGATCGTCAATCTCCTTGCTATTGATTTACCTCTATGAGGACTATTGCAAAATTCTTGGGCTATGAAGGCTTTTGGAGACTAGCTTGCAAAGGGAAATGGCAAGATTATATATATGGTGGAAGGGGAGTTTGGATCCCTACAATCATGGGATTGGCCCTGTCCTTAAGGAAGCTTCCATGAGAGGTGGAAAACTACTTCCTCTACATGGAGAACTGGAGCCAAACGTCCCAACTCGATTTAGAGTCCAGTTCAGGAGTTTGTTGTAGTCAATCTTTCGCCATTTATTTTTAAAAAACACTCCTTATTAAGCCTGGCGTGGGTACAACACTGCGACAGTGTGCTAGTTGGCGCGCCCTCTTTGAAGTATTTCCCCAATTGGCGTGGGTATAACATTGGCTAGTCGCACCAAGGATGGAAAGGCTATTTTTAGGGTCTTTCACAAGGAGTTGTCTTCAGGGGAATGAATTTCCATGTCTAGGGGAATGCCATGAAAGTGTTTTCAGATCATGTCACTCCTCACAGGTCACGAAATAAGCCCTCCAATGGGCGGGACGGGAAATTGCAAGGACGGTGACAATTTTTTTGTGTAACAGATGCCCCCTAAAGCATAAGGCCCGAAAGAGAGAGAGGGGTGAAATGCTTTACAAGAACGTGTTCAACTGAAAACACTGTCATCGAAAAATCTGCGTAGACAAGTAAAAATGATATCTCAAATACATGATACACGTGGTATGGGCACATCCATCCATAACAGAGATACAATAACCAAGATCCAAGGTATGGATGCATCCATCCAGTAAGGATCGATAAATAGACTCAGGTATGGTCACAGCCATCCAATCAGTGAGTCATGTAACCAATCATAATAATCCACAAAATCGCAGCCTGGATTCCAACAGACAAAATCCAAGGTCTTGCGCTCCATCTCAACCTGAACAGAGTACAAGTTCAAGCATGTGAATATGTTAGTTGAAGTCGAACATGCAAGAACATCATCTGATTACCATCCAGTGACGAAAGTTGTTAACAGACGCGAGAGGTACCACCAATGATGAAAATGGTACTCAAGGTAATACAGGTACAATCTATGGAATGTGAACAGTGAGCTGACGTCGAACACCCACAGAATCACTCGATCGAAGGTCAATAGTAAAAACCTTGCGTCGAATGCGAAGAACCTACCATTGAGGCATGCAGGCTCCAAGGTACCAGAAGGGAGTCTCTAGATCAGCTTCTCGGATAATGAGCTGAAGTCGACAGGAAGTGACCTTGATTGAAGGTGGGCCATAGTGTTTCCCACATCATCGACACGAGACAGAGGAACATAATGTTTTCATGAATCAGGATCATATGAGAATCAGAGGAAGGTTGAAGCTTTGCAGAGGTCAACTTCTCTTGAACATACCAGCGGCACGACAGTGGATTTGGCAGTATTTGACATCAAAATATCAGGGGTCATGATGACAAGGAAAAGAGTAGATGAGAGGTCAAAAGGGATTACCCAAACCCACGGAGGCAAACAGATAGTGAGGTGAGATGTCCCCAACCCGACATGATGCAGACAAGTGCCATGTTCAAGAGAGACATACTGCCGAAACGACGATGATATTGGTTCTATTTTCTCCCACCATTTCTGGCAAGTACCTCTTTATTTTTACACAAGCTTGAAGAGGATACCATATGCTTGTCATATAAGTCCGTCCTTTGGATGAATCCATCCTAGTACATTTAACAAGCCCTAGGAAGAAGGAACTCGAATATCGTCATTACGACTGGATGCGATGTCATCAGGGTTTAACGAGTTTGACAAAGGAAGAACTCGGCGTCTTTTCATGTTTAGAGAGTTTGAAAAGACAGCAGAAAAGTAAACTCCAATGGTCCCTTTTCGTAAATATTTCCTCAAATCTGAAAAGGTAGAAAACTATGTCTGAGAAAACCCCCTAGTCGTGATAGGCTAGGGCATTCCTTTTTCGTAAGTAATCTATCCCAGCCTGAAAAAGGGGTAAACGTATACTAGGTAGATGTCGTTTCGCAACCACTTTAACGAGATCGAAACAACAAGGGACTCAGAAATCTTTTCATGTTTAGAGAGTCAGAAAAGAGCTGAAAGATGACTCCTCCTAGAGGAACAAGTGGTATAAAGGGTAGCAACTGGTTCCAGTAATGGTGGAACTTCTCAAAACAAGTAAAGGTCAAGAGGCTAGCTAACAAGATCACTCATCGCAGCAGTTCCTCAGGAACGGTTAAAACAACCAAGTGAAGGCAAATGATCAGCCAAGAAGATAGTGACGATGGAATGAAAAAACCAAGGCTCATCTGGCAAAAACAGGCTAATAAAATGGCAATCACAAGAGGTAAAATGGGAATGGTTTCATTTTTACACAAGCTTGAAATCAGGAAACTCTGCTTGAAGTTGGTTTCATTTTTACACAAGCTTGAAACAAAGATAAACTATGCTTGAAACCGGTTTCATTTTTACACAAGGTTGAAATGGAAACAAACTATGCTTGAAAAAGTAAGCATGCCCCCAGCATGGTGACTCAATTCGAGGTACATGCCCCCCAAGCTTCAGTCCATATGACAGTCAGATGGAGTGAAGGTTCAAGTTACGAGATCAAGAGAAAGACTCGACTGGGGTTTTACGAGATCTTATCAAAGACTCAAATTGAACAGGAAAGTGTTTCATTATTTTAACGATGTTGACACATTAAAATAACTATCCTTAGGACACCTTGTTTCATGGTTTAAGGAGCTTGGCACAAGACAAGGAACTCTGCTCCAACAACCTTGTTTCATTTTTAAGGAACTTAACACAAGACAAGGAACTCTGCTCCAACGACCTTGTTTAATTTTTTAAGGAGCTTGGCACAGGAAAAGAACCATGCTCCGACGGACTTCATCATAATGAACAAGAAGTCATGGCTTCCAAGAGTTCCACATTTGATGGAAGGAAAACGTCCTGGAAGTCAGGACCCAATTCCCCCAGCACCTGATGCACAACGGCACTATCACTGAGTATAGGCATGGGGTAGGTAGCCACATAGTTGACCTGCGGTGGTGCAGATACAACGGGTGGATAAAAACCAGGGAGGGATGATGGCGGGCCAACTGCCATATCAGGACCAAAGAACGAAAGCTGATCAATGGTCACGATGCGTCCTTCATGCGGAAAACAGACCACACGAAAAAGGGAGGAGACAAGTGCTCCCATGGCATAGGTGTAATCGCGCCCCAAGAGCAGATTGAAATCCAAGGGGCCTGGAAAAACCATCACGTCCATATGGATGGTTTTACCTCCCAAAGTAACAGGTAACCTTGGAAGGATCCCTAATGGTTGAATAGTTCTTCTATTAAATGCCAACAGATTCTGTGTAACAGGTGCAAGCGGCGGTGAACCGAAAGCGTGCCAAGTAGTTGAGGATAAAATACTAACAGACGCGCCTTCGTCTATAATGGTGCTGGGTACAACCAGACCAAAAGCTTGTACTATTATCTCAAAAGGCACATAAAGACGGACGGTATCCTGCAAATCGATTCCAATCAAAGGAAGCGACCAAACTACTCGAAGGGGCTACCATCGAACTAAGATGGTCTTCCCTTGGTGTTACGGAAGAAGAAGGAGCATCCTCCATGACCTCCATCTCGAAGGTAGGAGGAGTATCCTCCAGGACCTCCATCACGGGAGGCGCAGGAACAAATTCTTGAGGTATGGGGACAGGAGAATATTTCTCCAAGTCTAAGGAATCTAAAGAAACAAGAAGAACCTGAGGGGTATGAGTTCCACTCTCAACGGAAAAGACCTAGTGCACCAAAGACAGAGCCAGCTCAACCAATCCCACGACCAATGGTTGGTCGGGAATGGATTCCTGAATATGAATTTCCGAGAGAGTAGGATCGACCAAGGATGACTCTTAACCAATCATGGAATCAGCTGGTGGAGGACTCAAAGAAAGATTTTTATAACCAGTCGGAAGGCGTGGTGTAGAAACAGTTGAGTTGTCCAAAACTCTCTTGGCTTCATCCATATACGGACAAAGGTGAATGGCATGGCGCCCTTCACACAACTTACAGGGATTGGTAATCTTACCCTGCTTCTTAGGAGCCTTACCAGCACCAGTTGAAGACGTGCCCCCAACCTGACTCCCAGAAGCCAAAGGCAATGGTGGGCGACCGTTGGACCATACTTCGAGCACCTTGGGAATGCCAGGGCAGTCTCGAAGAAGATGGTCTCCCATTCACAACATGCAAGGGAACTTGACTTTCCGTGGAGGGTTGGGAGGTTTATCAAGAGGAGGTGTTTCAGAAGCAGTAGCGGCAGCTTTAGCCTCTCTCTTGTCAGACTTCTTCTTCTTTGTCTTCTTCTTCTTCTTCTCAGCCACCTGGTTACTCGAATCTAGACTTTCACCAGGCGAAGTAGAATATGAGGACACAGAAACAGGAAAAGAAGGGGAGAGGTCCACCTTGGAATCAACATGATGTTTCTCAAGCGGAGGAACTGATTGAACAGTAGCCGAGACATTCGGGACCACAGAGGTTGAGAACAACCAAACAGGCAACCCAACAGTTAACCCAGGAAGGGACAATGTTGCCATATAAGGAGCGCCAACATTTCCAAAAGGAGGAAAAGGACTCGGATTCCCATCGGACGGGATTCCTTGGTTGGTGTACTCCGGAAAAGTTTCCATCAGAAACGATCTTCAAAACATCACCCTAAGGAATCTAACTTTAACCAGGAATATTTCGTGGGTAGTTAATTTTAAAACATCGAAAAAAAACTCTGTTGTTTCATCTTTTAAGAGTCGAGAAACAGGCAAAAGGTGACTCTATCACTTTCAGATTGGAAACAAGCATGAAAGGACAAGCACTTGATGACCTTTTCAAATTTAAAGAGTCATAAAAGATCGAAATGACTACTCTGGAAATCTAGGCAAAAGGGTGCACCAGATATCCGTGAACTGCAATATACACCTTGGTTTCAAAATGAAAGAGAAATCAACCAAGGACTTAATGCACGTGCAGGCAATCTCCCCGAATGTTGTGTCCGGTGTATCACGGGTATAAGGTGGTAGACTCGGCTTCCTACGGATAAAGGATAGCAACCTAGTGGGGTCTCCCTTTATATACGTGCCGGTACGGGGAGCACAAGTCCATACTAGCGCTGTCTAAAGCCAAAAGGTGAACGACAGCTACTAGGTTTAACGACGCTGGAACACGTCTCTAACCTAGACCTCTAAATATTTCGTTAATGTTTCAATGCTTCCTTAGGTTGATTGGATAAATTTTACGGCTGATCTTCAATTATGTCTCATTTTTCAGGCCCTAGCGAGTGTCATCTGACAATCTCCT
Organism: Pinus albicaulis; assembly: GCA_034641835.2. NCBI lineage: Eukaryota > Viridiplantae > Streptophyta > Pinopsida > Pinales > Pinaceae > Pinus > Pinus albicaulis. The sequence goes on from CM076574.1 coordinate 1,155,672,184, forward strand.
ATATGCAGCTATATGAGAAAAGAAAACTTTTCAATTTGATGAATGCTATCTAGTTAAGGGAAGAGTTTCAAACAATGATGCAACAAACAAAAACACTGAAAATTAAACCTTTCCAAACTAGATGACTTTCACTATCCAAAAGTAATCTCAAACATTCAATGATGCGAATAATGCAATGTAATCTATGCAAAATCCTCTTTTTGAAAACTATGCAATTGTAATCTATGCACAATTTCCTTTTCCTTTTCGAAATGATAAGAATGCACTCAATGCGATTTTTAGCTTTCAATCATTAAACAATGTGATTCAATTTCAATGATAAATCTCAAAAAATACTCTTCAATGCAATGTAATCTAAGGCCTTTTAACGAAAAGAAAACTTTGAGATGAAAACTAAATGAACGCAAATCTCCTTAATGAAAGGATGAAGGAAAAAGGGATGCAAACAAACACTAAGAATGCAATCGTTGTTTTAAACACTTTGTAACGAAATTATCAAAAGGTGACAAAACACAAAGAGGACTTCCAAAGCATGAGATCAAAACAAGGCATTCATTCCCTTTTAGATCAAGCAATCATGGAGAGAAGACATTTCAAACAATGAGCAATGTAATCTATGCTCATACAGAGAAAATACCAGAAGGGAAAGACACACTAGTGAAGGATTTAGGGAAAAAATCTGAATTTTCACACGCCCTGAAATTGGCACGACTTTGTCACTGACAACTAGTGCCAACTGGTGCGACTTGCTCACTGAAAACTAGCGCCAATGGCAAATTGGCGCGGGTTGCTAACTGACAACAAGCGCCAACGCCTGAAAATGAAAAAACAAAGAATTTCTCCCAACCAAGACCAGACTCACCACTTCAAGCAGAATCTCCTAGACTCAAATGAACCATGTAATCTAGGCTCAAAGCGAGACAAAGTAGAATTCGAATGAAGAAGAAGTCAATCACTCAAATAACGCAATAAAACGATAGACAAACACCAAATGAATTCAGAGAAGCAATCACAAAGTTGATTAAACAGATAAAAACCACAAACTCCCAAGGGAGGCTCAACGCACAATAGCACCTAGATGCCCTAGGGCTAGAATGTAAAATCGATAGAAACGGGCAAACAACCAAAGGATGAAGGTCACAGTCAGTCAAACAAGGCTTCAGAACACTCAAGTAGTCGAAAAAATGAAACCAAACACAAGGATCAAGCTCAGAAAGCTCAAAACAAAGAAAACCCTGGCACCTTACAGAATTGGCGTGACTTTCAGGTGGAATCTAGCACCAGAACAGGATTGGCGCGGGTAATACACTGGCAACATTCGCCAATGGGCGCGACTGTTAGGCTAATAAGCGCGCTAGTCGATTTTACTATGGAAAAATAAAAAAGAGCAATCCAAGGAACAGACTGGTGATGGTAAAGCTAAACAAAATCCAAACACACAGAAAGAGCCAGCCAAAAGAGCTGATCAAGCAAGCAAATTCAAGAATCGACCGAAAAGACAAGACAGTACTCCAAATCAACGATCCCCAGCGGAGTCGCCAATTTGTGGTAGAGATAAATCCCCTCTGCGGACAAAGGCGATCCCTACTAGCCCAGATCGGGTCTAGCAACAATCATATCATGCTAAGGTGCAAGTTCCTAATTGAAATAAACCAAATGGCGAAGAAGGCTTACCTTGAATCCAACGTTGTTGTTTTTAGAGAAGATGGCGCTCCCGTTTCCTTGCTCCAACAGATCACAATCCTCTCGCTTGTCGCGATCGAACACCTGCACACACAAGAAACACGACAAACACAAGCGTAAAATCCAATATATGCAATTATGTATCAGTCAGAGAGGACACAACTCATGATCATAATGAACAATACAAGTGGAACCATAACCAAAGTCGCTTATCATTAATTCATACAAAGGAAAATACAACCTGGCTTTGACGCTGAACCTTCCTTCGGCGGGTCGTCAGCGGAATACGTCTCGGTAAAGCTTGTCGGGAATGGGGACAAGCCTCTCTCTTCCATCGTCAATCTCCTTGCTATTGATTTGGCTCTATGAGGACCATCAAGGCTCTTGTAGCATTCTTTAGGCTATGAAGGCTCTTGGAGATTAAACCATTCAGCCCGTTCAACCATTCAGCCCCCTAATCAATGGATGAAGGCTATATTTATAGAGGAGAGGAGGAGGTTGGGATCCCTACAATAGTGGAAGGGAAGCCTTATCCCTTGGGAGGTTCCCCATAAGGTGGAAACAAGAAGCCAAAGGAGGAAGACCGTGGTTATTTAGTCGAAACCACTCCTCATGACTCATCGACGAAGTTGTTGTAATCGAAACTTCACCTCTTTTTTTAAAAAACTTTCCATAAGCAGATTGGCGCGGGTGCTCAAATGGGACAGAGTGCCAATTGGCGTGGGCTCATTATTAATTTTCCTCATTGGTGCGAGGACATAACGGGCTACCAGCGCCAAGGCAAAAACAAGTGTTTTTAGGGGTCTGCTCAGGAAATGATCAACAGAAGGAATGTTGTCCTCATGAAAATGGATGCAATGATGGTATTTTCAAGGCATGACACTACTTATTCGTCACATAAACAACCCTCCAATGGGCGAGATGGGGATTGCAAGGACGGTGAAAAATTACTGTGTAACACCTTCGTAGAAACAGAGTTATAGCGAACATTCCATGATGACCTCTTTAGAACAGCGAAACCCTAGAATCCAAAGCTCTGATACCAAATGTTGTGTAACCAGCTCCAAAAATAGAAGAAAAGAGATATCAACACCTTAGAAATAAGCCACTTCGAGGGGGAAATCTCCAATAAATTACATAAATGAACAATTCTTGGATGATACAAGTTACGAAACCTCCTTTCTGTATATAGGAGTCTATGGGACCATAATGTAATCCTAGTGGGGCCACAATGTAATCCTAGCTGACATAACAATAATAATTTAAGGGCACAATAATAACAATATGGGGGTTACAAGGGTACAATAATAACAATAAGCGGGTTACACTAACAATAATAAGGGACTATACTAGTAATATAGGAACCTAACATTATCTCAGTCTAAAAACATTTTTTTTATAATTACTTGGAAATAGATAGATGTTAGTTGTCCTTATTCATATTTACTTTATTAAACTTAGGAGTTAGTTAAGTGATAATAATAGCATTGTGGAATAGAATAGATGTTATTCAAATTCAACTCATATTTTCCATCATAGCTTACATCATTGTGTTAATGATCAATTCATGCATATATGTGGCTAGTTGCAAGGTTGTGTTTATCTGTAGGGTAGGGCACATCTTACATCTCCACTTGGACTTCTCTATATTCTCCTTGAACCCTTCAATTATGCTCCCAAAACTTTGTTTCCATAGTCACTCTGTTTAGGCAATTCAAGACACCATGGGCATCCATCTTGGTGCAATACATACCTCTGAGAGGTCATGGGCTTGGCTAGGAGGCTCCCCTAACCTGCATTCACTTCCTCCTACCTTCATCCATATCCTCCTTACCTAAATACACCATTTCCACCCTAAAAAGGCTCTCAGAACCTCTCATGTAGCAATGCAGGTCCTCCTATAGCAATACAGGTCCTCCTGTAGCAATACAAGACCTCCTGTAGCAACACCTGTAGCAAGCCTGTAGCACCATTTTCCACAATTTTTTTTACTCCCCACTTAAACCTTAGAATATTTAGGATGAAAAATGTTCCTCAACTTGTGATTTGATGATTAAGAGAATCTCTTAGACCACTCCAACCTCCTATTTTTCTCACTGCAAAACAATGTAGAATTAGTGTTCTTGTTTTCACAAACATGTTACAAGTTAGATTTCTCATTTTCAAGCAAATTTAAAGTATATCAATGATACATGCAAGTAGGCCACTGATTTGATAAAATGTTCAAGATAGAGTAGCTTTACTTCTACAAGTTGATGCAGGAGCATCCGCCTCAAAAAATATTGTATTTTTGGTTGACTTAGGGAGTCTAAAGAATTTAATTTATTAATAGGAATTTTGTATATTTTTAAATAATTTGAGTGAGAAATAGGTGTGTGATAATTTAATGTAAATATTCTCACATAATTGAGAATACGAAATATATTAGAGTTGTGAAGATTTCATAAAGATCATAGGGATTAGGAAATCTTAGAATAGGATTTAGTTGAGTTGTTGAGATCCTCAAAGGATCATTAAGAGATTTTAGGAATTATTTGAGTGATCTATGGAGAATATCATGGATTTAGTTTAATCCATAGCTATGTAATTATTTCTATAAATGTAAGCCTGCATATGGGAAATGGAGAGATATAGGTAGAGGGAGTGAGTGTGTGTAAGAGTGATGAAATGTGTAGAAGGCCAAGGGCTCTATATGCCCATATATTTTTATATCATGCCATTTAAATTTGAATCCATTTAGATAGCATTGGTTTGTTCTTACGTATCTCTGAAAATTGTCTTGGTACATGGTAAAGGTTATGGTATATACTTCTGCATGAAATAAGATTCTAAATTGATAATCTATGAATCTAGGAGGATAGAAAAAGGGATAATGGTGTGTCAGATAGGAATGCCAAGGTAGAAGCATACTCACCTTCAGTTGAGTAAGCCACGTGTTTTATGTAATAATTTCTTATTTAAAGAAAGTTCTGTGTGGATTAAATCTAGATATAACCGTGTGTTTCATAGATTAATTTTATGAATGATTCGATTAATGAATGTATGAAATCACACGCTACACATTCACTGTGGTTACTACGCACACGCTACGCATTCACTGTGGCTACTACGCACTCCTTGAGACACTACGTTTTCATCGTTTCACGCTATGTTTTCATCGTTGCACGCTATGGTTTCACCTATCTATGTATAAAAAAATGAGAACACAAAAATATTGATATGAGACTGATTTACCCTGCATCATTTGGTGTCAAAGCTGGTAAAATCTCTTTGAGAGGAAATTAAAGCATAGTTATGTTCTTGAAATTATATATGTAGAATACAATTGTGATTGCAGAAAGAGGAGATTAGATTTTAAATCTGACAAGCAGCATGCACACAGAGATAAAGTATGGCAAAATAAGGGGAGTAGTTGATACTCTTAAGGATAAATTGCAGAGGAAAAAATGATAAGGAATAGTCTATTCAAAGTGTAGATGAATAGTGGAACGAGATCATGCAGAGATCTTGAAAGTGAGTCGATGGTATATTTTTATTTTTAATTCTAGAATTGAGGATTGTGTTTACAGATTTCAGATTGTGGACAAAAAAGGAATATCTCAACAAAAGTATGAAGAAGAACCAGTTGCGTTCTTGAAGGTAGAGTAAGTGGATACTCTAAAGGAAAGTGGAAAAGAACCTAAACATTCCATCTGAAGGTTGGAAAAAGAGGAAAAGAGTGTTCTCAAAGTAAGTGGAAGCTGCAAAAGAAAATAAGAGCAAGAGAGTTGCTCAGAAGATGGTTCTAGAGGCAGAGAACCATAGATCAAGCTTAAGTAGAAAATCTTGATGAGATATCAAAGGTAGGTATGGAGACTCGCTGAAAATGGAGGCTTAGGTGTAATCCACAAGTGAACAGATGAAGTTCACAAAGGAGGAAAATATTACTATTGATATTCATTGCAGAGGTTTGGGGAGAAGCCATGAAAACAAGAAGGAAGGTGCCAAGGCAAATGGCATGAGAATGAGTCAAGAGGAGATTGACAGAGAGAAAGCTAAGATAAAATTCCATCTTGAGTTATTGATGGAGATGTTACAGAGGAATAAGGGAGACCAAAGGTATGGTTGGATTATGAGAAGAAAAGTCAAATGGCATAGATTTCAAGTGAAGTGGCAGCATGGATTGAATACTCAACTGAAGGAAGAATTACTTAGAGTAAATGAGTATGAGGAGGAATTTTTGGTATGCGAACCAGAACATGGCCCATTGTTTTCTGAAATTAATGAAGATATAGAGGATAAATCTATAGAGTATCTTTTGAATCATATGAAGCATTCAGAGCAGCAAGAATACCTGATGGTTGAAGCATCAAGTGAGACCGCAAGGTCTTATGTTTTTTAAACTAATAATTTTTGTATGATTGCAGGTATTGTAGGAGATAGGAAACCTTTTGAAGATTTCTTCGGGATGGATGAAGATCTTGAAGTAAAATATGACAAAGAAAACCTCTCATATGAGGAAGCCTTTGAATGGTTGCAGCAGAAGGATTTCATTGTTGAGTTACTTAATGGAATAAGATAGTCATCTAAAGCTATCATGGAAATGGAATATCATAATCTTATTCTGATGAAGAGTGAAGGAAAATTGTCTCAGAGAGGTAAGCCAATTAATTTTATTAATGTTATTGATGAATAAAAATTACAAGAGAATTCTAATGCAGAAGACAAGGCACGAATAGCTCTTGAAGAGGTCTTGCAGAAAGACATTAATGCAAAATGTGTTGAAGAATAAGGCAAGGCAGATTTGCCTCAGGACAAAGAGAAGGCAGTCATAGGAATGAAGGAAGAAGAATTACATATACTGAAAGATTTTAAGAAAGAAGAACATATTGAATACTATAAACAACATCATGATGAAATACTTGTGAGGTGTCAAAGAGAAATTGAATTGTTGGAGTATTTACTTAAAGAACCAGAGTATGAGAGTGTGATTGCAGTCAAGAATGAAGGAGTGTCTCAAGCTTTGATTGGGACATAAATATGTGTTATTTCTCAAGCTTCTAATGTATTGGCTAAGAGACAAGAGAAGGTGGATGAGTATGCAGTCAGAAATATGATAGATAATTTACTTCTTGAAAGTAAATTTGAAGATAAGAAGCAGCAAATGGAAATTGCAGACGAATATGTTAATGAAAGCAATCAAGGAACAACATAAATTTATTTTGTGATCGATGAAATTTGGAAGTTGATGATGGGAAAGTCCACAAGGATAAAACTGACAGCAGTAGGAATGATCAATTAGAATTTGAAGCTGACTGAAGAAAGAAAAAATAACCAGAAGATAGCATACATGCAGCAACAGCAAAAGTGTAAAGCATTTGGACAATTACAAACTAAGGTCTGGGACCCTGGAGGTTTTCATCAGCATATGAAACACATGATTAGGAAATCATGAATGCTTTCAACTTTGGGAGTCTGATGCAGGAGCATTCGGCTCGAAAAATCATTGTATTTTTGGTTGACTTAGGGGGTCTAATGAATATAATTTATTAATAGGAATTTTTTATATCTTTAAATAATTTGGTGAGAAATAGGTGTGTGAGGTTTTAATGTAAATATTCTCACATAATTTAGAATACGAAATATATTAGAGTTGTGAAGATCTCATAAAGATCATATGGATTAGGAAATCCTATAATAGGATTTAGTTGATTTTTTGAGATCCTAAAAGGATCATTAAGAGATTTTAGGAATTAGTTGAGTGATATATGGAGAATATCATGGATTTAGAATAATCCATAACTATGTAATTATTTCTATAAATGTAAGCTTGCATATGGGAAATGTATAAATATAGGTAGAGGGAGTGAGTGTGTGTAAGAGAGATGAAATGTGTAGAAGGCCAAGGGCTCGATATGCCCATATATTTGTATATCAGGCCATTTAAATTTGAATCCATTTATAGATAGCATTGGTTTGTTTTTAAGTATCTCTGAAAATTTTCTTGGTACATGGTAAAGGTTATGGTATATACTTATGCATGATATAATATTCAAAATTGATAATCTTTGAATCTAGGAGGATAGACAAAGGGATAATGGTGTGTCAAATAGGAATGCCAAGGTATAAGCGTACTCACCTTCATTTGAGTAAGCCACATGTTTTATGTAATAACTTATTATTAAAGAAAGTTCCTTGTGGATTAAATATGGATATAACTGTGTGTTTCATAGATTAATTTTATGAATGATTTATTTAATGAATGTATAAAATATGGAGGAAATATTGGCCAGATGACTGTGTCGATATTCCAATTAAAAAATCTAAAAAGTAAATCCCAGGTAATACGAAAATTGTGAATTTTTTTGTGAGAGTATGGTTTTGCGTTGGGCAATATTGATGAAATCGTTGTTGAAGTTTTTTTATGAATAAATTGTGTTATAATCTGCATAAACCCTGGAGAGATGAAAGAGATAGAATACCATATGCAACATGTCGTGGAATTTGTTAAAATGAAAGTCGCAACAGAGTATAGACGGCAGATTTGAAATAAGAGAAATGAACAAGATCACAAGAGAATGCTTCTAGAGCTCAAAAGGTTTGTCATTGATAATTCAAAGGAGTGTTGGAGCAATTACTGAATCATTAGCAAAGTTTCGGCACCACTACAGGAATTTAAGCAAATCGAAGATCAATAATAGGTGAATTGGTAATCAAACAGTCGAATTTGATTCAGTAAGGAATATTTGTTTCATACAGAGAAGGAATCGGTGAATGCTAGAGGAGTTCAGCATTTGTTGAAATTTATTCGATCAACAATTAAATCTTTGTTTTTACAGAGACAAACCACAAGTGGAGTTACGAGAGGAGGCACTACGCACACACTATTCATTCATTGTGGCCACTAAGCACTTGCTACACATTCATTGTGGTCGATACTCACACACTACGTAGACGCTATGCATTCACTATGGCCGCTATGCATTCCTTGAGACACTACATTTTCATCATTGCACGCTACGTTTTCATTGCTACACGCTACGATTTTTCCTGTTTGTGTATAAAATAAGGAGAACACAACAGTATTGATATGAGATTGATTTACCCTGCATCACAAGTAGACTAGACATTTTTCTTTCATGTAATGATTATTAGCATCTACAAGTTGAATGAATGGAATTTTCACTTTCATAGTTAGAATCGGTTTTCGATTGTTCTTTCATCAATAATATTTCACTATAGTTAAGTTGGAGGAATGGTGTTTGAACAACTTTATATAATGTCATGATTAAGGGTGGCATGAGTATAACCTAGCCTACTATGCATATAGCACTATCACCTCTAAGTTTTTACAAACCCTAGGTTGATAATTTAAGTTGAGGAGCCACTAGGAGTTGTAACACTCTTGGTGCAATACCTAGGATCACCAGGTGCCATGTCAACCTCATTATTCATGGAAAATGGGCTATCCACATGATCATGATAATGGATACTTTAGAAGAGGTGAATGCCTCAAATTTAACCCCTAGTTAGTGTTGTGTAAATCAACAACCCCCATTATTTTAAGCCATAGTTACTTTAGAAAAAAATGGGGACCCTTTAATTTTTAGAGTTTAAGAAAATAAACCCTTATAGTATTTATTTTGATACGAATAAGGGTCAAAAAGGGAAGATAACTTTAAAAATTGGTTTTCCAAATGCTTAAGCGGAGATAAATTGCATTTCTCAAATCGCAAAATCATTTACATAATGAAAATAATTATTTGAAACATTTTTGTGATCCAATGAATATAACCGAAACACTTTTATATGAGAAAAAGCCATATTTTTAAGTAAATCTGAAAAATAATACCGTGGGACGGACTTCTTCCACATCAGCTTATCGCATTTCGCAAATCGCAGTTTCTCTCGACACTCTTATTTTCTCCTTCTCATACTCGCAGATGCAGTAAAGCATATCACATCGCATTATCACAAAAAAACTTAACCATGCTATTTTTCCTCCCTCATAATCGTCGATGCGATAAAGCGATTGCATCGCAAATCACATATCACACACTCATTACAGAAACACATATTGCATGTTGTTAACTTCACTAATATTGCGATTGTGATATCGTGATCGGCAGAAAAGCTAACTCGTCAGTATTTAATGAAGAGATTACACACGAGTCATGATGTAATGCGATAGATCTGGTTTTAATTGAGAAATGATTATAATGGCACGATAATCCATATCAGTTATCAATGTCATAAATTAACAGGTTTATCACCCATACCACCATAATCATTTCCCTACAATGAGCATTCAATTCATATCCCATCAGCATGCGAAGTCTCATCCATTTGCAATGTTTCTATTTACTATGGTATTTGTGTGTATTGTAAAACTCAAAGGTTCCTACTTCCCACTTACTCTTTCTTACTTATTTACAGGCAAGTTCGAGTAATCAAAGTTCTTATGAAATGTTTAAGGCTCTGAAGAAACAAAAGAAGCATATGGATCTCGTTAATCATGTGCCTACTACCTTAGAGAGAACAGAGATGTTTCTCTTGTTCACAGGTATGACTTTTGGACCTGAAAGTGGATCCTCTCTGTGGAATCTATGTATAAGCTATTTTAAGACAAGAAACCGCGAAAAATTCAGAGAAAAGTAACAACGGATGCCCCAAATTCTTCTGAAGCTAAAATTGGAGATGTAGCCAATCCATTTCTTCACTGATTTGCAATAAGGCCCAAGATACTACCATATACTGATATGGTGAGGTGGATTATCGACAATCTTAACATCGGGGACAAAACTTTCCTTACCAATAGAGGAACAATGATTGGTTCCATTAAGGTGGAAGACCTAAAGCAAATGTAACATCTTCCGAACCCCGATAATATTTACAATAAGTAATTCCTTGCAAAGTTCACTAAGGAAAATGAACTCAAATTAGCGCCAATAAAGCAGTGGAGGAGCAATCCTAACAAACACAAGAACGATGAAAAGGGTATGTATTCTATTGATTCTCTCGCAAGTCCCTATTTCTATATCTTAGCTATGATGTCTATACTTTTTGGTTAGTTAGACACAACTAAATTCTTAGTATAATGGGTTCCCCTTATGGAAGAAGTTTTTGATGCTTATGTTATGGACTGGGGCAACATTATCTCAAATAATGTTGCCACCCAAAATTTAGAATACAGAAAGAATCGCTTTATCTCTTCTAAAACCTTTCCTCCATTTTATATGAGTGGCTATATTATGGATGTCGTATGTTTTACATCAAATTTTCCAGCGATGGGTTGGAAATGGACTACCCAAGATCCCCTTCCCATTCATGTATTTCATATTATTCTCTGGGAGTCCAAATATGAAAGTCATTTTTACAGAATCTGTGATGGATTTATACTACCCCTTTTTTAAATTGTTTTTAATGATAAAGCCCCAAGACTTTCCAAAGAGGCCCAAGCCAACTTCTCTTCTATAGGAAATTGGTTTTGGTGAGGAGTCATTCACCTATGTACGAGTGTTTGGAAGCCTAGCTCATCCACATGTATTACCCCTGTATGTTCCTAATAAACTTCTCGCAAGAGGAATCGCATACCAATCTCTGGGAAATGATCTTACCAGATTTTTGAAAGAAGCCAAGAAGGCATTATGGGCTTCCTTTCCAATTAATTGTGGTGTGTATGGACTAGAGAGGCTATACTATAAATTGGGAAAATATACTATTTGAAATTGTTTACAGTTCCAAACAGGCAATATGATCCCCTAAAAGTGGCCAATAACTTCACTACTCAAGTGAAAATCAAACCCTTTGCGCACAAAGATGATGATTTTGACAACTTGTTTGAGTCTGTTGAAAACTATGTTGTAGTTAAGAAGTTGGTAATTTATGCCTTCACCCACCACAACTATTAAATTTTCAGCAATACGGAAACAAGAGACTGGAGACAATCCCACTCAAGATCTTGGATGTCTCTCAAACCATGATTCAGAAAGAAAATGAATCAGTTATTAAGGATATTCAAGTCCTTAATACACCAGATCAAGAGAAGTCAGTTGAAGTTCAAACAATAGATTTGGATTTCCCCAGCAATCTCAAATATGTCTAGAAAGAGTTTGAGCTCAAACTCCAAGAAGAACAAACAACCATGATTTTTGACCAACAACAGACTAACCAAACTCCTCCTTTTACAAGTCAGGACTCGTTTACTATTGGGCCCTCTGACAAAATGGTAAGCACCGAGAGAATGGAATATATATCAGCCTTCTCGACCTCTGAAATTATTTTAAATATTCAAGAAATCCCTCCCTTGGACATCTTTTATAGTTCTAGGCACAAAGAAGTTGTTAGCAATAAGAATAAAAGGAGAAGAATAGAACATGTCCAGACTCTTACTCAGGAAGATATGTCAATGGACATTTTTTGGAAAGATACCGAGTCAGATCCTTCACAGGATTTAACTTGGTTATCACAGTTTGTAGGAGAATATGCATCTGCAACTATTGACAACGCACCAGAGATTCATCAACTGGTGAAACAAAAATATGAAAATATACTTCAACTTGACACAGAGTTACAAGCTGAAAAATAGAGTGTTATTTAGCAGCTACAGGTAAATATTGCAACAGGTACAAATTACACAATTGCAAGAGAGCGGCCTACACCAACTGAAGATTCGACATCAAGGTGAAATAATTTCTAAAGATTCTCAAATTCATCAATTACAGCCATTGAGAAAATGAAATATTTTCCAAAGATTGATGAGTTTAGGAAAGAATTTTTAGAATTAAACACCTTATTGGCACAACAACATGTCATATTTTGTCAAAAATTAACCAGAATTCTTGAATTATGTGAGCAAATTAATTCACTTGTGAATCACATTGCTGATATGAGAATCAGTTTCGATGACATAGATGAGAAGGTATCCCAATTTGTTACTTGGCAGGATTCTTCTGACGGGAAAAAGGCCAACCTACCTAGAATTGAAGAATCAAAGAAATAAATATTTTTCACAGACTATGATATACAACTAAAGAGAGCAGAAAGGGTGATAACCAGAGCTAAATACATTGCTACATACATTATGAAAATTGTAAGCTAGAACTTGATCGCAGCAAATCTCATAGATAGATGTCCACTGGTGTGTGGGATCGCCAGATTTGATAAGACAATGGCAGAAGTGTCAAATTGATGTGACAAATCTCATAGATAGATGTCCACTGGTGCATTACCCTTGGTAAAAGATTTGATAAGACAATGGCAAGAAGTGTCAAAATTGAAAGAGGAGCACATCAAGAAGACAAAAAATTTAGATTGGGAAAGATACTAGAGATATCTAGTGAAGCCTCACAGCCAATGGCTCATGCTTCGTTGTCTTACAGATACATCTTCATACATGCTACCTCAATTATCTGACGTTGTTTTTACTGGACATCTATGCATTAGGCTAGGCCAGCCTCTCAAGGTTCAACCTATGCTTAATATTCTTCAACTCAAAGAGAAAATGGAAGAAGATACAGCAGGACAATCCTCCAACAAATCACCCCTTTAATTTATGTTTTTTTTTTTTTTACTTACTTTAAGGAGAGTGGTTTGAAACCTCCTCAATTTTTATTGTAATGACTATCTTAGGACTTATTATTTTTATATTTAAACCCCTTCATGTGTTTTAAGAAGGGGTCCTGAAATTTTGAAAATAAGACTTTACTGATGTTGCACTTTTGTACTCTTAAAGTTTTATGAATAGAAAAAGTTGGACCGAGAGTTATTTCTCAAATGAGATGAGTAAATATATATATGGTACTTTTATCTTATATGTTTAATTCAAGTTTCAAATTATAAATAGTTAATTGATCTTATGATGTGTTGTTTTATAATTTGTTTGAACACAATTTGACATCAATTCACTTTTGAACGTGTTATGTTGTTATCATTTATATGTATATGCAATACATGCATTTTTTAAGTTACAATATGAGCTTCATCAAATTGCTTTAATTAAATTCTTAATTAAATCAATTATCTTAAATGTTTTTCATATCTCTAAATGAATGTATGATATTTATGTAGAAATTTTAATACAATTATGTATTGCCTGGATTCTCCTGATCTAACAATTATGTGCCACTATTAAATACATAATCCTTCTACTTAAATCTTTGCAGAAATTTAATTGACAATTGCAAACACATGAAGAAAGATCAATCACACATCACACAGATGTTTTTGCCAGGAAATCATAAAGATAAAAACCCCACTATCATATATTATGTATATGTCATGGATCATGAAACAATCTCATACAAAACTCTAATCCAAGAGCTCTCAACACAATGTACAATCGTCTCACATTGTCATACAAAAATGGGAAAATACATGTGCCAATTTACTGCCTCCTAACAGCCTGCCTCCACTTCTCAATCCCTGATGGTAAAGAACCTCTGAATGATTAATTCTAGCCTACCTTGACTACGAAATACTCATAGGCACATCCAATGTGTGCGTGGTTGCATGAGTGCACCCACTAATGTCACAACAGATAGTCAAAATGTCCCTTTCACCTATCTCTCAACTAGGTCTCCACTGGATCTAACATGCATGTAGGTAACAATAGTAAATCTTTAGTTGCATGTGAGATCACTCCATGTGAATTATTTTAATACTTAATTCATTGATCTCTCACTAGTGTATATTTAGTTACAACTAGTTACAACTATCACAACTGAGTTTCATGCACTTAACTGAATTAAACTACTTTGAAAATCACATAACTACACATCCAACTCGGTTACAACTTTATATCACTTAGTTACAACAAAGTCCACTTGCATGTCCCACCATCCAACCTTAGAACTCGAAATTCCTTCAGTTAACTGGTTTTCCACATCTATTAACTAAAGTCAAGTGCTTCAAGAGAATATATTATTATTTATTGTCTAATTATTATTAAGATATAATATTAATCAACATGCATTCTATTTTTAGACATGCGATCTATGAACAGACTTCGCACATGCATTCCAAAAATAGAACTCCATCCATAAATAGAATTTTCTCAACCATCTATAAATATACCTGCGCAATAAATAGAATTTTCTCACCATTCTAAAAATAAACATACACCTAAACATAGCTTGTGTGGGCCCCACCTAGTGTAGGTGCTTAATTTTCACTAGGATCAAGGATGATGTTTCCGGATGCCAATTTCATTGTTTCTTGTTGCAACATTCAACACTCCCTCTCAACAAGAAAGGAATGTCTTTGCATGCAACATGCAACTCCATATATTCGCCCTGCAACCTTTGCATGTGCCATGCAACTCTTGTATGCAACACTTCTCTAGTATTTCTCGCACATGCAACACTTCCGAAACTAAATATCCTCCAAAAAAATGAATCATTATAATGCATCTGTCATCAAAGTCTTCTGACTTATGTTGGTACTAACTGCATATGTATTCTGGAACCACTACGATGTTGACCTCTGCATCCATGCACTATGCACTTGCTGTCAACTCTGATCCGCGCTCTAGTATTTGACACTGTCACTTTGATTTCATTTCCTCATGACATCTGACTGCATCAGTCCAACTGATCCTGCTATTGTTTTACTGTGGGCTCCTCATAGCCAGGTTCAATTCATGAGATCCACACCATCGCAATGAATCTTGCCCATAAATTTATTCTTAGGATTACTCATGCATGTCGCCCCACCTATCACCTAGTGGTATAGTTACATGTACTCCCTCTACCCATTTGGCACAAAATTTCTCTCCATGAGTGGTTTCTCCCACTCCATGATCCTCATCTTGTGGCTGCTCCACATCCCGAGGTTCACTCTTACTTGCATGAAAATCTTGCTCCCTCTCAAGTGCTAATTGCATGGCTTTCTCACACCTCCCAACAGTAGGAAGCTCTTTAGAAATACCATCTACATCAAGTCTATAGAGATTCTTAACTCGAACCCCATCCTTCTTAGCTTTCCCTATTTCTTTTTGTCGTAGCAAAACTTTTCCTTCACTAAAGACAACATCATAGCCTCTATCCTTTAACATTGCGACTGAGACTAAATTTTTCTTCAAACCTGGAACATGCATTACATATTTTAAATGAAAGAGTTTACCTGACACCCTCTGAAAGGTAATGGTACCAATTCCAATCACACGGTATCATCCATCGTCACCCAAATCAATATGCATGTGGATAAATTTCTCCTCCAAGTCACTGAAAAGTTTCTTATCTCCCATCATGTGAATGGAAGCACCACTATCCAAGTACCACCCCGATCCCAATGCACTTGACACCATGCATACGAACAATGAGAAGTAAAGCTCAAATTACTAGGCAAGGGCCTCACCATTGTAGCTACAACATCCATCTTGTTCTTCTTCTTATGTGGACAATTTGTGGCAATATGTCAATACTCGTGATAGTGAAAACACTTCACTTTGGACATGTTCTGCTCCTTGCCATATTCACCGACCTTAGATTTAGAATGGAATTTATTCCCTTTCCCTTTATTCGCCTTGGCAGCCAAAGCACAATCCTCTTCATCATCAAGCTTTGATGAAGAGCCATCTCTGGTGTTTCGCCTGAACTCCTCCTGCACTAGATCCAACCATAGTCGTTCCCAATCTGACAGTTTTTCCTATCTATTGACAGAGCCTTCATAACTTTGCTAACTCTTAGGAATCCCAAGAGAGACAAACTCATCAAATCATCATCAGCAACACTTACTCCTACACTCCCAAGCTCATGCCTACATTGGACAAACTTTGTTAAGTATACCGGAATAGTGTCGTTCTTTTCCATCTTGATCTTTCTGATTTTATCATTCAACACCAATTTCCTATGGTCAATGCTCCTTTGGAAAAGATCTGTCAAAGCCTTCCACATAGCATATGGAGTGCCTTTCCCATGAAGGCTTGAGACAATGTGATCTCGTACACCTTCCAATGGAATCCTCTTCGCCTTTGCTACTTTCTTTTTCCATGCATCAAGTAATGCAGCATCCGTCGAAGTAGGCTTAGGAACATCTTTTTCGATGAATTCCTTCAAGCCGTTATCTCCAAGAACCGCATCCATCCTATCCTTCCATGAAATTTAGTTTGAGCTGCCCTCATGTGCATACTCTAGGTGAAAACCATTGAAAACCATTTTGATGTTTACTCAATTGTCGCACCAATAAATTCTTGCAGCAAATTCGAATTGTTTCCACCAACAAACTCAGCTAGTGCTTCAAAATTGCAATCTTCTTTGCTCTGATACCATGTAGAAATTTTAATAAAATTATGTATTTCCTGGATTCTCCTGATCTAACAATTATATACCATTTTTAAATACAGAATCCTTCTACTTAAATCTTTGCAGAAATTTAATCGCCAATTGCAAACACATGAAGAAAGATCAATCACACATAACATAGATGTTTTTACTAGGAAAGAATAAAGCTAAAAGCCCCACTATCATATATTATGTGTATATCATGGATCATGAAACAATATCATACAAAAATATAATCCAAGAGCTCTCAGTACAATCTACAATCGTCTCACATTGTCATACAAAAGTTGGAAAATACATGAGCCATTTTACTGCCTCCTGACAGCCTGCCTCCACTTCTCAATCCCTGATGGTCAAGAACCTCTGAATGATTAATTCTAGCCTACCTTGACTACGAAATACTCATAGGCACATCCAATGTGTGCGTGGTTGCATGAGTGCACCCACTAATGTCACAACAGATAGTCAAAATGTCCCTTTCACCTATCTCTCAACTAGGTCTCCACTGGATCTAACATGCATGTAGGTAACAATAGTAAATCTTTAGTTTCATGTGAGATCACTCCATGTGAATTAATTTAATACTTAATTCACTGATCTCTCACTAGTGTATATTTAGTTACAACTAGTTACAACTAGCACAACTAAGTTTAATGCACTTAACTGAGTTAAACTACTTTGCAAATCACATAACTACACATCTAACTCGGTTACAAATTTGTATCACTCAGTTACAATGAAGTCCACTTGCATGTCCCACTAACCAACCTTAGAACTCGAAATTCCTTCAGTTAACTGGTTTTCCAGATCTGTTAACTGAAATCAAGTGCTTCAAGAGAATGGATTATTATTTATTGTCTAATAATTATTAGGAGATAATAATAATCAACATGCATTCTATTTTTAGACATGCGATCTACGAACAGACTTCGCAAATGCATTCCAAAAATAGAATTCCATCCATAAATAGAATTTTCTCAACCATCTATAAATAGACCCTCGCTATAAATATAATTTTCTCACCATTCTAAAAATAAACATATACCTAACAATAGCCTGTGTGGGCCCCACCTAGTGTAGGTGCTTAATTTTCACTAGGATGAAGGATGATGTTTTCGGATGCCAATTTCACTGTTTCTTGTTGCAACATTCAAAACTCCCTCTCAACAAGAAAGGAATGTCTTTGAATGCAACATGCAACTCCATATATTCGCCCTGCAACCTTTGCATGTGCCATGCAACTCTTGTCTACAACACTTCTCTAATGTTTCTCACACATGAAACACTTGCATGCAACACTTTCGAAACTAAATAGCCTCCAAAAAACTGAATCAGTATAATGCATATTTCATCAAAGTCTTCTAACTTTTGTTGGTACTAACTGCATATGTCTTATGGAACCACTTCGATGTTGACCTCTGCATCCATGCACTCTACACTTGTTGTCAACTCTGATATGCGCTCTAGTATTTGACACTGTCACTTTGATTTCATTTCCTCATGACATCTGACTACATCAGTCCAACTGATCCTATTATTTTTTTACTGTGGGCTCCGCATAGACAGGTTCAATTCGTGATATCCACACCATCTCAATGAATCTTGCCCAGAAATTTCTTCTTAGGATTACTCATGCATGTCGCCCCACCTCTCACCTAGTGGTATAGTTGCATGCACTCCCTCTGCCCATCTGGCACGAAATTTATCTCCATGAGTGGTTTCTCCCACTCCATGATCCTCATCTTGTGGCTGCTCCACATCCCTAAATTCACTCTTACTTGCATGCAAATCCTGCTCCCTCTCAAGCGCCAATTGCATGGCTTTCTCACACCTCCAAACAGTAGGAAGCTATTTAGAAATCCCATCTACATCAAGTCTATAGAGATTCTTAACTCAAATTCCATCCTTCTTGGCTTGCCCTGCTTCTTTGTGTCGCAGCAAAACTTTTCCTTCACTAAAGACAACATCACAGCCTCTATCCTCTAACATTGCGACTGAGACTAAATTTTTCTTCAAACCTGGAACATGCATTACATCTTTTAAATGAAAGGGTTTATGTGACGCCCTCTGAAAGTTAATGGTACCAATTCCAATCGCACTGTATCTTCCATCATCACCCAACTCAATATGCATGTGGAGATCTTTCTCCTCCAAGTCACTGAAAAGTTTCTTATCTCCCGTCATGTGAAAGGAAGCACCACTATCCAAGTACCACCCCGATCCCAATGCACTTGACACCATGCATACGATCAATGAGAAGTCAAGCTCAAATTTCTAGGCAAGGGCCTCACCAGCTGCAGCTCCAACAACCATCTTGTTCTTCTTCTTATGTGGACAGTTTGTGGCAATATGTCAATACTCGTGACAGTGAAAACACTTCACTTTGGACATGTTGTGCTCCTTGCCATCTTCACCGGCCTTAGATTTAGAATGGAATTTCTTCCCGTTCCCTTTCTTCGCCTTGGCAGCCAAATCACAATCCTCTTCATAATCAAGCTTTGATGAAGACCCATCTCTGGTGTTCCACCTGAACTCCTCCTGCACTAGATCCAACCACAGTCGTTCCCAATCTAACAGTTTTTCCCGTCTGTTGACAGAGTCTTCATAACTTTTCCAACTCTTAGGAATCCCAAGAGAGACAAACTCACCAAATCATCATAAAAAACACTTACTCCTACACTCCCAAGCTCATCCTGCATTGGAAAAACTTTGTTAAGTATACTAGAATAGTGTCGTTCTGATTTTATCATTTAGCGCCAATTTCCTATGGTCGATGCTGCTTTGGAAAAGATTTGTCAAAGCCTTCCACATAGCATATGGAGTGCCTTTCCCATGAATTCTTGAGACAATATGGTCTCTTACACCTTCCAACGGAATCCTCCTTGCCTTTGCTACTTTCTTTTTCCATGCATCAAGTAATGCAGCATCCATCGAAGTAGGCTTAGGAACATCTTTGTCGATGAATTCCTTCAAGCCGTTATCTTCAAGCACCACCTCCATCCTATCCTTCCATGAAATGTAGTTCGAGCTGCCCTCATGTGCATACTCTAGCTACAAACCATTGAAATCCATTTTGATGTTTACTCAATTGTTGCACCAAGAAATTCTTGCATCAAATTCAAATTGTTTTTACCAACAAACTCAACTACTGCTTCAAAATTGCAATCTTCTTTGCTTTGATACCATGTAGAAATTTTAATAAAATTATGTATTTCCTATATTCTCCTTATCTAACAATTATATGCCATTTTTAAATACAGAATCCTTCTACTTAAATCTTTGTAGAAATTTAATCGCCAATTGCAAAAACATGAAGAAAGATCAATCACACATAACATATATGTTTTTACTATGAAATAATAAAGCTAAAAGCCCCACTATCATATATTATGTGTATATCATGGATCATGAAACAATCTCATAAAAAACTCTAATCCAAGAGCTCTCAATACAATGTACAATCGTCTCACACTGTCACACAAAAATTGGCAAATACATGAGCCAATTTACTGCCTCCTGACAGCCTGCCTCCACTTCTCAATCCCTGATGGTCAAGAACCTATGAATGATTAATTATAGCTTTCCTTGATTTCACAATACTCATAGGCACATCCAATGTATGTGTGGTTGCATGAGTTCACCCACTAATGTCACAATAGATAGTCAAACTGTCCCTTTCACCTATCTCTCAACTGGGTCTCCATTGGATCTGACATGCATGTAGTTAATAGTAGTAAATATTCAATTTCATGTGAGATCACTCCATGTGAATTAATTTAATACTTAATTCACTAATATCTCACTAGTGTATATTTAGTTACAACTAGTTACAACTAGCATAACTGAGTTTAACTCACTTAATTGAGTTAAACTACTTTACAACTCACATAACTACACATCCAACTCTGCTACAACTTTTAATCACTCAGTTACAATGAAGTCCACTTGCATGTCCCATCAACCAACATTAGAACTCGAAATTCCTTCAATTAACTGGTTTGCCACATCAGTAACTGAAATCAAGTGCTTCACGAGAATAGATTATTATTTATTGTCTAATTATTATTAAGAGATAATAATAATCTACATGCATTCTATTTTTAGACATGCGATCTACGAACAAACTTCGCACATGCATTCCAAAAATAGAACTCCATCCATAAATAAAATTTTCTCAGCCATATATAAATATACTCCCACTATAAATAGAATTTTCTGACCATTCTAAAAATCAACATACACCTAAAAATAGCCCGTGTGGGCCCCACCTAGTGTAGGTGCTTAATTTTCCCTAGGATCAAGGATGATGTTTTTGGATGCCCGCTTCACTGTTTCTTGTTGCAACATTCAACACTTTATTTCCACTCATTGAAAGATTATTTCTTTAGATTGCACAAGGAAAAGGTTTCATCCCGGGATAGATAGAGATAGATTTAGATATATAGATATAAACATATAGATTTACTGTTTATTGCAAGCTTGATTATTTTTCCATCTAAAAAATTCCTCTTAGAGATAAAACTATTCATTCACTCCAACTATATTAAATTTGGAAACTGGTCCCACAAATCCAATCAGAGCCACCATTCCAAATGGAAAAGGGACGATTTTCAAGTCCCCGACAGAGTGGTTTTCCCTTATGTTGTTGCACCGATTTTCAGGGCCTCAACATTTTTGGGGCTAGAAGGAAGGCCATCTGACTATGAATGGAACCAAAGCTTAATTTAAAAATTAAATACCATCACCATATTCAATCTCCCTCCGAATCCACAATTTCTAGTCATGTTTCAAAATCTCCTAGTCATAAATCATAAGTTGTTCATTCTCCTCTTCAATCTCCTAGTTCTGTTCATAAAGAAATCCCTTTAGAATATTATCAAGAGTCACCTAAAGTATAGACGTTGATAAATCAATTGGAAGAAATTTCAATTTCAACATAAAAACCTATACTTTTGGAAACCTCATAAGGAAGTGTCACTTCGATTTTTGAAGGCACTAGTGTATTAACTCGATCTAAGAGAGAAAAACTTGGAGTTATCCCTTTCGAATTTCCTCTTCATTATCATTGAAGGAAAACTCCCACTTCTAAAACATAATCATCAACAAGTGATATTCAATCTATTTCTACCTCTCCAACAACATCATTCATTCTTCCATATCCTTCATCTTCTCAAACAATTTCTTCATTGATCATTAATTCTTCTTCTTCTCAGTATACAACTGCTATTACAAGTAATATTAGTTCCATAATATTTTCTTCCATACCTTGAACTATTATTGGAACTACTTCTTCTACTTCAAATCCTCCTTTAGGACCACCCAATCCTCCTCTTCATACAATGGCTAATAGACCTTGTCAAAATCCTAGAGTTGTTCAACTACCAGGGCCCCTTCATCCTTTACCTAAGCTTATTGAAATATGGTTACCTAAGTATAATCTAGATTATGGATTACTTGCAGAAGAGCATCTCCATAATTTCATGCTTGCCATAAATCTTAATGGAGTTACAGAGGAAGATTGCATAGTTAGATTATTTCCTTATACTTTTCAAGGATTAGTTGGATCATGGTATTTCTCACTACCATTAGGCACAATTACTAGTTGGGATATTTTCAAATAACAATTCCTTACTAAATTTGGAGATGACCGCACTACTGCAACCCGTATCAATGATCTTTCCAATTTGAAATCAAATATAGGCGAAAATATCAAAGAATTCAATTCCATATTTAATAAATTACTCAACAAAATCCGAACCACATCTAAGCTTGGAGTAGACATGCAAATAGAATGGTATATATCCTCTATTCCTTCTAATATTGTTAATTTTGTAGATAGATCCAATAAGGCTACATTAGTAGAGAATATGAAAGAAGTTATTTTTTGTTGAAAAAAGAATACTTGATTTAGAGAAGAAAAATTCTCAAGAAGATAGGAAAACTAAGAAAGTTTCTTTCAAAGATGAGTCCAAAAAGAAATCATCTAAATAACCCTATGATCTTGAGGGATTACAAAAGGTTCTCAAAAACATGTCCAACAATATGGTTGGTATAAAGAAACAAGTAGTTGAATCTTCTTCAAAGAAACCTTTTAGATCTCTTAAGAAAAGTCAATCTTCTCAACCCCAAAATGTGATCTCTAATGTTGAATCAAATCAAGATGAGGATCATGATGAGACAATATCATTTGTTGAAGAATCTCAAGAAGAATAAATATTCGAAGTTCATGGACTATGGGACTTTATTCTCCCAACTTCTGATGATGAAAATGAACAAGAGGCACTCATGGTAAATACTAGAAGTAAAAATTATGTCGATTCCCTTCAGTCACCTCAAAATAAAAATCCTTCATCCTATTCCTTTAAGGATAAATTAGTTAATAAAAAGAATTCTTCTATTCAAACAAATCCAACTTCTTCTACTCTTCCATTTACCTCTAAAACATTAGTGGTTTCTGATACAATTGAATATAATTTAGTGGAAGATATGAAGAAAATTAAAGCAAACATTTCTCTTTATGAACTGAGCAATTTAAAACAACAACAAAAACAATTTGCATAAAGAACTGAATGCAGTTCCCGCTACACCCTTGCCTGCTCCTGTAACTTCAAAAGCAGCTAAAGGAATTAGTAAGCCCCCTAACAATCACCTAAGAAAATTGATGAAAGTGATGTTATTTTAATATGTGACAGATCCAATTCACATACCCCTCCTTTTATTTTAACTTTTGAATTATTCAACAAAAATGTACATAATTGTTTAATTGAATCTAGAGCTTCATCGAACATTATGCCATATTTTGTTTGTCTCAAATTGAATATATCTCCTCAAAATTCAGTAGTACATATTGCACAATTAGACAGAACAAAAGTTAAATTATTAGGAGAGATGAATTCAGTCCTTATTAGATTAGCATCCAATCCAAAGGTCCATCAAGTAATTGATATCTTAGTTGTTGATATACCAGATTTTTATGGTATGGTCTTAAGTAGAGATTGGTCAGAAAATCTCCATGGCTATTTTTCTACTGATTGGTCTCATATGTGGCTTTCCCATAATGGTAAGCCAAATCAAATCAGGTTAGACCATGAAAATAATTTAAAACATTCAGTAACTCAATTTGAAGAAGAAAATGAACCCATGGCCTTTACTAATAATATCCTTGGCAATTACTCGGTTGAACCCTTCTTAGGGAATTTCAATGCTCTAAAGTCTCCATTTCTTACCAATTCAGTTAATTCTCAGATTCAAAATTTTTCTCAGACTGGTTCTTCCAAGTGTGTAAATACTATAGATATGCCTTGTAGTGATACTTTATTTTGGACTTTATATTTTGATGGGTCAATATCTAGTGAAGGAGCAGGAGAAATTTGTATATTAATCAATCCAAAAGGCTAAAAGACTATGATCACATGCAGAATTGAATTTGAATGAACAAATAATACTGTATAATATGAGGCATCAGTTCAAGGCTTAACCAAAGCAATTGATCTTGGTGTTAAGTATCTAAAGGTTTTCTGAGATTCTGAAATAATTGTTAAGTAGGTAAGAAATTTTATACCCTGTATTTCTGGCCATCTTAAACATTATCAATCATTAGTACAGTCTTTACCTTTCATTTTTTAGCGTTCAATATCTCGCCTATTCCAAGAATTCTAAATGCAAGTGCAAACCTTCTAGCCAACGTAGCATCCAAACTTATTCCTTCAGAAGATTATAGCCCAGATATATTTTCTATAGAGTTGACTTTTTTCCCATATATTCCTGGTAATATTACTAATTGGAGAGCATTCAATGATGACGATTATGTTATTACTTTTCTTACATCATAAGGATCATATGATGATCAATTGTTTGATGAAGATGTACATGAAAGACAATTACAACAAAAAATTGAAGAAAATGTTATACCTAAATCTGTGGTTAAACTTGAAGATCTCTATGATTTTAAAGAAAGATTCAAAAATATTACTAATTCTAAACTCCAAAGTTCAACTTTGAGGTTTGAACTGGTAAATCTAAGAACAAATATAAATCCTCAGAAGATCAACCTAGGACTTGATCTTTCCTCTGATGAAAGATTAGCATTTATTCATTTGTTAAAAAAATATAAGAATGTCTTTGCATGGAAATATGAAGACCTAAAAACTTATGATACTTCAATCATTCAACATACTATCCCAATGATATCCACTGAAAAACCTATACAACAAAAGCTAAGGAAGATTCACCCTAACCTTGAAAGTCAAATCAAAAGTGAACTCAACAAACTCCTTAAAGCAAATATTATCTTCCATGTTAGGCATTATAAGTGGGTATCAAATTTAGTTCATGTTAGGAAAAATAACAACGATATTCATATTTATATTGATTTTAGAAACATAAACAAAGCTTGCTTGAAAGATAATTTACTGTTACCACCAATGGAAACAAATTTGCAATCAGTTGTTGCTTCTAAATTAATCTATTTTCTTGACGTATTTTCAGGTTATAATCAAGTTTTGGTTCATCCTGAAGATAGACTAAAAACTACATTCAGAAAAAAATGGGGTACATATGCCTTGTTAGTGTGAATTATAATCGCAAGTGTACGAAAAAATCTCACTTTAGTTGTGCATAAGAAACAGCCCTAACATTAAAGATGGCTACCAAATTCTTTAGATCTGCAGTTAGTTGACCAAGATAAATGCTAGAAAATCCAGATCTATGCAGTTAAAGACATTAAACATCAAATAAAAGAAAGAGTTGCTCCATGCATCCAATAGACAAGACAAGAATTTTTTTAAAGAATTTTTTTTTATGACACCTGAGAAGGGAACATAGAAAGATGTTACCAATCCCCCTCAATGGGATGGGTTCTTCTATGTCCTCAGCACTTTAGATCTAAGATCTCTCGCTCTTGATGGTGAAGAAAACCCAGACAAAAATGGAACTCAAAGGGAGCTCACAAGAAAAATGGTAGCAAAATATCACAATGATGGAGGATCAAAGTCAGACCAAAAGTATAGATCCAGAGTGATCTTTAGGCAACAAAAGGTAGTGAATGAATGAAAAAATCCTTCTATTTATAACAAAATATTGAGTTAGTATAGATATTGGTGCATAATTAAAAATATTATTAACCAAGTCTGGATCCAAATTTTATGTAATATTTTATTATATTTGTTGGAGGGAAAAAGAATTTGAATTTGGTCAAATCCCTTTATTTATAAATAATAAATAAATAAATGATTTATTTATTATTTTAAGCATGTGGTTGAGTAATAATTAAATAAAAAGTGATGAATTCAATTATTTATAAATGATTTAGTCAATCTCAAGCTCAGATGGTTTTGCAAGAACTCCATGATGGACCTGCAGGTGGGCACTTTGGTGGAGATACTACTGCACATAAGATCCTTCATGCAGGTTATTACTAACCCACTCTGTTAAAAGAGGCTCATACATATGTGAGAATTGCAAAACATGCCAAATTGTTGCTGGAAGACAAAAAAATCCAACCTTGCCATTGAAACCAGTCAACATTAATGAACCTTTTGAGCAATGGGGATTTGATATCATAGGTGAGATTGTTCCTAACTTGTCCAAGCAGCATAAATACATTCTCAATGCAACAGATTATTTTACTAAGTGGGTGGAGGCAATTCCACTAAAGGTAGCTAACTCTGAAGCCATAATTGAATTTATTGATCAATTCATTATTACTATATTTGGCTTACATAATGCACTTATGTTTGAAAATGCATCTTATTTTTCAGGAAATAGTATGACATACTTCGCTCTTAAAAGAGGTTTTAAACTTAAATACTCTGCTAACTACTATCCCCAAGGTAATGGTTTAGCACAATCAACAAACAAAAATCTCATAAGAATTATCAAAAGAACTATTGATCAAAATCAGAAAAATTGGCACAAATATTTAACATTTTCACTATGGGCAGATAGAATTACTCAAAAATCCTCCATAGGAACTTCTCCATTCCATCTAGTTTATGTGAAAGAAGTTGCAATTCCTTCAAACCTAGTTCTTCCCTCGCTAGCCCTAGTTCAATTTATTGATGAAGTAACTTCTTCTTCCCTACAATTAAGAATGTCACAGATCCTTAAAATGGGAGAAGAGAGGGAAAAAACTAAAATACCTCATGCTCATCATCAGCAAATAGTGAAAATCTCTTTTGATGCAAATTTTATTTCCTCAAAACACTTCCAAGTTGGAGATCTCGTACTCAAATGTGACAAAGCACATGAGGAAAAAGGTAAGCATACCAAATTCCAAAGAATGTGGCTTGGACAATTCCAAATCATTAAACAAATTGTCCCATCAACCTTTATGTTACAAGACCTTCAAGGGAGAAAATACTTACCCCCTGTTAATGGACTAATCCTGAAAATATTGTTTTCTTAGAAGAATATTTTCTTCTAAATGTATTATATCCATTTTCTTTTCTTTATTTTTAGAAAATAATGATTGATTACATATTTTTGGTTGTTCACAACACCTCCCAATTATTTTATGTTTTTATTTTTGAAGAATATAATTTTTTGAGGAAATGACTACGAACTTAGAAAATTAAATGAATACTATAGAATTATGAGATATTTTTCCATCGAAATTGTAAATTTTGTAAACTCGGAATTTGTAAAGTCTTTTTAATCTATTATCAATCTGAAAAAAGGTACATCTTTACAAAGAAAAATGACTTTTTTTAACTAAGAATCTTTAACTCTAAACTGTCATCCAAAACTCTTAAGGAGTCAATGATTCTCCCCATCCATTGAAAATACATTTTTAGAGTGTAGTAAAAAATATAAAAAAACTTAATGATTAACTGATTAATGATCATAAGTTAATGATTAACTGGCATTACCACAACTGCATACCAAATCAGGGTAGTGGCTTATGATTACAAAAATCAGAAGATAATGGGTCTCATCACGAGCCAGCTTGTTCAGCCTAATTCATAACTAGTTAATGGCATTGTCACTTTTTGGTCATCAAGCCAGGACAATGACTTTTTAAGAGAAAAAAGAAAAATGAGTAACTAAGGAGTTAACTCAAAGAAATTGTACATAAATGGATGGGACACTAATTCATTGATGGTTAAAAGGTAACTCTGCTTAAGCTATTAATATTTACTAGCCGTAGTGACTCTATCTATGACAACAGGAGCAAATTAAAAGGCCAAGTTACATAAAAGAACACTTACTTTACTTTTTAAACCATATAATGATTGATATAAAGCGAAAGAGATATTTATTTATGAAAGTTTTATAAAATATTAACGATATAGATGAGTTTTTTATATTCATAGTAATTTTATTCATTTAAAAAATTTGAAAATAATTATTGTTTCCTTAAATTATTTCTACTTATTTGAAGATACTAAAGAAATTGTTTTTCAAAGATAACTAGTTCTTCCAGTGAATCGCCAATTTTTGTGTAAATCAACAACCCCCATTATTTTAAGCCATAGTTACTTTAGAAAATAATCGGGACCCTTTTAATTTTTAGAGTTTAAGAAAATAAACCCTTTGAGTATTTCTTTTGATACGAATAGGAGTCAAAAAGGGTTGAAAACTTTAAAAATTGGCTTTCCAAATGCTTAAGCGGAGATAAATCGCATTTTGAAAATCGAAAAATCATTTACATAATGAAAATAATGATTTGAAACATCTTTGTGATCCAATGAATATAACCGAAACACTTTTATATGAGGAAAAATCCATATTTTTAGTTAAATCCGATAAAGAATAACGTGGGACCAAATTCTACCAGATAATCTTAACGCATTTCGCAAATCGCAGTTTCTCTCGACACTCTTATTTTCTCCTACTCGTACTCGCTGATGCAATAAATCATATCACATTGCATTATCGCAAAAAAACTTAACCATGTTATTTTTTTCCCGCTCATAATCGCTGATGTGATAAAGCGATCACATTGCATATCGCACGCTCATTACACAAACACATATTTCATGTTGTTAACTTTGTCGATATTGTGATTACGATATCGTGATCGGAAAAAAAGCTAGCTCGTCAATATTTAATGAAGAGATTACACACGAGTCATGATGTAATGTGATAGATCTAGTTTTAATTGAGAAATAATTAAAATGGCACGATAATCGATATCAGTTATCAATGTCATAAATTAACAGTTTATCACCCATACCACCATAATCATTTCCCTACAACGAGAATTCAATTCATATCCCATCAGCATTAGAAGTCTCATCCATTTGTAATGTTTCTATTTATTGCGGTATTTGTGCGTATTGTAAAACTCAAAGGTTCCTACTTACCACTTACTCTTTCTTACTTATTTATAGGCAAGTTTGAGTAATAAAAGTTCTTCTGAAATGTTCAAGGCTTTCAAGAAACAAAATAATCATATGGCTCTCGTTAATCTTGTGCCTACTACCTCAGAGAGAACAGATATGTTGCCCTTGTTCACATATACGACTTGCAGACCTAAAAATGGATCCTCTCTGTGGGAATATATGTATAAGCTATTTGAAGATGAGAAACCGCGCAAAATTTAGAGAAAATAAACAGTGGATGCCCCAAATTCTTCTGAAGCTACAATTGGAGATGTAGCCAATTCATTTCTTCACTGAATTGAAACAAGGCCCAAGATATGATATGGTGAGGTGGATTATCGACAATCTTAACATTGGGAACAAAACTTTCCTTACCAGTAGAGGAACAATGATTGGTTCCTTTAAGGCAGAAGACCTGAAGAAAATGTACCATCTTCCGAAACCCAATAAGATTTACAATAAGGAATTCCTTGAAAATTTATCTATGGAAAATGAACTCAAATCAGTGCCAATAAAGCAGTGGAGGAGAAATCCTAAAAAACACAATAACGATGAAAAGGGTATGTATTCTACTAATTCTCTCGCAAGTCCCTATTGCTATATCTCAGCTATGATGTCTAGACTTTTTGGCCAGTCATACACCACTAGATTCTCAGAAGAATGGGTTCCCCTTATGGAAGCATTAGTTGATTCTTATGTTATGGATTGGGGCAATATTCTGTCAAATAATATTTCCACCCAAATTTTAGAATATAGAAAGAACCACTCTATCTCTTCTGAAAATTTTCCTCCATTCTATATGAGTGGCTATATTATGGATACCATATGTTTTACATCATATTTTCCAACCATGGGCTGGAAATGGACTACCAAAGATCCCCTTCCCATTCATGTATTTCATAGTATTCTCTGGGAATCCAAATATGAAAGTCATTTTTACAAAATCTGTCATGGAGTTATACTACCCCTTTTTGAAGTTGTTTTTAATGAGAAAGCCCCAAGACTTTCCAAAGAGGCCCAAGCCGACTTCTCTTCTATAGGAAAGTGGTTTGGTGAGGAGTCATTCACCTATTTACGAGTGTTTGGGAGCCTAGCTCATCCACATGTCTTACCCCTGTATGTTCCTGATAAACTTCTTGCAAGAGAAATCACATACCAATCTGTGGGAAATGGTCTGACAAATTTTTTGAAAGAAGCCAAGAAGGCATTATGGCCTTCCTTTCCAATTAACTATGGTGTGTATGGACTAGACAACTACAAGCATGCTATACTAGAAATTGTCCAAATAAAGTGTTTGAAACTGTTTACAATTCCAAACATGCAATATGATCCCCTAAAAGTGGCCAATAACTTCACTACTCAAGTGAAAATTAGACCCTTTGTGCATGAAGATGGTGATTTTGACAACTTGTTTGAATCTGTTGAAAACTATGTTGCAATTAAGAAGTTGGAAAATTCACGCCTTCACCCACCACAACTATTAAAGTATCAACAATACAGAAACAAGATACTAGAGACAATCCCACTCAAGGTCTTGGATGTCTCTCAAACCGTGATTAAAAAAGACAATGAATCGGTTATTAAGGATACTGAAGTTCTTAATACACCAGATCAGGAGAATTTAGTTGAAGTTCAAACAATAGATCTCGATTTCCCCAACAATCTCAAAGGTGTATGGAAAGAGTTTTACCTCAGACTCCAAGAAGAAAAAATAACCATTATTGTTGACGAACAACAGACTATCCAAACTCCTCCTTCTACAAGTCAAGACCCATTTACTATTGGGCCCTCTGACAAAATGGTAAGTAAAGAGAGAATGGAATAAATCCTAACCTTCCTGACCTCTGAAATTGTTTTAAATATTCAATAAATCCCTCCCTTGGACATATTTTATAGCCCTAGGCACAAATAATTTGTTAGCAGGCAGACGAAAAGGAGAAGGACAAAGCATGCCCAGACTCTTACTCAAGAAAATATGTCAATGGACATTGTCTGGAAAGATACCGAGTCAGATTCTTCACAGGATCAAACTTGGTTATCACAGTTTGCAGGAGCCTATGCATCTGCAACTATTGACAAGGCATCATAGATTCATCAACTGGTGAAACAAAAAGATGAAAAGATACTTCAAATTGAGACAAAGTTACAAGCTGAAAACTATAGTGTTAGTGAGCAGCTACAGGTACAAATTGCACAACTGCAAGAGAGCCAACACCAATTGAAGATTTAGCATCAAGGTGAAATTAGCTCTAAATCCCAAATTCATCAATGACATCTCTCCATTGAGAAAATGAAATATGTTCCAAAGATTGATGAGTTTAGGAAAGAAGCTTTATAATTAAACACCTTATTGGCACAACAACAGGTCATGTTTGTCAGAAATTAACCAGCATTCTTGAATTATGTGAGCAAAGCGATTCACTTGTGAATCACATTGATGATATGAGAATCAGTTTCAATGGCATAGATGAGAAGGTATCCCAATTTGTTACTTGGAAGGATTCTTCTGATGGGCGAAAGGCCATCCTTCCTAGAATTGAAGAATCAAAGAAATAAACATTGTTCACATATTGGGATATACAACTAAAGAAAGCAGAAAGGGAAATAACCAGAGCTAAAGGCATTGCCACAAACATTGTGGAAACTGTAAGCCAGAACTTGATCGTAGCAAATCTCATAGATAGATGTCCACCTGGTGCATTACCCTTGGTAAAATGTTTGATAAGACAATGGCAATAAGTGTCAAAAGTTAAAGAGGAGCACATCAAGAAGATATAAAATTTAGATTGGGAAAGATATTGGAGATATCTAGTGAAGCCTCACAACCAATGGCTCTGTAATATCCCAAAAGGGAGAATGAAATAATATTGAAACACAATATAAGAACTGCAACTAAGTAAACAATAAATCTAGAGACAACATCAGAATATACAGAGAAGCTAAGCCATTTTATTATATGGAGATGAATCAGTTACACAATGTATAGAAAATGAGTAACTGCAACTAGCACTACATAAATGGTGAGCTTACAGGAAGCAATACTGTGTTCTCCCTTCTGCTAAATATGTACATGAATTGCTGCAAAAGGAAATGCAGAAATAGGGAGCTCAAGAGCTCTGATGATGCCAAGATTTAGTATTTGGCCAATGTGATGGGAACCCAAGATAACCCAGAAAGGATTTTCCAGATCCTACAACTTTGGAAAATCACCCTCCTAGGGCTTGATCTTTTAGTTGTTGGGATTAAATATATGAAGCTAGATCTGACAAATAGATGGCTGAAATATGCCACAAGATCTGATCTAAAATTGAAGGTCTAATACCTTCTCTAGATCTACAAGCTAGAAGCTATAGATCTAGCTTCTCAATCCTCCAATGATGATTGCAGCTACTGTTACACAACTACTCATAAAAATTGTGTTGTAAAGGAGAGAGAGGCTATATGCCTACTGAAATATGCTGCAATGAACTCTAGGCTGATGGAAATATTGATGGCAAGGTGAGGGGATGATCCCTCACAGGATTACTAGCTGGAATGCTAGCAACTTCCTTCCTCCTTTGGATCTGTAATAATGGACAGCGTAATACTGGATGGAATTACTAATGCTAGGAGGTCAATAAATTTTCTCCTGATGCTAGATCTGAAATGAAGCTCTAGGAATGATGATCTTCAAGTTCAAGGTGATAGGAATAATCCTACACCAGTTCTCTAGCTAAAATAATGAAGACAACCTCCCCCTTGCAACTGATCTTCAGAAATTGTGTAATTCCTGAATATAGATGTTCTGTAGATGAAGGAAATAATAAGTGGCACCAATGCCTGATGTAGAATGAAGTACAACCCTCTCTCCAAAGATACTCAAATAAAGAGGTGGGATTCCCGACTAGGAACACCCTGTGCTAAAAAGCACTTGCTATATTTGCTAAACAACCCAAGAAAGCAATGGAATGTCACATGAAAATTCCAGATCTAAACAAGCCTCAAAATCAATAATAAATAGCCCTCCTTCCTTGTTGTCTTCATCTCCTTTATATAGTGTATAAGCCTTCCCATGCCTTAGCCCTCATCTAACCTATGTTTTGCATGTGGACATTATCCTCCTTGCTTGACTGCGTTGTCTCTCCAAGTCATCCATCATGTCTAGGTGCAATGTACACCCTCTCCATCATGTGTGCATTAATTTCACAACTTCCTCCATCATCTCATCATAAATTCTCCATGATCTTTTATTTTATCTCTTCCAAGATCTTAGTTGACTGTATCAACCTCCATGATCTATCTCATTAATGAGACATGATCTCTAATTCCATTCACATTAGTAGTGGCTCCACTACCTCATTATGTAGAACTAGGCTTAATTAATCCACATTCACACATAAAAAGTGGATATGTATTCATATTGAGGATTATGGGTCCCTCCACCCTTTTATTTACTTAATTAAGTAGGTTTATTAAGAACTCTAATATTCCAAATATCATGTGAAAATTTGGGAATATTACAGTCTCATGCTTCGTTGTCTTACAGATACATCTTCATACATGCTACCTCCATTATCTAACGTTTTTTTTATTGGACACCTACACATTAGGCCAGGCCAACCTCACGAGGTTTAGCCTATGCTTAATATTCTTCAACTCGAAGAGAAAAGGGAAGAATGGATAGCAGGACAATCCTCCAACAAATCACCCCTTTAATTTATGTTTATGTTTTTATTTTACTTACGTTAAGGAGATTTGTTTGAAACCTCCTCGTATTTTATTGTAATTACTATTTTAAGACACATTAGTTTTATATTTAAACCCCTTCATGTATTTTAAGAAGGGGTCTTGAAATTTTGAAAACAAGACTTTACTGATGTTGCACTTTTGTACTCTTAAAGTTTTTTGAATAGAAAAGGCTGGATCAAGAGTTATTTATCAAATGAGCTGAGTATATATATATATATATATATATATATATGGTAACTTTATCTTATATTTTTAATTTAAGTTTGAAATGAGAAATAGTTCATTGATCTTATGATGTGTTGTTTTATATATTTGTTTGAACACAATTTGAAATCAATTCACTTTTTAACGTGTTATGATGTTATCATTTATATGTATATGCAATACATGCATTTTGTAAAATTTGTGATATAAGCTT
Organism: Pinus albicaulis; assembly: GCA_034641835.2. Classification (NCBI taxonomy): domain Eukaryota; kingdom Viridiplantae; phylum Streptophyta; class Pinopsida; order Pinales; family Pinaceae; genus Pinus; species Pinus albicaulis. Next base: position 1,155,706,596 of record CM076574.1, read on the forward strand.
CATCAAATTGATTTAATTAACTTCTTAATTAAATTGATTATCTTAAATGTTTTTCATATCTTTAAATGAATGTATGATCTTTATTTTCACTCATTGAAAGATTATTTCTTTAGATCGCACAAGGAAAAGGTTTCATCCCCTACTAGATATATATATATATATATATATATATATATATATATATATATATATAGACTTATTGTTTATTGAAAGCTAGCTTATTTTTCCATCTATCAAATTCCACTTAGAGATAAAACCATTCATTCACTCCAACTATATTAAATTGGGAAACTGGTCCCACAAATCTAGTCGAAGCCACCATTCCAAATGGAAAAGGGATGATTTTCAAGTCCCCGACTCGGTGGTTTTCCCCGATGTTGTTGCACCGGTTTTTGAGACCTCGACAATTAGCTATCAAGTTTTGTTCTAACTGGGCCACTAGGAGGAAAATAGGTTGGATTATATTCTAGTGTATTTTGTTCTATGATAGAGAAAACGAGTTGAGAGTGGATATAGAGAGGGTAGAACAAATAGGGTTTTATTTTTATTTTTTGTAGCAATCATAGTTCTCACTCCTTTGTATTTTAAATATTTCCATTCAAAGAAAGAGAGAGAAAAGCAACCTCACCTTCCAACTCGGTTTTCTCCCAAAATGGTTTCCTACATCATATCTTGTGTTAATGTGGTTTTATGAGTGATTGTTCTATTTTTTCTCTATTTTCCACATTTTATATATTACATGCATAAGAAAAGATAATAATTCAAAAAATCTATAAATTCTAAGGAAATATTAACCCTAATAGTACATATTTTCATGTTTCAATAATTTTTTATCAAATCTGGTGTGATGAATCTATCTATAAGAATATCCATGGCAATTTACATATCATATTGGTATTAAATCAAGTTTATTTGGGTATATTTTGGGAGTTGTAGGACATCTGGATTGGTTAAGCATAAAGTCACAAAACCCTGGCCATGGCTAATAAATCTATTAATAACCCCTGGGATTCAATAAAGGATATATTCTCAAGGTTGGAAGAGAAATCCATAGATATTAGCCATAATATGACCCTCCTCCGTGTGGCTCTAGAAAATAAGTTTGGAATCAAAGAATATGAAGGTTCCAACTTAGAGGTTAGATAATAGGTAAAATGGAGGAATCAAGAAGAGCTATAATATTCTAAGAAATAACTTGAAAAATAAAAACTTAGTTCGAGTTCCATGAGCCATTCAAAGTCCTTGTTTAAGAAAAAATTGAAGGTTGACATCAAGACATATCAATTTGATATTGACACTTTGAAATTAAATCATCGGTTACAATAGCTAGAGGTTTATTTTAGCATTAATCATATAGAGAAAGAACATCAATTTTCTTTCATCTATTTGAAATTAGAATTCCATGCCCTAACTTGGTGGGAAATCCACATGAAAACCCTAAGGCTAGAGGGGAATCCTCGAATGAATAAGTGGGAGGATTTCAAAACTTTCATAAATTTGAAATTATACCTTATCAAGTATAAAGAGGACTAGTGGATCTGGTGGCATTACTTCATGAAGAGATAGGGGCTGAGTGTACAAGAGAACAATAAAAAATTTAGAAAAATGGGAATAATGTTGGGTATCTCTCCCAAGAACCCAGACATACTCATCAATTATTTGGGAGACCTATACATTCATTTTCAAAACCAAGTCTTGTTTTTCAAACCTAAAATAATGGATGAAGCTTATGTACAAGAATGGTACCTGGAAAAAATAGGCCAGAGGAAAGGATATTGAAGTGGTTCAAAGAAAAAGGAATGAAAAGAAGCTTCTAAATAAGGGAAGAAGAAATGGAAAGGGTGGAAGGAAAAAAAAAAGAGTAGTCATAGCACACTAGTCCAAAGATCCTAGCAATCATTGTAACATCAATGATTATATATATAAGTGTTGGAAATTAAATCCATAACTCAACTCAAATAAATAGAAGAAAGATGTGAAGAATAAAATTCTCATAGCCACAAATTTGAGAAATCAAGTGGAAAGTAGCTTAAATTAGATGAGAATATCATTTTACATCAATACAGAAGTAGGTGAATCTAAGTATCCTTTGTAAATAAGAAAAGAATGGGATGACCAAACTCTTCCACGTAAACATATATTTCAAGAAGATGAAAGTTGATGCTCTTTTTGACTCAAGATCATAAGTGAATCTCATTTTAGTAGAGTTAGTCAACAAAATAGTATTGGAGGTTTCATATCATCCTAATCCACATCATGAGAATTCATAAATAAGGATTTGGAAATAAAGGTAGAAAAGAAGTGTAAGATAAATTTGTCTATTAGTGTTTTCTTTATTGATGAAGTATAATTGGTTGTAGTTCCACTTGATGTATTTGGAGTTGTTTTTGGGCATCCCTAAATATTCATGTGGAGAGCCAAACATTACTGACTTATCAAGCATGAAAAATCCTTCACCATCAACACACATAAGGGTGAGTCTAGAATTTCACCAGTAAATGCCAATCGAGCCAAGAAACTAATCAGTTCTAGCATAAGTATGTTTTACTATTTTTAATAGAAACTCAGTTTGTAAAAGATTCAATGAGAACAAATTCATCCCTAGAGGGGTACAGTAAGGAAAATATATAGAAAATGGGTGAGATTCTATAGGAATATAGGGGAGTGTTCCAGGATCCTAAAGGGATACCACCCAAAAAGGAAGTGGAGCATGAAATCCACTTATTGTTGGACTTTCCATTTCCAAACATTGGGTTGTATAGATAGTATATAGTAGAAGAAAATGAGGTGAAGAAGCAATTGTAGCAACCACCATAGCAGGTTATCATTTGACCAAGTACCTCACCATGTGGGTCACCCACCATAACTATGCCTAAGAAGGATTGGAGTTGGTGAATGTGCATTGATTACGAGGTGTTGAACAAAATAATGATCAAGAAAAGGTACCCCTGCTAAGGATAGATGATATGTTGCACCAATTGCAGTAAGAAAAATACTTATTGATTTAAAATCAAGGTATCGTCAAGTTTGAATTAGAGAAGAATATTCCTAGAAAATTTCCTTCAAAACTAGATAATTTTTTGTATGAGTGATTAGTCATGTTGTTTGGTTAATGTAATGCACCAACTACATGTGGTTAGTCATGTCGTTCGGTTTATGTAATGCACTAGCTACAATCGTGAGGTTAATGAATGGCATATTGCACCTTTTTCTAGATTCACTTGTTATTATTTATTTGGATGATGTACTTGTATATAATGCTAACTAGGAGGAGCACATCTCACATTTGGTCTAGGTGCTAGAGAAAGTAAAGAAGCACCATCTACTAGAGAATCTCAAGAAATGTGAGTTTGCATAGTAGTATTTGATGTATTTCATATATGTAATTGGTGGGGAAGAGATGAAGATATATCCTACCATGATGGAGGACATCATGAAGTGTTTAATGACTACCAATGTTTCTGACATCAAGGGTTTAACTTAGACAACATAATGCTTGAGAAAATTCATAGCCTCGTTTTCAACAATAGAAACATCACTCCATGACATCACAATAACTGACAAGAGTTTCTAGTGGGGAAATGGTAAAAATTGGACCTTTGAGAAGTTAAGAAGAAAACCAATTAATAATTGGTTCTTGATTTACTAAACTTGCATCAGCCATTTGAAGTGGAGAGAGACCCGAGTGGGTATGTTATGGGAGCAATGTTGTTGTAGGGAAGAAGGAATATGTGCTACCATTTTAAAATATTTGATGAGGTAGTTCTCAAATACCATACCTATGAAAGGGATCTCTATGCCCTCATACAAGTTGTCAAAAACTGGAAACATTATCTAATGGGAAAGGAGATAGTAATCAACACATATCACTAATTGTTATAGTATCTGCAAGCCTAGAGTAATTCACAGTAGACTAGGAATTACAAGTGGAAATGTTTTATAGAAATTTCCTTTAGTGATCAAGTACAAGAATGGAAACACAAATTATTTGTCTAACATGCTTTCAAGGACACCCACATCAAATATCACAGCTTTGAGAACTATGATGCACGTGGATTATTTCACCCATGATGCATACAAAGAGGCATACATAGAGGATGAGGACTTCAAGGAGGTATTTCTACAATTACATAGGTAGATACATATGCATGACGATGAAAAAACAATTGACTACTATATCCACAATGGTTTACTCTATAGGTTAGACAAGTTATGTGTTGGTTAAGGTGAGTTGTTATGAAAAAATAGAGAGGATCACAACTCTAAGGTTGTAGGGGATTTTAGTGTAGGGAAGATAGTTCCCAACTTGCAGAGGTATGTGTACCAACCCATGATGCAATAATATGTAGCTAGGTTCATAAGATCATGTATGCTTTGTTATACCAACAATCCTAGTAATAAGAAACTTTGTGGGAGGTTTACTAACAACTAGGAAGGGACATGACTACCCATTCATGGTAGTTGACAAGTTCAACAAAATGTATGTTCTTATGCATTGTAAGAAGACCATAAACATGAAATAAGTAGTAAAATTGTTCTTTGGACAAGCCTGGATGCACTTTGGAATCTCAAGGAGCATAATTTTAGACAGGTATTTAGTCAATTTAATGTTCTTAAATTGTTGACATAAATTATCGACCGGAGTCGGTAAACTTGTGAAGTGCAAGTGCACTATATATGCTAGAAGCATAAATTTATTAGTGTGATGGTTATGTTTGTAGAGATTGCTTCTAAGGATGTTTTTATTCCTATGTATTTAATGAAATTGATGGATTAAATTACAACTAAATTCTTTAAAAAATCAACATTGCAAATATCAATTAAATTCTATAGATCAACTAAGTTTTTTTAAAAACTGAAACAAATTTATCTATTAGTATCTAAGAATTTTGAAAATCTAACATAAGAAAATGTAATCAAATTATAAGAAGAAAAGGAACTTTTATGTTTTTAGAAATGAAATGTTATGTAAATGAGACTGAGAAAATAAATGAATAAGTCATTATTGTTCTGGCCAGTAATCACTATAAAACTAGAAATAATTCTCATTCTTGTACCAAAAAGTAAATCATCAAATCACCATTTCTTGAAACAAACTCACTAAAAATGGAAATTAAATCTTTTAATGTTCTTGAAAATAAATCACAGAGGAAAAACTAATCTACCATTAAACCATTGTTGCATGGAAAGAAAGCTAAGATTACTTTTGCATTGAATCAAATCAAAAAGGAAAATGAATCTACATCAAATGAAAAATAAAAACAAATTAAGCATCTACTCTAAGTAACAAAATGAAATTATGGAAATGACTACAACATTTAACGCAGTAAAATCATAAATTGAAACTACATCAAATGATAAAAGCGGAGCAATGAAAAAAATCTAAATGCAAAACATAAATGAAATAGAACCTTCTCTGTTGCAGGGACCCTCTGAAATAGATGGTTTCAAATCTAATCTAAAACTAGTTGCACATTTATTCTCCAAAATACTTCTTCATTCAAGAAAATAATAAAACAAAGTTTTTATGAATTCACGGTCGTATCATCATTCACACTATCAATAAATTTGATGGTCCTGTATTTATAAAATCCTGTTAATTAATTTTTTGAGGCTTTTACGCCTATTTGGACTAACAAATTAAACCTCTAATAGAAAATAAGATTGTGTTACTTCACGATTTTCTATTTGGAAAATCAAATCGTGAAGTGTGATTGCTTTGGACTCTCCGCTTACTTGTCCCGCATTCAGTTGATCGTTCCTTTGACTGTGCATCTAGGTAATTTCCTGCTTGATTTGGGTCGGATGGATAGGAGGAAATCCATGATAGGATCATTCTCCACCTGTACGCATACTTTGTTTCTCAGACCTTAGAACACATCGAACCATGGCAGTGGCTACAGAAATGTGTATCATTTGCAGAATTGCGTTAATTCTGTAGCTAAATAAAAATTTTAATATAATAATAAGGAACATTTCAAAATATGAAAAATAGGTCATTAACATACCTTACCAAGTAAAAATTTGTATTTTAACACTTTTTTGAGGTAATGGTGATGACAAAAAGAAGGAAATATGAGTGAAAGGAAGTGTCAAAAATGAGGCAATCATGAGGCTCTACATTCCTCCACGAGGAGGTCATTGCATGTCCTCATGAAAAAACACAAAATTGATGGTACTTGACATGCTACTGCATCTTCCCTGAAACTTCTACTAAAACATCCAATTTTAACGTCTTTGCCTTCTTTCTAGTGCTATCCATCCTTGTCTTTCGCATTAGGATTTTGTACTACAAGTTTATGACTTCTCATTTAAGATCTTTATTATTGTTCTTTAATTCTTTATTTTTCTTGTACCATAAGCCCAAATGCAAAAGGATATTGTCATTTTTATTTTTCTCAATCTTGTTCTACAAATTTACGGCTTCATGATCATGTTTTAGATGCATGTTTAGTATCTCCATGATCAGGTGCTTAGTGTTAAGCTAGAAAATGGAAGTGCTCAAGGTCAATTTTTTTTATTATCTCTTAAGGTCGAATTAATTATATATGGAGGTGCATTTTATTTTTATTATAAGTTTGGGATAGTCCAACCAGACGCAGACACATGGTGTAGCCAGGGGCCACCATGTGCCCCCTCTAGTGGACCAAGGTCAAGGCTGAATTTCAATTTATCAATGGTCGAATTTTAAGTTTCAAAGGTCGAATTATAATTTTGAATTTCAACATATACAATGGTCAAAATTTTAATATTCAAAGGTAAAATTATATGTGTATTTCGGGTGGAAAAATATTATATCGGCGAAAGGGCGGAGGTCGGGGCTTGACCCAGCAACCTCCCCCACACCAACACATCTGACTACCACTGTACCATAGCTTTAATTCTTAATTATATATGCCTGCGGTCCGCGGATTATATTTGTTATCATATGGTTGAACTCGCAGGGGTAAGGAGGGGGCCAACCCCTTCCCCAAAGGACCTAAGGTGAAGACCAGGAGTAGAGATTAATTCTAATGGTGCAAGATTAAAGTTAATGCAGGTTTATTTAAACCCCTAATCCAATGATTAAGAGCTAATCCTTCATTTAAATTTGCATTTGGTTAAGGAGCACATTTAGCGCTAAAACAAGGTTATCCCTAATTAATCGTGCACTTAAATTAATTAAACTTGAGTTTAATTTGGCGGTTAAAACAGCGGAGCCCCCAAATTCGGCACCAAATCCAAATTTAGCAGCACTAACTGGAGTTTTCTCCATATTTAGTGGAGATTTCCTAGGCCATAACTTTGGAAAAATTCGACCAAATTGGGCTCAAGAAGAGTATATTCTAGATAATTTGGACATTATGGAAACATTGAAGAAGGCTTCAGGAGTAGTAGATGATTGTCAATATCACTTTTTCCATTTTGAGCTAATACAGAGCCCCAAGCCATGGAAGCTAGACCAATGAGATGTAGCCCAGGAGGGGTGAACTCCTTCATCAAAACACTGTGTTAATGGATCATTTGATGGTTTGTTGTACATTTTATTGTTTTTGTTCAGCATTATGTTTCAATGTTTTTATGATATTGAATTTAACATAAAAATCAATACATTTACTTGTATAACGCTCACAAACACCTCAAGAAACCTATGCACTTGAAGCAAAAGATCAACAAATTATTTATAAATCTGAAGATGAAATTAGCACAGCAAAACTAACATTCAAATTTAGATCAAGGTGGTATCAAAGCAAAGGTTCGGAGGTTATTTTATTGATTTTCTTGATTTTTGTGCAAGTAGGGTTTTAATGGTTGAAATTTTGTGATACATACAAGGTTGAAGTTGAAGACAGGATAAGGGAAATTGTTGGTTGCTAGTCCTGAGGTTAGGACCAGAAGAAGGAAAGCCACAAGGCCACCATATCCACCCAAAGCTTCACTCACAACTGCGCTTGAAGCACCTCAAGTTTTATCTCTAGCTGAGATTGAGTAGGTACAAGTTGTACCAGAAGCTGAGCTTGAATCCATAGGCATCATGTCAGGTTTTGGATAGACTAAAGTTCTTTCAGAAGAGGAAGCATACAAGAAGGCTTTCTATGAACTGACTGAAAGGGTTAGGATCCTCTTTGAAGAGAGAGACCAAAATGATGAAGAGAGGGATTCAAAAGGCAATGGAGTAAATTCTCCTTCATCTCCACCATCTTCATCATAATCCTCATCATCACCATCACCATCCTCTTCCACTTCAATAGCCAAAACTACCCATAATCACTCAAAATCCACAAAAGGAAAAACTCCCTTACTCAAACTTGATGTCAAATTTGAGCTTCCAATGTATAATGGTGAGGCAAATGCAGAGAAGTTGGATAATTCGATTCGTAAATTGGAGGTATATTGCAGAATTCATAACCTTCAAGAAGATGACATAAAGATTCAATTGGATTCCTTGATGATGGAGGAATCAGCACTTGTATGGTGGGAAGCAATGACTCAAGAAGATATTAAAAACCATGGTAAGTTCTCAATGTCTTGGTCAAGTTTTATTGTTGCCATTAAAATACAATTTTATCCTCTAGTTTACATGCAAAAATCCATTATGGACTGGCATAATTTTAGACAATTGAAAGGGAAAAGTGTGCAAGATTACACCCATGAGTTTAGGAGAAGAGCTCTTATTTTGGGTATTAATTTTTATTCTCAAGAAACTTTGATAAAGTATATTGGGGGTGTTGTGGCTCATTTTCATTTACCTTTGAAATATTTTTCAAAACACCAAAAAATCATATGTGATAGAAGATGTAAAATTTTGTGTGTCATAAAAGAATTTTGATTTATATATTGGTACATTAACATTAAATGATGAGATGTGAAGGTGGGTCGAGTCGGGTTCATTCACGTACAGAATAGTTCAAGAGTCGGACCAATAAGAACGTTCATAACATTTCATGTCAAACAGGGTCGATTCGAGCTCATTCACAAGCTCAAGAGGGCCAAGGTGGTAGAACACCGGATAAGCTCCGAAGGGTTACTCTATGGAGCTAAAAAAAAAAATTTCCCAAAGTCAGAGAAAGGGCGCATTTCCCTTAAACACTTAATATTTTTCGAGGAGGCGCAAAGGGAAAAACAGATGGTTGGGATCAAAGCGCAGAACTGGAGCGAAGAGATAGACGGTGGAGATTAAATCGTAAACTGCAAATCAAAAGTTTCAAAGGATAGGCGCGAGAGGTAAGTGATGAAGTCACTAAAGTACAACATGCGATGTTAGGTGGGACCGGATCACATAGCGCACATCGCAGGTTTTAAAAGATAAGTGCTAAGGAAAAGGTCTAAGTTAGCGAAATGTGAAGTGCAACGTGGAAATATGATGTGGAGGATGACTTTGCCCTGGCCCGCATACCGCACAGCGCAAGTTTTAAAAGTTAAGGGTGAAGGGTAAGTGTTATAATCACCGAAGTGTGATGTGTGATGCGGTGGGGCCCAATCGCAAATCATGAATCGCAAGTTTTAAAGGATCACCATGAGAGGTAAGTGATAAGGTCACTGAAGTGCGATGTGCGATGCCATGTGGGACCCAATCGCATAGCGCACATCACAAGTTTTAAAAGATAAACGCTAAGGAAAAGTTAAAGACGACAAAATGTGAAGTGCGATGTTGGCACAGACGCGATGTGGCTCTAAGATGAAATCTAAAGGATTTCAAGTCTAGAATTATATGTTTATGCACCATTTTATGAAGAAATAGGCAGAATGTGGTAGAAAAACTTGGGTAAGTGACCCGATGCAAATCAAAGGAGAAGAGGTAGATTCGGGTAGCAGGTGATATGATTGACATTGTTTGAAGCACAAGGGCATAAGCAAAGTCGAGCATAAGAGCGTATAGAGGTCCTGTTGGGAGCATGACAGCTGGGTCAAGTTGGGCACTAAGGAGTCATTACAGAGCTATGCAGCCGCTGCATCGTAACCAGAAAGGAAACCTCGGCACTTCGGGAGGACGCATCAACAACATCAGATTCAGCAAAAAGAACAATATTTCCAATTTTAATTTGTTTTCTCAAGTATGATTGCAGAATTAATCTTAACAGTTTAGGTAGTCGAATAGTTTCAAGAAGTTCAGGAGTTATGAACCACTGTGATGTATTTAAGTAGATATAAATAAAGAAAAGAGGTTCTGATTTTTTGGACCTCTGGAGGATTGTTAATTTGGTATTGAATTTTATGAGAAATAAATGAAAGAATATCAAGTTTCCTACAACTGTTGATGTTGATATGTCTTTCTAGTTTCACTCTGTGTTTATTCCTCTTTGAATGAAGTGAAGTAATGTAGTAGCTCGTCTCTTTATTAAATTTGTGAGTAAGAGTTAAACAATCTTAATTTGCGTTCCTTCACCTCATCTCTTCTTTCTTCACAAAATCTTGATGAAACTTTAAGTAATAGATTCTGTGTTTGCATCATATTATTTAGAGTTTCCTCTCTCTCCATGAATTTCCTCTTAAACTTAAAAGTGATAGATATTTTTTCTCAGCATATCACTTCAAGTTTCCTTTACAGTTCTTCTTTTCAATTCATTCGGATATCAGCAGTTTATGGCATTCTGAAGGCTTTCATTATATCAAATTATTGAGTGTATTAAATAATTAGATTCCAAAGGTGTTAAGCAGAGGCCATTTGATATTATAATTGTGACATACATTTAGAAAATTTCTTAAGCATTGATTCCTTACCACAGCTAAGGGATTGTTTCTTGAGATACAACATTTTCTGGCGCCGTTGCCGTGGATGAAGAAATGAAGTTTATTTTCCCTAGGTTTTTCACATTATTTCCTCTGGTTGTTAAGCGAGCAGGAAATATTCGGATGTTTTTGTTATTTTCAAAATTATGGCTTTCAAAAGGCCTCACATGAGGTAAGATACCTCACAACACATAGTCCCTGCTTTGCCAAATCCAGAAATATTGGTTTCTAAAAAGGCTCAGAAACCTGAAACTCCTTCAATACCTGATCTTGCATTTCCTGCTCCTGGCAGTGGTTCTCATAACCCTTTGCTTGAAGATATTTCAAAGGAACTCCCTTTCTCGGAACAATATACTCCTTCCACACCCATTTATTTTCAAGAACCTCAGTTAGAAGAACATTCTTTCGAGTCTGTTAAATGTTTCTTTTACCTCCACTCAAGCTCAACCAAATATAGTTGTTGGTCCCTCTGCTATTGTCCATCATCCCACCCCCATATTAGTTTTCCTCCACCTTCATTCACTTTCACAGCAGGATCATCAACCTAAACCGCCCAATGAGAAGTTAACCAAGTTGTTAATATGGCAGCACTAGCTTTCTTAATGGATAGATATGCACCACTAAACCTTTTGCAACCAATGAATGTCATGCCTCAAGAATACCTCAAATTACTTCCTAGTTTCACTGGAGAAGATGAAGTAACTGCAGAACAACATTACCTTTGTTTTTCACTTTTGCTAAGAATTTAAATGTAGAACATCTTGATGTTGTGATGAGACGATTTGTGCAGTCTCTAAGTAGAAAGGCTAGGAAATGGTTCAAAGGTTTACCAAATGATTCCATAAATGACTAGGAAGAGTTAGAAACTCAATTCAATCATTGATGGGGAGAGAAGAAAGATCATGGTTACTCATTGATAAATTTTAATGCAATTAAAAGAAAACCTAATGTAAACATTTCTGAGTTTGTAAAAGGATTCAACAAATTGTATAATAGTTGACCTATAGAGATGAATCCCCCCCCCTCTGTAGGAGCAAAGATAGTTTTCGCTGGGGTTTTTTAAGCTAATTTTAGCTTTACATTGAGAGAGAGAAGATCCCCTACTCTTGAGAAGATACAGACAGATGCTTTAGAGATTGAAGCTAATATGACTGCAGCTAGAAAGGCGAAAGGAAATAGCTAGTCCAAGAGAAGGGGGAGGCAAAAGAAGAATCATCACAAGATCTAAGAATTGAAGATATGACAAAGTGATAAAAAATCTAACAAATAAGATAGCTAAGATGGAATTGGAAAATAAAAACTCCCAAAGACAAGTACAAAAAAACCGAGGGGTCTTTAACCCTCAATTCAGAAGACATCCCCTGCAAATCCTGCAAAGGGAAAGAAGAGATAAAGACCAGGTTCAAGCTCCATTGTATATAGAAGCAGCACCTAGAGAGCCAGTAGAAGATGACCAAAGGGAGACTGAGGATCAGGTATCTACTATGTATGCAATAGAAGAGAATGAAGAGGAAGATTGTGAGTGAGAATCTGTTGAAGCTGAAGTTTCTTTTGATCAAGATGAAATGGATGAATACTGTAGGAAATTCACAGATTTCATGCAAGTTGAGTTGCATAAAAATTATGATTTGAGGTCTAGAAAGAGATATATAGTGAAGGATAATGAAGGTGAACAACAAGGTTCCATTCCTCCTCCAATGGTGACTCCACTACAAAAGGACCCTATGAAACAATTAAGTAATAAGAAACAACCTGTAAATTCACTTAATAGAAAAAATGTGTAGCAGGGTGAATCTTCCCAGAACAAATTAGTTGACACTAATATCTTGGAGAGATTTGTTCCTGTACCCAAACAAACAGAAAATTCTCGAAAGAGTGACGAAGAACCTGAAAATAACATTAAGCAAACTCATGCTTTCAATTTGACAAAAGAGTTGTAGAAGTTCAAAATTTAGGTACCTCTTCTAGAATTAGCCAAAATACCAGCTTACAAGAAATAAATTTCAGAAATTATTTATCTCACATAGGTGGAAGACATAAGTGACACAGTGAACTTACAAGAATAAAATCCAGTGGTCACCTTTTGTTCTCAAGTAGAAGAAATAGATCCCTCTGCTCCACCCTTCTATATTTCTTTTTTTCTTCATGGTTATACTCTACATAATTGCATGTTGGACTCAGGAGCATCCCATAATCTCATGTGATTGTCTATTATGAAGGAACTTATTCATTTGATTCCGAAAGGGTGAAATGTGTTGGGTTAATTAAATATGTAGCAGTTTCATTGGCACAAATCCTATCAAAGAGTATAGTCATGGATGTAGTGGTTGATGACATCCCAGCCAGGTATGGAATGCTCCTGACAATATATTGGAGAGAAAAGTTGGGAGGTGTAGTAAAATTATATTTCACTTATGCTATCATTTCGGTTTTTAATGGGGAAGAAAGGAGGTTGTACAGGGAAACAAGGTTTGTGAAGATTACCTCCAAGAAAGATGCAGGAAATTCCCCCATTTATAGTCAAGAAATAGAAGACCTTTCTTGTTTCATGTTGCATAAAGATGCAAAATTTTCTGAAGACATAGGGAAGCAACTCTCTTCAGCAGTTGTAAATAATGAGCTGCACTCAAGGAATATTTGGAAGTGCTACTTTGATGGTGCCTACTCCAAGGAGGGTGCATGTGTTGGATTCTTGCTGATATCACCAGAAGGTAACCTCATGCCTTTCTCTTTTAAACTAGAATTTGATTCAACAAACAATGTGGCTGAGTACGAGGCCTTAATCTCAAGCCTTCAAGTTTCTAAATGGAGGGGAGTTCAATGTATTTTAATTTTTCGTGAGTCTGAATTAATAATAAGGCATATTAAAAATCATTGTCAAACCAAGCATCCGAGATTGAGATCATATAGGAATGAAGTGTGGATCTGGTAGAAAACTATTTTGAAGCATTCAATCTTTAGTATATTTCAAGGGAGGAGAATAGATTGGCCGATTATTTATCAGTTGCAGCCAGCACCTTCAAACCTCCAATAAATCACAGGTTAAGGTATGAGATTGAAATTAGGCATAAACCTTTTATCCCTGATAATGTGAAACATTGGAAGGTGTTTGATGATGATGAACACATAAGTGAATTCCTGACCATGATTGGAAACTTTCAAGATGATGAGATAGACCAAGAGGAAGAAAAATCAGAGCAGAAAGTAGAAATAAGAAACCTTAAGCAGTCAATAGGTGAACGGAAGATTATCCAAATGAAAGATAATGTGCTTCCCAAAGGGTTGGTCCCCCTTGAAATATTATTCGATGCTAATGATTTTGTTGTTGATTCAAAGAAAACACATCAAGAAGAAGAGATGGAAGATTGTAATTTGGGAACTCAATAGGAACCCAAAATAGTAAAAATTTTCAAAGGTGTTCCCAATAACTACAAAGAAAGATACATTGATCTTTTTAAGAAATATATGGATGTGTTTGCCTGGTCGTATGAAGACCTGAAAAAATATGAAAAAAGTGTTATTCAACATAAGATTCCATTGAAGGAAGGACTCAAACCACATAGAAATAATCTCAGATAAATAAATCCATTATTTTTAGCTCCAATCGAAAAATAAGTGAAGAAGTTTTTGCAGGCAAAAATTATAATCCCTCTTAGATATTTAGACTGGGTTTCTAATCTAGTCCCTGTAAGAAAGAAGAATGGAGAGATAATATTGTTTGTAGACTTCAGGAACTTGAACCGAGCATCTGTAAAAGATAATTATCCTTTTTCGAAAATGGATTATGTCTTACAGAAGGTAACAGGAGCTCACAGGTTGTCTATGGTTGACGGATTTTCTGGGTATACTCAGGTAGCAGTAGAAAAAGAAGATCAGAAGAAGACTGCTTTCATTACGCCCTGGGGCACCTTCATGTACGCAAGGATGCCATTTTGCCTTACAAACAAAGGTGCAACATTTCAAAGGGTCATGGACATAGCCTTCACTGGTGACAGGTTTGTAGTTATATATCTGGATGATGTAATTGTTTTCTAAGTGTCAAATGATGAACACTTGGAGCATTTGCAAAAAAAAATTCAAAAGTGCAAAAATTTTGGTCTGTCATTAAATCCCAAGAAATATTTATTTCACTTATAATAAGGTAAATTATTGGGTCACATAGTTTCTAAACAAGGAGTAAAGATTGACCCAGCAAGGGTGGAAGCCTTTCATACTATTCCTTTACCCAGAAGCAAGAAGGATATCTAGATATTCCTGGGAAAAATAAACTTTTTGAGGTTTGTGCCCAATTATGCTAAGATCATGAGAAGTATAATAGATATGTTGAAGAAAATGCAGAAGTGAAATGGGATAAGGAAGCAAGAGATGCATTTGCTAGAATAAAGGAAGCACTGCAAGAAGCCCTAGTTTTTATTATCCCAGACTATCAAAAATCCTTCCAGGTATTCTCATTTGTGTCCCCCACTACTATTGTTTTTGTGTTGTTGCAGAAAAATGAAGACAATAAGGAGCAGCCATTTGCACTTTTCAGCAAAGTTCTCAGATATGTTGAGCTCAAATACAATATTTTGGAGAAACAAGTATATGCTTTGGTCAAAGCAATAAAAGCCTTCAGGACTTATGTGTTGCAGTCCCAAATAACTACTTATGTTCCTAATTCCACTGTGAAGGACGTGATGGTCCAAACTGATGTTGAAGGAAAAAGGGGGAAGTGGATAGCGAAAATCCAAGAGTATGATTTGGACATCAAACCCACCAAGCTGGTCAAGGGACAAGGGGTTATTGAATTTATCAACAGAGACAAAATTTCAAGCCTTGGGAATTAATCTGTTGGCACCAATGGATGGAGCTATAATTGAAGAGGGTCAAAGAAAGTTCAAAATAGGTATCCAATACAATTTTTTTTGCTCTGATTGGTATAAAGATATTGTGCATTACATGTGTTTCTTTTCATGTCCAAATTCACTGAATAGAACAAAATAAAGAACTCTCAAGATCAAGTCTCAGCCATATGTTATCATAGAAGTGAAGCTATACTGGAAAGATCATGCTGGTATTTTTTTGTTATGTTTTACCAAAGGAGAACATATTGAAGTCACCAAAAAATATCATGAAATTTTGTGTGGAGGAAATTATAGCTGGAAGGTCACTGCTCATAAAATTCTTAATTCATGCTTCTATTGGCCAACCCTATTTGCATATGTTTATAGACAAGTCATAAGTTTTCAGAAGTGTTAGTTGTTTGCTGAAAAGAAAAAACTTGCTCCATTACCTCTCATCCCAGTATTTATTGAAGAACCTTTTAGGCAATGGGTATTGGATTTTATTAGAGAGATCAATCCACATAAAGCATATAGTTAAAGTGGATTCTAAATGCCACTGATTATTTTACAAAATGGGTTGAATCAATACCCACTAAGAAGGCAAATGACCAAGTGGTGATGAAGTTTCTGGAGGAAAACATTTTCAGCAGATTCGGATGTCCAATCAAAATTGTGACGGATAATGCTCAAGTATTCAACTCTTCTCGTTTCATCAATTTCTGTCAAACATATAATGTGATTTTATCACATTCCACAGCATATCATCCCTAAGGGAATGGATTAGCAGAGTCTCAAATAAGAAATTGGTCAGAATCTTGAAGAAAACAATCGCTGAGAATCAGAATGATCAGGATATGAAGTTGAAGTTTTCCCTCTGGGCAGTTTGAGACACTAACAAGAGATCTACTGGGAAGTCTCCCTATGAATTGGTTTATGCAACTCGAGCACTATTTCCTACTCAGCTGGCCAAACCAGTGATTTCTTTCCTTCAAGAAGCTCAGGAAGAACCAAATTCTTTGGTAAGAAGATTGAACAAAATAATGAATCAAGTGAAAATAGAAACAAAGTCAAGGATAACTTGATTACTTATCAAGAAAAGATGAATTCTATATTTGACAGAAAAGAAAAAGAAGTTCTCTTTCAAGCAGGAGATTTGGTAGTGAGATGGGACACCAGACGAGAAGAAAAGGGGAATCATGGTAAATTTTGACCCTCTCTGGTATGGTTCATACAAGCTCTCTGAGGCAAGGTAAAATAACACGTTAATTTTGGAAGATATATATGGAGAGATAGTACAGCTGCTTGTGAACGGATAGTATCTGAAGCATTATTTCCAGCATTAAAAGTCGGCATTCCACCATTTTAAATACCGAATTGCTCATTTTTCATATGTCACCAAGAAATATTTGACTCCATGCCCAATGGATAAGGCACTAATTTGCGGTTCTTAGTGCTTCCATGGAAAAAAGAACTATCCCCAGGTGGAGCCAAATGTTGTGGCTCATTTTCATTTACCTTTGAAATATTTTTCAAAACACCAAAAAATCATATATGATAGAAAATGTAAAATTTTGTGTGTCATAAAAGAATTTTGATTTATATATTGGAACATTAACATTACATGGTGAGATGTGAAGGTGGGTCGAGTCAGGTTCATTCACGTATAGAACAGTTCAAGAGTTGGACAGATGGGCACGTTCAGAACATTGCACGCCGACCAGGGTCGAGTTGGGCTCATTCGCAAGCTTAGGAGGGAACAGTGTGGCAGAGAACCGGATAAGCTTAGGAGGGTTATACTGTGGAGAAAACAAGATAATTCCCAAAAGGCGGAGAAAGGGCACATTTCCCTTAAACACTTAAGAGTTTTGGAGGAGGTGCAAAGGGAAAAATGGATGGCCGAGATCAAAGCATAGAACTGGAGTGGAGAGATTGACGGTGGAGATTAAATCTCAAGTTTCAAAGGATAGGCATGGGAGGTAAGTGATAAAGTCGTTGAAGTGCAATGTGCAATGCCAGGTGGGACCCGATATCATAGCTCACATCACAGGTTTTAAAATATAAGTATTAAGGAAAAGGTTAAAGTCAGCAAAATGTGAAGTGCGACATGGCAAGCGGACGTGGCAGACGATGTGGTCTTGGCCCGCATACCGCACAACGCAAGTTTTAAAAGTTAAGGGCGAAGGGTAAGTGTTATAATCGCCGAAGTGCAATGTGTGATGCGGTGGGGCACGATCGCAAATCGCGAATCGCAATTTTTAAAGGATTGTCACAAGAGGTAAGTGATAAGGTCGTCGAAGTGAGATGTGCGATGCCAGGTGGGACCCAATCGCGTAGTGCACATCGCAAGTTTTAAAAGATAAACTCTAAGGAAAATTTAAATACAGCGAAATGTGAAGTGCGATGTTGGCACAGACATGATGTGGATCCAAGATGAAATCTAAAGGATTTCAAGTCCAAGCTTATGCAGTTATGTGCCATTTTATGAAGAAATAGGCAGAATGCGGCAAAAAAACTCGAGTAAGTGACCCGACACAGATCAAAGGAGAAGAGGCAGAGTCGGGTAGCAGGTGATATGATTGACAGCATTTGAAGCACAGGGGCATAGGCAGAGTCTGGCAGAAGAGCATATAGCAGCCCTATTGGGAGCATGACAGCTGGGTCAAGTTGGGCACTGAGGCATTGTTACAGAGCTGTGCAGCCACTGTATCATAACCAGAAAGGACACCTCGGCACTTCGGGAGGACGCATTAGCAACATTAGATTCAGCAAAATGAACAATATTTCGAGTTTAAATTTGTTTTCTCAAGTATGATTGCAGAATTAATCTTAACAGTTTAGGTAGTCGAATAGTTTCAAGAAGTTCAGGATTTATGAACCATTGTGATCTATTTAAGTAGATAGAAATAAAGAAAAGAGGTTCCAAGTTTTTGGACCTCTGGAGGATTTTTAATTTGGTACTGAATTTTCTGAGAAATAAATGAAAGAAGATCAAGTTTCCTGCAGTTGTTGACATTGATATGTCTTTCCAGTTTCGCTCTTTATTTATTCCTCTTTGAATGAAGTGAAGTAATGTAGCAGTTGGTCTCTTAATTACATCAGTGAGTAAGAGTTAAACAACCTTCATTTGCGCTCCTTCACCTCATCTCTTCTTTCTTCACAAAATTCAGATGAAACTTTAAAGTAATATATTTTGTGTTTGCAGCATATTATTTTGAGTTTCCTCTCTCTCCATGAATTTCCTCTGAAACTTAAAAGTGATAGATTCTATTTCTCAGCATATCACTTCAAGTTTCCTTTACAATTATTATTTTCATTTCATTTGGATATCATTAGTTTATGGCATTGTGAAGTCTTTCATTATATCATATTATTGAGTGTATTAAATAATTAGATTCCAAAGGTGTTAAGCAGAGGCCATTTGATATTATAATTTTGGCATACACTTACAAAATGTCTTAAGCATTGATTCCTTACCACAACCAAGGGATTGTTTCTTGAGATACAATTGGGGGTTTGCATAGTTACCTTAGGCACACTATTCTCAATTTCAATCCCACAAACTTAGATGAGGTTTGCGTTCAAGCCACCAATCTAGAAGCAAGAGGGAATCATAATGTAGATGAGAAAAGTGATAGTTTTTTTGAGTATGAGGGTAAAGGAAAGGGAAAGTTTAATGGAAGAGGAAAGGGAAATAGCTCTATCAAAAAATATAAAGAGAAACTCAAATGTAAACATTGTTTGAAGAATGGCCATGATGAAGACCATTTTTGGCAACTTCATCCAGATTTGAAGCCAAAAAAACTGAAAGCCAAAGAAAAGGGAAAAATTGTTGCAATAATTGAACATGACTTAGGTTCAGATTCAGGAGATGAAACCAAGATTACAGCAATGCGTTTCAAAGGTAAGAAAATAGCAAGCACTAGTTCTTCAATTTGTTCCAATGTAACTCAAGATGAAGATACGAGAATTGAAATCTTTCATATTAGAGTTGTTTCTAAACATACCAAGATAGACACACTTTTTTATAGTGGTTCTCAAGCTAATTTGATTTCCAAAGACTTAGTTAAGAAGCTAAACCTTGAAACTGTTACACATCCAAGACCTTATGCTTTAGGGTGGATATGCAATAATTCAAACTTGTAGGTAACAAGGAAGTGCATACTAAGGTTTTCCATCAATTCAAACTTTCTTGGTGAAGTTGAACTTGATGTGGTGTCGCTTGAGATATCAAGTATTGTTTTAGGAAGTCCATATCTTTATGATAGGAAAATAGTATTTCATCACCATGATAATAAGTATCACTTGTTTAAATATGGCATTGAGTACATAGTTAGAGCACATAAGAAGAATACAAATTTGTCTCTTATACATGCAAGAGAAATGAAGAGAATAGTGAATGAAAGTCAAATTTGACTTTGTTAATGATCAAACATAAAGATGTTTTGAATGAATCCTTTCAAAACATAAGTTTCTTATGCTTGTAATGAGATGTTTTAGGACTCTAACAGGTTTCTTTTGAAAGGAGGTGAACAATATGTGAAATATTTGTAGCATTTAACATCAATGTTGAGCAATGTTGGAAACAAGATGTTGGTGAAAGAGAGTGAAAAGTTCAAAGAGAAAGCGACAAAGCACTTTGAAAAAGAAGGCACGGGTTCCACAAGTGCTTGTTTTTTATTTCCAAAGGGTACATGGCAATGGAAAAAATAATTGGTCAAAAGTCAATGCAAGTACAAAGCAAGAGTAGCTAAGAATCGCCATGACGACAGTGTGCGAGGTGAGACAATTTTAAAATTTCCTTTGATTGATGACAGAGGTGGGAACAAGTTTGTTTGTGCAAGAATAGCTTGTTGCTCTGTAACTTCAGGGAAATTGCAGCATGATTGTGTCTACAACAGTAAGAGAGGGTCTCAAGAGTCAAGGAAAAAGCTTAGGTTTTGTGAAAATCTCAAGTTGATGAAAATGGGAAAATTCCAATGGATTAAGACTGGAAGGGTGAGGGAAATGTACCCTCATCCACATGTTCAATAATCAAAGAGCTTTTGGGGTCTAAAAGGCTTCTAGTGGGGAGGAATGATCAGGTGCTCAGTGTTAAGCTCAAAAATGGAAGTGCTTGATATCAATTGGAAACTGAATGACAGCGAAGAGCTTGTCGTTATGGATCTGACGCAATTCGTTTCATCGAAAACTGACTCTAGATGAGGAAGATAGAGCATGTTGTTCGTTTTCCTAAACAGTTAAAAAAATTGCAGAAAGGACAGAATGCTAACATGGCAGCCTGGTTAGAAAATAAAATGATATTTTGGGAATATTTGTCATTTTCACCCAATGACACTGTGACAGGTGTCACAACAGGATTCGTTGGAAATTTTGGAAAGTTTCGGTTAAGGTCAATTTTTTTTTATAATCTCCTAAGGTCGAATTGACTGTATATGGAGGTGCATTTTATTTTTATTATAATATTGGGATAGTCCAACCATAGGCAGACACATTTTGTAGCTAGGGGCCACCACGTGCTCCATCTGGTGGACCAAGTTCAAGGTTGAATTGCAATTGATCAATGGTCGAGTTTTAAGTTTCAAAGGTCGAATTATAAGTCAAAATTTCAACATATCCAATGGTCAAAATTTTAATATTTCAAAGGTCGAATTATATGTGTATTTCAGGTGGCAAAATATTATATTAGAAGAAGGGTGGAGGTTGGGGCTCGACCCAGCGACCTCCCCCACACTAACACATCCAACTACCTCTATACCACGGCTTTAATTTTTAACTATATATGCATGCGGATTATATTCATTATCATATGATTGAATTGGTGAGGGTTAGGAGGGGGCCAACCCCCTCCCCACAGGACTTAAGGCGAAGACCAAGAGTGGAGATTCATGCTAATGGCGTATGATTAAAGTTAATGCAGGTTTATTTAAACCCCTGGTCCAATTATTAAGCATTAATCCTTCATTTAAATTTGGATTTGGTTAAGGAGCGCATTTAGCGCTAAAACAAGGTTTATCCCTAATTAATCTCGCACTTAAATTTAATTAAACTTGAGTTCAATTCGGCGGTTAAAAAGGCGGAGCCCCCAAATTCGGCACAAAATTTAACTTTAGAAACCCTAACTGGAGTTTTCTCCAGATTTAGTGGAGATTTCTTAGGCCATAACTTTGGAAAAATTCAACCAAATTGGGCTTAAGAAGAGTCTATTCTGGATGGTTTGGACACTCTAGACACATTGAAGTAGGATTCAGGAGCAGTAGATGATTGTAAATAGAAATTTTTGTCATTTTGAGCTAATACAGAGGCCCAAGCCATGGAAGGTGGACCAAGGAGATGTAGCCCAAGAGGGGTGAACTCCTTCATCAAAACAATGTGTTAATGGATCATTTGATGGTTTGCTATAAATTTTATTGTTGTTGTTCAACATTATGTTTTAATGTTTTTATGCTCTTCAGTTTAACATAAAAATCAATACATTTACCTATTTAAAACTCACAAACACCTCAAGAAACCTATGCACACGAAGCAAAAGAACAACAAATTATTTATAAATATGAAGATGAAATTAGCACAACAAAACAAAAATTTAGATTCAAATCATTCCAGCTCAAAAATTTCTTGTCTTAAGTTGTTCTTCCCTATGATCTAATACTGATGTCTTCCCTATATCTCTTCTCTCCATAGATTCAATGTAGTCATAAATTTGTTGTTGTACAAGATCAATTTCTGGGGTCCTTCAGCCTAGACTATGAGTAGGTGAAATAACAATGAGTGATGGAACCCTAGGCTCCTCTTCTAATTCAACAAATTTTGTATCTTTTTGAGATGGTTATTTTACTATTTGACTGATTCTAGCACTTATTCTTACTAATGGAGGATGGTTTTGAATTTTTGCCTTTTTCTTCCCTATCTTGGACCCCTTTGTTTTTGTGGATGTATCATTTTATTTTGTGTTGTCTTCCCTATTCTTAATAGTTTGCTTCTTAATTTTCCATAAAATTTCTGCAATGGGAATCTCATCTTCTGACTATTCATGAGATGGTTGTTGTTCACTTTCAATAGGGTCTTCAATTTTTATTTTCCTTCCCCTTTTTTCTTTGCTACTGTTGGGTTGCTCTTGGTTTCCCTCTTATTCTTTTTTTAAGCTGATTAGTACCTATTTTTTCATTCATTTTCAAAAGGGCAGATTACATAATATAATCACTTCCCTACTAGGAAACCAGATCTGTTGGCCATCGAAAGGCATTGTAAGCCATCCAAAAACAACAGGGACATAAACAGTAAAGACAAACAAGAATAAAACCAGCTCAGCCCTCTAAGGATTCAACAAGCATCGGGTCTTTAGCACTAGACCCGGGCATATCCATTTGCTGTGAAGGCTTCAGAAGCTTCATGATTCTTCTCAATCGGGCATTCTGTTGCTAGACTTGAAATTGCAGTAACTGAACATCCTTCTAAATTTCCTACATTGCATGATATACTTGCATAAACTCGGTGGTATGCATGATGGATTTTTCTACCAAGTGCTTCATTCTCCTGTATAATTGAAAATTTTGTCAGTATTGAGCTACTCTGCCTCTAGTGTTTCCTGGATCGGGCACTATCATTTCTCCTTCCAAAATTACCTCCTCCTCCTCATCTTGATGGGTGAGAGCTTCCTCCCATTTAGCAATGACCTTCCTCACTTGCGGTGGTATTTCCTGTATGTACGTGAGAGCTACATCTGTGATGTGTTTGGCCTGAGGCTTACGCCTTTACCGCCTAGGAATCAAAGTGGATGATTCTCCTTTATCCTTCTGCGAACCTCTTTTCCATGACTGTCACATGTTCACCCCTCATTTTTCCTCCTTTACTACCTTCGCTTGAGCCATTTGACACTGCTTGACAAGAGTGAGGGACGCAATGATTCCAAGGGCTCATGCCTTTCCACCGAAGGTCCTTTTTATCCTTCCAAAGGCTGTCACAGAGACAAAGAAAGTTTTCATATACCATAATATTAACAATTAAGTGCAATGAATATACAATTGAAAAATTTGACTCGTCGTATAAACTCTCGACTGTGACCCAACTCCCTCACCCCCCGCACTGTTTATAGGTCTCCCCGAGAGTTCACGATAGACCCGACTATCCATAAAACCTCCCGACTATAACCAATTCCCCTCATCCCCCGCAGAAATCCCAGTTCTATCAGGGTATCCTCCTACAGAGGCATATCATTTTCCCTTACCGGTACCATATACCCAAATTTCGAATTCACCACCTCTAGAAGCCAATCAGCCAGTCAAATTCATAATTTCATAGCTCCACCCCGTATTTTAGGTGGAAATCCTAGGCTTGCCCTAGTCGACCCATTCCTATAAACCCCTACCAATGTCCCCATCCTTATTTGGTTTACCTCTTTGAAATTATTCCAAATTAGGAAATTTTCCCAAGTATCCCTTAGACTTTTAAGGTGAAGTTCAATGAGAATTTTAATAAACCCATGCTGATACATTGTGTTGTTTATAAACTGGATTCTCCATTGAACATTTCCTGAAATTTTCCTTAAGATATTCAACAAAAAGTATGGAAGATATAACTCACTACCTTCAAGAAAATTCATCAAAGGTCTAACATGATAAAATAACATGCATCTAAATCTTCCCTCGCAGGTGACAAAAGTTTGATTTATTAAGAGAAAATTCCTCAATTTTCCTTTAAGTGTTGTGCTATTTATTCCATTTTTAAATATGGTGGTATCCATACCTCGATTTTTCAGAAATACTTTCCATTCTTCACCTTCTATTCCTCTATTTTTGAACCAACTCTCTCCAGCTCTTGGCAATCCGATGGCTTCAGCAATGAAAGACTGTTATTTAAAATTTGACACCTCTGATTTTGACTTCCATTCCATAAAAAGCTCTGGAAAATGAATTATTTACCTCCTTATTAAAACCTTAAAACTTCTCCACAAAACTGAGCCATTGTGCTTTCTGTAGCACCTCTTTTACCTGTGGCTAACCTTCCATGAGCTTCCTTCCTTCCGGTTTTGTCCTTACTAATACTCCCATGTTTGAGAATTTTTCCTTAAGATTGTCTCTTTGACATGGTATGAGGGTTTTGCTTGATGGTATGAATGAGAGCTTTAGAATGAATGAGAGTGTGAGTGAGTGAAGCTTCAGGATTAACGAGAGTGTGAGTGAGGTCAAGAAGAACTTATCGTTAGAGTATGATTTGGGTGATTTCAATAATGAAATCGGGATTTGATGTTGGAGCATTCATGTAACGATGAGGGGTTAAATTGCGGAGTCTTAGATTTTATTTGATCTGATACAATCGACTCTTATTAATAATGTTTTTGAATTGGTGTTATATAATGCCCTATAATTCATATGAAAATTTTTAAATCCTTATTATTAAATATATTTTTTGCATTTGAATACCTTGAATTGATTTTGCTAACCCTTAATTGTTTCTCTTTGTATTTTCTTCAAGTGCTCTTCAGTGAATTCTTCAATTGCTTAAGTCAAAAATGTCCTATTATCACTCCAGCAGATTCCCAAGGCTGAGGAAGGAATCCCAACAGAGGTAACCATAAACCAAGCTTTTGACTTGATAACTAGCCCTATCAAGCTGGAGAGGGCTCTCTCCAAAGGGTCATAGCCAAGAGGGCTGGATAAATTAGGGTTTTATGCTAGATATAAAATGCAGGGGTTTCTTTTTTTTTGATTGGGGTTGGGCTCACTGAAACGAGGATTAGGTCAAAGGGACTAGATTAGGGCTAATGAGATGAAATTGCAGTCCATTCGATGGGGCAAGGTAGGTAGAAAGTTTAACACGTAAAGGTGATTTTGGTGAGATGAATAGACCGGTGAGGAGATAGGAAGACAATATGAGATGAATTCTCCCTAAAATGAATAAAATGGACAAATTGTGCAAAATTCCCCAAAACAAAGCATGAAAAACATGAATTCTGCCTTTTAACTTGAAATTAAGCATATCATAGACATGAAAATGATTTATGAGTTTAAAATACATTCATACAAATTATCGCAAATAATAAAATATGTCAAAAATTCATACCACATGAATCCCAAAGAAATAGCTGCAACTTGTCATTAATATCCAGGCCAAAAAATTTCTTGATCAATACACAAACTTTCAAACTGATGCTAACTCCAACCCTTGACTCCTATGAAGAACTGAGCTAAATATACCTCAAAACCACCTCCAC
Source organism: Pinus albicaulis (assembly GCA_034641835.2). NCBI lineage: Eukaryota > Viridiplantae > Streptophyta > Pinopsida > Pinales > Pinaceae > Pinus > Pinus albicaulis. The sequence goes on from CM076574.1 coordinate 1,155,732,339, forward strand.
TCATCCATAGGGGTCGAATCCATGAGGTGAGGGAGATATTACATGAAAATCTGAACTGAAAGCTAGAGTGTAGGATGAGAAAAGTGACTCATTCCTATCTCTAGGAACTGATTCATTACACCTCAACTGATTGACTTACCTAATGTATCTACCCTAGATAAAAGTAAAAAAATGACTTTTACATTCATATTGACCATTTACATTAGTCATTTCTCATTTCCCAAGGTGAAAATTCAAACTAGAGAAAAAAATTTGAAGACTGTGAAAATTGGAAAATTTCTAGTAAACGCGCAGCATGCAAGCAGAAAAAATAGCCTATTTTCAAAGCTAGTTTTGAGTGCCTTCCCGGTGTCAAAATCAACTCCAAGGTAGCTCATTGGAAATCTATCTGAGTCTAGTTTCCAAATATACCTCTAGTTTCTAAAATTATTCTCATTTTCCCTGTCAAAAACTTGATCTCCCAAGATTGGTATACGCACAACGAGTAGGCCAAAAAGGAGGCAGAAACATGAATTTTTTGTAGTTTTTTGCATTTTTGAGGGACCAATTCTCCTCCAAATCTTCTGAAACTTGCTATGGTTTATGTCCTCATCATTATGAACACGATGGTGGTGGCCATTTTTCAATTGGAGGCCCCAAAAAAGAGCGCATCATGCAAGTCGTTGCGCCTTTGGAAAAAATTTTGAGTGCAAAAATACTCAAACACACATAATTTTCACCTTTTTGAAGACCACATTCGGAGGCCTTCGTGGTGTCAAAATAAGATCCATGATATCTCATTGGAAATCCCTTTGATTATAATTTCCAAATCTACCTTTTTTTCTAATTGGAGTTGATTTTCCTTGTCAAAACTTAATTTTCCCAAAACTGGTCAAAAAGTGTTGAATGAGGGTGCAGAAATGAAGAGTGTTGTTGCAGGGAACTTTTGGAGGCCTTCCTCAACTCCAAATTGAGCTCATTATATCTCAATGGAAAGCTCTCTTTTTATATATAGCATTTGAATTATCAAAAAAGTGATTTGGACACTCGAGAGATTAGAAAACTTGATTTTCCCAAGGTCACTCTAGAAGTGTAGCAACTCACCTGTGGCACCTGTGTTTTTAACATTTATATAAAACCATGACACCTGTGTAAAATCTGAAGGATTTTTTTCTTCCTTGAAATAGTATGGAGAAAAACCTCTCTCACTTTTGTCAAATTCATCTTTTTTTGGTCAGAAACACAGTTTGAAGAAAAACTGACCCTATGAGTGGAAAATGGCTTCACTCTTGGAATGACTTCTCAAAAAATGATGGAGACATGATTTTTATGAGATTAAATGACCTCATACTTACTAATATGACCTACATTATGGCTTATCTACTCAAATATTTCGTTTTCGTAGCAAACCCTACCTCACTGGGAGAGGAAGTTAGAGATTAGTGCTTATGAACAATGATGACTTGGGCACCTTTGGGAAAAGACAACTCCCTTTGAAATTTGATCAATTGATGAACTAAAAACTCTTTCGCTTTGACATTTTATGTGTTGGCGTGTGGAACTCTTATTTTTCAGCCTTTGGGAGACTGAATACTTATTACATTTTAATTCACATAAAATTACATGAATAAATAAAAATTACATCTTGGAATGAAACTCACACTTGAAATCAAATTACAACTTTGGAAACCATCTTGGAGGTCATCTTTACACGGTAATGAGACATTACTGGGATCACTCTCATACTTTTCTGACCTTATGCATGTTGAACCCTTAGTTAAACTGAGAGGGGGGGGGGGGGTGAATCAGTTTAACACATTCATGGACTTTTAAAACTTTTCCAATAAAACTTATTTACACCTTCATTTCATGTTCAACTTAATATGTGAGTAGTCTTAGAATGTGAGCAGCAAGTATTAATATAATGTAACAGTAGATTTAATATGAGAGCAGCAAGTATTAAGCAGATGAGATAAACCACATCAACACATAAACATCATGCACAGAGACACCAGATATAAGTGGAAACCCATAAAGGGAGAAAACCACATCTTATTATTATTGTGATGCAAAGGCAAGCTCCAACTCCCTCTCACCACTGATTTTCTGTAGGCACCAACCTACAGGAGGCTCCTACCTCAATTCTGCAAGCTACAACTTGCAAGGAAGCTCCAACTCCCATCAATTTTCTGCAGGCACCAACCTACAGGAGGCTCCAACCTTAGTCAACTACAACTGACATTTTATCAAGCTACAACTTGATGTGGACGCACCAACTCCCATATATTTTTTGCAGGCACCAACCTACAGGAGGCTCCAACCTCAGTTAGCTACAACTGACATCTATCAAGCTACAACTTGATAGTGAAGCTCCAAATTCCTTACTCTTTGAAAAGGAAAACACTTGCTGATTTACCATGGATATCATCTCTGTTATGTATCATCTTCACTGTTGTGCATCAGTCTTCATATCTGCCTTATATCATTTCTGCATCTTCTCAGATTCACTATCAGCTCCTCCTTCTCTTCTCAGCTCCTCCTTCCTCTCTGCCTCACAGCTTCATTTCTGCATTCTCTAACTTTTCACAACATCTTGTTCTGCTCCTCCTTCTTCTTCTCTTCTCTGCCTTAATTCCATACTCATCATTCTCTATGCTCACTCTCTCTCACCTCTTGCAACATTCTTATTTTCTTCAAATCTCTTCAATTCTACTGCACACTCTCTTCTTCTCTCACTCTGTTTTCGCCAACCTTCTCCCCTTGGATATTACCCTATTTTATACAAAATAGCTTCATGGTTGTTTGTATTCTACTGGGAATTCAAAATGGACAACCACGTCTCTTTTCCTTCTGCCTTCTCTTCTCTTTTATCCGCTCATGAAAATATAACTGTAGGTACCAATTTAACATTACAGTGGGATGTTTGTTCTCTTCTGAAGACTTGCCAATGCATCACAAAAATATAAATTAAAATCATTTACATTCAATTACAATGAAAACTCCAGCTCACTCATTCAGCCTCTTGGCTCGCTGCGCATTTGTCTTTTCTTTGACTGTGTCTTTGTCACTTTCGGCTCTGTTTGTTTCCGTATTCACTGTCACAGGGTAATGACCATCTGTCATACATATGTGACTGTGCTTTTTATATCAAGCTAATTGATTCTCGGCACAATAATAAAAATATGTTTTGATATGTGCTCTGCCGTGGTGTAACTACTATGTATCTGTAACAACGCCTTTTATATATAACACAACTTAAGCTCTCGGCATAATAGTAAAAACTTGTTTAACATATAAAATGCCCTTTCGGGCCCACCATCCGAATTTTGTTTTGTGCTCCGATGCGATGAGTCTCCTCTGATGATTTCCGATTGCGATTACACCCTTTGCAATTGTTCTGATGTGATTAATCACAATCGCAAACTTCATTCGTATGTTCCACTACTTTCGACCTTCGTGCGATACGATAGCTACCTATTATATATATATATATATATATATATATATATATATATATATATATATATATAGATAGATAGATAGATAGATAGATAGATAGATAGATAGATAGATAGATAGATAGATAGATAGATAGATATATATATATATATATATATATATATATATAACTCCTCGACTTCTTCCGATTGCGATTGATCGCAATCGCAATTTCCATTTGAATGTATCGACATTCCAATGCTCCGATACTCCGATTCCGATGATTCACTATTTACCGGAACTCAACCTTACATGAATCATAGTTTATAAGTCCATCGGGTCCGGGACTTCATCGCAATCGCAATATTGGCTTGTTTTGATGCGATAGATTACTGTTCACTCAATTGTGCCGATGCGATGAATCGCAATTGAATTCTTTCGATTGCAATTGGACCCTTTGCGATGGTTGCAATGTGATTAATCACAATCGTAGCTTTCAATATTATGCTCTGATGTTCTTCCCTTACTCCGATGCGATTGATACCTTTGTGATCGATCCGATGCAATTAATTGCAATCGCATCCTTCAGCAGTGCGGTGCGATGAACAAAGGGTCCCACTTAAATCAAATCTATGGAACTCAAACATATATGAATCGTAGTTTATAAGCCCATCGGGTCCAGTTCTTCAATCGCAGTCGCAATATTTTGATAAAAAATTCTGTTGCCAACTTTTCTCCAAAGCGATTGGGTGAGGGTCCCACCTTATGGTACTTTGGTTCTTTGTTTAAAAGGCGCTACACTTATATAAAGCGCTGCATATATATATGCTTCTGCTTCCACCTTTAGTATAACCTCCGGCTGGGTAATGATTCTCGGAATAAGGTTTATATATATACTTTGTCACTTGGGTTAAGATTCCCGGAATATTATGTATCCTCCCGCCTGGGTTACGATTCCCGGAATGAGGTTTATATATATATACTTTGTCGCTTGGGTTAAGATTCCCAGAATTGTGTTTATGTATTCTCCGGCTTGGTTGTGATTCTCGAAATTTTATGTGGGGTACCACTTGCGTATTAACTCTGGTTTATATGCAAGCACTTACATAAGGTTTTCAGTCATCCACCTTATATATATATATATATATATATATATCCACATACCAACTTCATTATATAGGGTTCGGCTTTATATATATATATATATATATATATATATATCAATACATTATAACGAAGTCTTTGGGCCCACCTTCGTCCATGTTGTATTAATGTATACTATGTCTTGAGTGTATCATTATAACTGTATTTCACCATCGTATTCAATCATCTTTGAAATGAAATTTTACGGCCCACAATATTCAAGCGTTCCACAATTACAAATGCCCATAGGTTAAAAGGGATGTCCCGGGCCCACGGCAATTGTTTCATCTGCTGCCTAGGCTACCTCCTTTCCTTGTCTGATGCTGCTCCTTTGCTTCCTTTGTTCGCTTCTTTGCTTCCTCTGCTACTTCTTTGTCTCTTCCTTTCTGCTATATCTGCTGCCTTAGTTTCTTTGTGCTCCTTCTTCTGTCTCTGTCGTTGCTTCTGATCTGCTGCAACCCTGCTGTTTGATTGTTACATTTCAACAGTCTTCTTCCGCCTGTCTCCTTTGCGCTTCTTGTTTCTCTCTGCTTCTTTGCTATCTCTGCTACCTTTGCTTCTTGTTTGTTTCTTTGCTTCCTCTGCTACTTCTTTGCTTTGTTGCTGTTTCAGGTGTTCCTCCTTTGCCATCTCCTTTTCCATCAATGAAAACATTTCCAACAATGCAAATGAAATGGTGCATTTTTGGACCTTGAAAGACAAAACCCTAATGACCTAATGAGACTTTGAATAACCTGACTTCCATGGTTGACTTTAACAGAGACAAGACATGGTGAAACTAGATTTTCATAGGTGTTATTATGCTCAAGAAGACATGAAGGTGAGTCAGAAAATTTTATTTTATGAGGGAGAGTGAAGTTTTATTTGAGGAAAGCTACCATCATTGAAAGAATTTTTAGCATGACCTAATGGAATGATATAAAAATTTCAAAATGAGACACTTAATATGAGAAATGAAGTAATGGTATCAGTCACTAATGAAAGAATGCATATTCTAACTCTAACAGGTCCTGTCACATATTAGCTGTAGAAATCCATCAGAGCTGCAGAATCTCAGTAATTTTGTAGCTAAATTTATTCTTTGAAAAATAAAAGTGATGCAAATAAAATAGGATTTTAGAACAAGAATAAAGAAAATTTAAGGTGCCAAAAATTTGGTTTTCACCTTGGATTTTATGTATAAGCATGTCAAAAATTGTGGGTTTTCATGCTTATACATTCAATATTTATTTATTTATTTATTTATTTAATAAAATAAAATAAGGCTTCTAATTTGGAGAAGAAGAAGGATTATTTTTAACCAACCTTATATCAGAGTTGTCTTGAAAAATATTAACAAATTCCTCCTTTGTCAATGGCTTGTGATAGATTCTCGATCGATGTCCATTTACAAGGAGAGGAACTTTTTCTTCATCAATGTTTCTTATCATGACTGCTCCATTATCAAAGACTCTCTCAATCTCATCAGGCGCAAGCCAGTGAGTTTGAAATTTTCCTTGAAAATCCTTGAACTTCGAATCAAAGAGTAGTGCCCAATCTCCTGCTTGAAATTTTATTTCTTTGATATATTTATCATGCCATCTGGATCTCTGTTGTTGAACTAGGCTGGTATTTTGAATAACATCTTGTCTTATTTCATCAAGCTCGTTGAGTTTTTCAATTCTATGCTTTTTTTCTTCGGACATGTCAAGCTCCAATTTAATTGTTGTCTTGAAATTTTTTATTTTTAACTCAATCAGAAATAGGACTTGCTTCCCATAAACAAGATCATAGGGAGTGTTTCATGTAGTACTTCTCCATGTAGTTTGGTAGTCCCATAAAGATTCTGGTAGTTGTTATGCCCGGTCCCTTCTATGCAAATGTACAGTCTTGGTAAGGATTGCTTCAATCACTTTGTTAGTAGATTCTACTTGTCCATTTACTTGTGGATGATATGGAGTAGGCTTTCTATGCCTGATTTTGTATTCTTCTATTATATTTTGCACCATCTTGGATGTGAATTGAGTACCCTGATCTGTCACAATTTCCCTTAGGACACCAAAACGAGTAAAAATATCCTAAAAAATAAATGAAATTACAACATTTTCAGTAGCAAAAGAAAGTGATTTAGCTTTTACCCATTTAGTGACATAATCATTGCTTACAAGAATATACCTCTTTTATCTTGATGGTGGATTTATTGGTCCGACAAAATACAGAGCCATTTTTTCAAAAGTTTCAATAAGTACCTAATGTTGTAAAGGCATTTCATCTAAAGGAACAAGTTTCCCAATTCTTTGACAACTATCACATCTCTTAACATTTTCTTTGGCATCCTTAAAAAGGGAAGGCCAATAATATCCCAAGAGAAGGAATTTGTAAGAAGTTCTTTTGTAAGTGAAGTGTCCTCCACATGGTTCATCATGACATGCTTTTAGTATCTCAGTTGTTTAATTTTCTCTCATACATCTTCGGATGATGAGATATAGATCTGTCTTCTACCATTGTTCATTTATCAATCAATAAGATGCGCTCATTTGAATTATATTTCTCTTTTCTCTAGGAAACAAATATGATGTTAACTTCCATGTGGCCAAATAGTTAGCAATATCTGCAAATCATGGAGATTTAGTAGGTATTGCAGAAATATATTCATCAGGAAAACTATCTTCTACAGGTATATCATTATTATCATTTTTAATTCTAGATAATAAAAAATCAGCAACTGTGTTTTGTTTTCCAATTCGATCTAAAATGGTGATATTGAATTCTTGAAATAATAATAACCATCTTGTGACTCTACCAATAGTAATTCATTTATTCATTACATATCTAATTGCAGAATGATTTTTATGAATGAAAATTTCATAGCTAATGATGTAATGTCTGAATTTATTAATGGCATGGACAACAGCTAAGAACTCCTTTTTAGTAACAGTATAATTTAACTCTGCAGGAGTCAAAATTTTACTTTAATAGTAAATGGCATAATGAGTCAAGTCTTTTTGTCCCAATAAAGCTCCCAGAGTTGTATCTAAAGTATCGACTGAAATATGGAAAGGCAATTTCAGTTTGGTCCTCCTAAGATGGGTGCTTCATAAATCTTTTATTTCAAATTTTCAAATTCTTTTTGACAATCAGGATTCCAACTGAATTCACAATATTTTGTAAGAAATTTGAAGAGTGGAGATGCATTTTTTGTAAAGTTTTCTATAAATACTATAGTATCAAGTGAAACCAATAAAATTCCTAACATCTCTTCAATAAGTTGGAACTGCTAATTTGGAAATAACTTCTACTTTAGATGAGTCCACCTTAATTCCATTTCTTGAAATATGGTGTCCTAAAAAAATCCCCTCAATAAACATCATAAAACATTTTTCATGACTTAGTGAGTGATTTGCTTCCTTACATCTTATGAGAACTTTTTCCAAATTTTCAAGGGCTTTTTCAAAATAATTTCCATAGACTGTAAAATCATCCATATAAACTTCCACACAATCATGAATTAGGTCATAGAAAATACCTAATACCACTCTTTGGAATGTTTCTGGTGCATTTCATAATCCAAAAGGAAGTACTCGGTAAGAATAGGTTCCCCATGGATAGATAAAAGTGGTTTTGTCTTGATCTTCTGGTGCTACGTAAATTTGATTATATCCACTAAAAACATCCAAAAATGAAAAATATTTCGTCCGTACTAATGTATCTAAAACTTGATCTATGAAAGGATGTGGAAAATGATCTTTCAAAGCATCTTTATTCAGCTCCCTATAATCAATACATACTCTCCATTTTCCATTATTTTTAGGGAAAATTACTAAAGGTGAAACCCATTGACTGTTTGATATTGGATAAATAAAATTGACATTTAACAGTTTCTATAGTTCCTCCTTAACAATTTCCCTTAAGTTTGGATTCATTCTTCTCTGAGGTTGTCAGATTGGTCTCGCATTTTCTTCAATATATATGTGATGCATGCAAGTTTTAGGATTGATTTATTTGATGTCAATCTATTCCCATGCATGTTCAGAAGAGTTTTTTTGTAATGTTTCCATCAATTTCGTCTTTCGAAATTCTTCCAGATTTTTGTTTATATTTAAAGTTTTCCCTGGAAAATTTTATATTGAAGAGTTTCCAAATTCTTCCATAAAGTATAAATACATTTTTATGGATGATAGATATTCAATATTGCGTTATTCCTAAAAATTCTGACTACACTCACATTGTGAATATAATTCATTATTTTCTATTGAATTTAAAATTTGGCATTATTCACTTATTTGTGAGATAGTAAACATAGGTTGTATATCATCATCATCCATCCATTCTTCCTTTTCTACCTCTATCATTGTTTTTGCAGGTGGATATAATGTGAATTTCTTCGTTGAACTTCCATTAGAGATAAACATATCACCATATCTACAACTGATAAAAGCATCAGTTGTAGCTAACCAAGTTCTTCCTAAAATTAATGGATGTTCTCCTAGTTATTCTTGGGTGTTAAGATCATAAAATCAACGGGATATTCCCAAGAATCTAAGGATACATAAATGTTTTCTAATACACCATCAAATTTAATTAGAGACCTATCTACTACTTGTAACAATGTTGGTGTATATTGAAGATTTGGAATTCTTAGCTGATCCATGGTTTGTTTACTCATAATGTTTATGGTTGCTCCTAAGTTGATCAATGTGTTTGAAATTTTGACACCACTGATATGTGTTTTCACAGTGGGACTTCCTCAATCTAAAAAATTTTGTATTGTTGTTTTTCCCAACATGATGTCTGCAATTTTTCCAACTAACTGTATTCTTTTGACTTCTTTTCTTTTTCTTCCTAGTTTCTTTATACTTAACTCTCATATTGTCTTTGCAAGGATTGGAATTTATTTGATAGCTTGTAGCAAAGGGATTTTTATGCAAACATTCCTCAGCTCATCTAACATATCATAATCAGGCATCATGCTCTATTTTTCCACCCCTTTATCACTTTGTAATCTTTCATGGAAAGGTGATTTTGAGACAGATATTGAATGTTGTTCTACAATGGGAGTTGATTTTATTGGAGTATCATGTGTAAGAGTGGTTTGTTTTTTAACATTTTCTTTTTTATTATGACATGTCTCTTCTTCATGATAGTTATTTTTCTTTTGAGGATTTTCATTTTGATGAAGAGATATCTCTTCATCAGAATGATCATCCTTTACGTTTTCCTGAATAGAAACAGATGGTAATTTCTTTTCTAATACTCTACTGTATCTAAGTTGGACATTATTAAGATCTAATGGAGTTATCATATAAGTTTGAAAAAAAATTCCCTCCATGTTTGTTGTGCTATACAACAACCCCCCATTTATTTTTCATAAATAATGACACTTTAGAAATAAATAGGAAATTATTTTTACAATTTCCTAAAATAAAATTAAAAACCTAGAAAATAAAAAATTTTGTTCTTCCCTTAAAAGTGCATCGCATATTACATATCTTATTTCAAAAAGAATTATAAAACGTAAGATATACGAATTTCGAAATGCACTTGAAGCCTTTCCGAGCAAATAATTAAAAAACCTTGAAAAAACATCAAAATCATCGTTTTATTCTTCCTTTTTTCGCATCGCACTTTATTTAATAAATAAAGCTTTAAGAAACAAATGATATAAGTTGTGATACCCGCGGACCCGAGAAGCAAATAAAACTAGGAAATATAAAATCTTTCGCGATCGTGTCCACTTTAAGTTTTTCGCAATTCGCATTACGCGCAACTTATAATATACACTCAAACGCTATCCTATAAAAGTTGCGATCTGCGATTTGTGCAGATCGCATTTTGCAGCCTTTAAGGATTAATCATAGCGAAATATTATAAGGAATGATTGCGATTTTCATATTAAATGAATTCAGCGTGTGAAAACAGTTTGTGTCATATCAAATAGAATTTAAGATCTTAACGGCTTTAAAATTATTGATAGATCTTACGTGTGAGGCCATGTGATATATTAAATTAAGAATTATGAAAGATGATTGATAGATTGACATCTTCTCACGTGCATTAGAAGTAAATGATTGATTTACTCTTATAAGACTCCTTATATGTTAAATTCACTTCACTCTCAAGAAATCAATTACTTGGTTGAAGAAGTTCAAAATGAGCAAAAGAGGCAAGGAAATCTCTCAAACATCATCCACAAAAGACGTAGATATGTCTTCATTATTTTCAAGCACTATCTGCAACAAACACTGTGGCAGTTCGTCATGGGAGGCAATGTACAAACTCTTCGAAGATGAAGGACCAAGGGTGATAGACAAATTTTCTGCTACAGGCACTGATTCTACCTCTGATGCAACCCTTTTTGACGTTGCATGCTCGCACATTCACATAATAGCAGCAAGACCAAATATTCTTCCTTATACAGACATGGTTAAGTGGGAAATTGACCACTTAAACATTGAAGATATAATTTTCAAGAATTCGAGAGGAGAGATTATGGGTTCTTTCAAAGCAGAGGATTTAGCAGCAATGTATCATCTACCAACCCCGCAGCAGAGATACAACAATAAGTATGTGCATACTTTCAAAGAAAAATATCCAGATCTTATCAAATTCATCCATGAATTGAAGGACAACGAAGGTCAATTTAAGCGAGATAAGTCTGGTATGTACCCAATTGCACAAATTCCTAATCCTTATTTTTATGTCGCTGGTATGTTGTGTAGAATATTTTCCAAGCCTGATAGTACTAGATTTTCAAGAGATTTGGTTCCCCTAATTGACGCAATCGTCAATTCATCTATTCTAAATTGGACAGAAATTCTATCCAATTACTTAGCCAAGCATATCAATGAATATAGGAATAAAAGAAGTGTTTCGCTTAGAGAAATACCTCTGTTTTATATGTTTGCCTATGTCATGGACATCATTTGTTTTACTTCTAATTTTTCTACCATGGGTTGGAAATGGACCATCAAAAACCCTACCCCAATTCATATTTACCATAGAGAACTCTGGGATTCTGAGTTCCACTTGCACTTCTATAAAATCTTCTACAGAGTCATATTGCCCATATATCAGATGATTTTCAACAAAAAGGTTCCTAGGGTTTCTGAAGAAGCCAATGTAGATATTCTTCCCATAGCAAGATGCTGAAGAAAAGTTCACATATATTAGAGTATTTGGGACTCATGCTTCTCCCCATGTTTTACCTTACTATGTTCTAGATAAATTACTTGCAAAATAAATAGCATATTAGCTTGTCAATGGTGTCACAAAGCAGTTAAAGGATGGTAAAAGGTTATTTGGCCTACTTTACCTCTACAGTGCGGCACCTTTTCTCTGGCTAATATTGGCCATACATACAAAGAGGTTCCCAAGATTCAGCTGTTAAGATTGGCATTTATGCCAGGAAGATTATATGATCCCAATGATGTGATTAAGAATTACATCACAAAGCAAAAAATGAAGCCTTTTATAAAGGAAGAAGATAAATTTGATGATTTTTTCCAAGGCATGGAAAAGTTCTCTGATATTACCAAATACGTTTCTATTCAATTAAGTCAAGAAGATGTTGAAGCTTTTCAAGCATATAGAAACAAGAGACTAGAAAGGTTCCATTGAATTTGTTTACTATTGAAGATGAAAAACACACTCCAAGTGTTATTATAGATGATGAAATGAAATATATATATCTTAAAATGAATCAAGTCAATCACAGCAGTAGTCTGACAATTCGGATCAATCTGAGGAATCTGAATCTAAGAAAGAAAATTTAGAAATTGACCAAATTCTTCAAGAGATAGAAGTGCTGGAGAAAACAAAGAACAATGGGACAAAATCAGATTTGGAAACATTTCAACATATTCATAGCATGTTAGATCAGTCCAAGCCCTCTCAAGTAAAAGATCTCATGAATGAATGGGAAGAATTTTCTGAAGCAATAAAGAATCCCAAAGAAAATCCCAATATTGATCAAACATCAAGTTTTCAAACACCAGAACCTTCATAGAAAATAGTTGAGACTGTCAATCTGCTACAAACATTTCCAGCAGTGCATGACAAAGAAATCATATCAGCCTACCCCACAGATCAAATATTTTTTCATATTGAAGATACTCTGTCATTAGACATTTTCTATAGTCCTAGCTACAAAGTTGTGGTTAAAAGAAATAAAAGAAGAATAATTGATGAAACAAATCCTAAACCAACAAATGAATCAGTTGATGTACTTTGGAAGGATTCCTCAGATGATCCCACTGAACATCTAACCAAGTTATCACAATATTCAAGGGCATATGCCACTACTACTATTGATAAAGCTACTGAGGTTAGAATATTGTTTAAACAAAAGGAAGCCAGAGTACAAGAATTAGAACAGTTACTAAATGAAGAGAAAGACAAGTCCATTGATCAGATCAAAATAAGCATAGCTCAAATTCATGAAGATATTGAAAGCCTCAAATTGAAATCTCAGATAGAGCTTAATGAAAAGTAAGCACATCTGGAAAGAGCAATAGTTGAATTACAAAATCAACCACAGTTAGAACAATTCATCAAAGAAGCACTTGATGTAAACACTATGTTAAAGAAAGAACTAGAAATGTTTTGTCACCAAGCTTCCATGATTGATTTTTATTGTGATTCCAATAAGATAATGATTTAGAAAATAGAAATTCAGAAACTGGAATGTGAAAGACTTGAAAAGAAAATCGAAGAACACATTCAGTGGAAAATATCATATACATGAAAACAAGCTAATCTACCACAAATAGATAAGCTTCACAAAGAATGGTTATTCGCAGAATGGAGAACACAAATTAATCAAGCAGAGAAAGAAGCGACCAAGTCGTCCAAGAAATAAAATGAGATTATTTAGTCTATATGTGATCAATTGTTTAAAACATAACTTCTTAAAGAAAACATATCTGATGTGTTTTTAGGAACAAGGGAAGTAGAAATGAAATGGAGACAGTGTTGATCAACGGTTGTCATTGATGTAAACCCAAGCAGCACCAAGGGCTAACCCAATATTTAATGGGAATTTTGACCTACCAAATTAATATATTCTGGGTCAATAATGCTTTTTATGGTTTCTACTTGTCGAGATGTTTCCTTTGATATATGGCACGCCATGTAATTCTTCACGGTTTGAGAGATATTCATGTTTGAAGTTTGTACCCCTAGTTAGTGGGCAAAAACCCCATGGGGTTGGGGCATGGGTCATTGAAAAGTCATAATTAATATTTTTTAAGCTCCTAAAATCCCTCCCACGTTCACTTGTTGAAGCCCCTCTCAACTTAATCATTTATATAAATTGTGATCTTCTTTTCCTCCTTAGGCAAAAGGATTTCGCCATCTGAAACAAGTCATCGTGGAATTTGCACTCTAACTTTTTTTCTACGAAGTTTCAGAAGCTGAAATTTTTATGAGGCGAAGCCAAAATCCTAAGGAAGCCTCTATAAACATTTCGGAATAAGGTGAACAATATATTTGGAGATATGATATGTGGAAGTCAGGGTTTTTGTAGGCTCCTGAAATTCATCTCAAAGAATTGACCTTGGTAAATTTGACATAACTCTCTCTCTGAGTATCAGATTGGAATTCCATAAAAAGTGGCAGATAGTGCATATTCTATAATTTTTTCTCTATAAATTTCAGAGCAAAATGAAGAAACAATGACACGTGGCATGCCGTACAAATGTGCTCTACTAAAACAGTCCATAATTAGGGCATTGTGAGAGATTGGGTATAACTCTCTCTTGAAGAATCCAAATTGGGTTAGACCTATGGCATTGGAAAGATGACTTAGAGGACTACTACAGGACCGAAAACCAGATATTGAGGATTTGAAATAACAGAGATACACTAGATTCAATATCGATCTCCTAGAAGGCAAGAAAAATCTAGATCATGTGTTGTCAAGAGTTGCAAAGGACCAGACTTTCTACAGCAACAAAGCAAAGAAAGGTGCAGCAGAGGGTAGCATGACAAGAGCAGCAACCAAGGTGCATAACAGCAACAATAAGTTCATCATATGAAGTCTTCAAGTGGGCAGCACTGCATACAATAATTGTAAAGGTATCATTGTACTTAGTCATTGTAAATACATTATTTTACAAATTGTACTAGTATCTATCTGCCAAGGGTTGAAGAGGCAGTGTTGGGAGGTCTAGGATCATCATTAGGTGGTTGTGTCAAAGTTGGTGTTATGGTCTAGTATATCTTATATCTTCTTCTTCTACATCATTATATATCATTGTAAAGTGGACCATTTCCCCTAGTACGGGAGTCCATTCTTCTTGTATTCTTCTATAGGGTGGTAGGGTGGTGCTAGGGTGAGTTGTAGCTCATTGGGTTTGGGGGCATCCGTTCAGTTGAATACTGAAGAATCTCTGGCATTGGAGCGTCCATCCAGTGGGAGCTGGAGAAGAATTCTTTTCTATATTCTAGGGAGTTGGAGCTTTATTTTCAATTGGAGTTGAATATTAAAGAATTATTAGAAAAGCATTAGGTGGTTTTTGTCCTGGAGTGGGTTTCCACCTTAAAAAATGTGTGCATTTGTGTTCCTCTTGTTTTTTGCTATCATTGTACAAACACTGATAGTAATTGAAGATTAACTAATGCTCTAATTGAAAGGAATACTGATTCACACCCCCCCCCCCTCTCTGTATTTCCAACAATTGGTATCAAAGCTTGGTTCCTTCAATAGCAGTTTAACAGCTGGAAGGAGGTCATGGAGCATACTAAGAATGGTGTACCTCTATTCAATGAAAATAATTATGCACTTTGGAAAGGAAGAATGGAGGTCTATCTCTTGGCGCAAGGTTACGAAGTATGGGACACTGTTCAAAATGGATTTACATCAACCGTGGATGAACAAGGTAAGAATAATTTGGTAAATGATGCAAAAGAAAAGAATATTATTATTAGTGGACTTATTGAATCTGCTTATCATAAGGTGTTGGGTTGTAAAACTACCAAAAATGTATGGGACAAGCTTGAGAATATATATGCAGGTGACTCAAATGTCAAAGAAGCAAAGCTTCAAATCTATAGAGAAAAATTTGAGCAACTCGGAATGAAAGAAGATTGCAACATTGTTGCATACTTCCAATACGTTGATGAAATAACCAATACTCTAGAAGGATTGGGAGAGCCAGTTGATGAGAAGACTATTATACGGAAGATTCTTAGAACGTTACCGGGGAGATTCAACCCAAAGGTATCGGTCTTAGAATACAGTGCAAATCTGGACAAACTCAGCAAAGAGGAATTACATGGAGTTCTCATAGCATATGAAATGAGACTTGATGAAGAAGAGGGTACTTCAAATCTAGAAACTGCATTCGTTGCATCTAAGAAAACCAATAAGGACAAACAACCTTCAATTGAAATGACATGCACCTGCAAGTGTGAAGAAAAGGGAGATGATGGAGAAGGTCTTTCAGATGAAGAATATGCTTACTTTACGAGAAAACTAAAATCTAGTAAGGGACAATTCAAAGGTAAACTTCCATTGCTATGTTTCGGTTGTGGTGAGGTTGGGAATTTCGTAGAAAAATGTCCGAACAAAAGTGATGGCAACTCAAAAGGAAAGAAAGGCTTTAAGAAATTCAACAAGCAAGGAAAAAAGAAAGGATCCAAAAGGAACTTTCTCTCTAAAGAAGATAGCTCATCATCCAATGAAGAAAGTGACAGCAAAGAAGTAGCCAATGAGAAAGTATTGTTTATGGCCAAGCACAATAAACAAGAAGTATCAAACAATGAAGAAGAAGGGTTGACCATAGAAGAATTTTATGAGGAGGCAATCAAGCTTATAAAAGAGCTCAATGCTGAGAAGATTTGTTCCAATACTCTTGAAGAACAGGTTCAAGGTCTCAAAATTGAGGTTGAAGAACACAAATGTATTGAAGAGTCACTTTAAAAAAAGTTGGAAGAAAGCAACCAAGAAAGGGAAGCATTAGAAGCCGAAGTAGTCTTGCTGCGTAAGGAAGTGAAGAAGGGAAAAAATTTCCAAAAATATGCCAACAGCTCAAGGGTATTGGAAGAACTCATCAACAATCAACGATCTTACAACGACATAACTAGCCTCGGTTACAAAGAAGAAGAAACAGGACCTTCTACAACAAAATACAATGAACCTATGAGATCTTACGTACATGAAGACTTCATTGGACAAGATTCGCAAGCACATCCTTGGAAGACGATTCCTCGACGAAGATTTTCATCTAGGTACCAACATATTTTTCATGGCTATAGTTATTCATGTGGAAAATTTGGTCATAAAGTTGTAGAATGTCACACGTACCCTAGGAACCAATACAATTCCAAGAGATTCTTCAAATATGAACCTCCAAGGGCTCAACGAAACATCAATAGATTTGAACATTTAAGAAATAATATGGAATGTTACAAATTTCAGAACTTTGGACACATAGCTAGAGACTACAGACTTGAAAATCCTCCAGAAGAATCTTTGAAGCCACAGAATGAACGAACATGGAAGAAGAAGAAGACTGATAATTGTGCTCTCGCTCTCAAGGCTCAAAAAAATAAATATGTGTGGTATGTTGACAGCAGTAGCTCAACACATATGACTGGAGATAGAAGGAAATTTTTATCTCTGAAAAAGAATAAGGATGGAACCATATCCTTTGGAAATGATGGATCTTCAAATGTTATAAGATCAGGTACCGTCACTCTCGGAAGCAAAGATGTTATAGCCAAGAATGTTCTATTGGTCGAAAACATGAATCACAATCTGCTCAGTGTTGGACAAATGTGTGATCAAGGACACACAATTCTATTCAACTCCACAAAATGTGAAATCAGGAAAGGCAGGTATGGTAAAATTGTGGCTACAGCAAGTCGAGCTCCAAACAACATATATGTTCTGGATGAAGCAACTAAAGCATGTCTACTAGCTAAATAAGATTAAAGTTTGTTATGGCACAAATGAATGGGTCACATAAACATTGAAAATCTTGTCAAGATAAGAAAAAAGGAAGCAGTACAAGAAATGTCGAAAATCTCAAAACCTTCCAACACACTATGTGAGGCATGTCAGCATGGCAAGCAGACAAAAGTCCAATTTAAAACAAAAGAACACTTTGCATCATGTCCATTATAATTGATACATATTGATCTATGTGGTCTTGTGAGAACAAAAGGCTTAGACGAAGAATTATATTTCATGTTAATGATAGATGACTATATCAGGATGACAACCGTCAATTTCCTAAAGAAAAAATCTGAAGCATTTGAGTGCTTTAGGATCTACAAGGAGTTGGTTGAAAATGAAACTGATTTGAAAATAAAGTGTTTAAGATAAGATAATGGTGGAGAATTCACTTCCAAATTATTTCAGCAATACTTTGAGAAAATGGAATAAAAAGGCAATTTTCAACAGCACGAACATCTCAGCAAAATGGATTTTCTGAAAGAAAGAATAGAACCATACAGGAAATGGGTAGAACAATGTTGAAGGACTCAAAATTGGATGAAAAATTCTGGGTTCAAGCAATTGATACGGCAGTCTTCATTATCAACTGAAGTCTTCTCAGAAATAATTGCAACAAGACTCCATATGAATTATGGAAAGGAAAACTAGCTAATGTAAAATATTTCAGAATATTCAGAAGCAAATGTTATATCAAAAGAGAAGATCAAAATTTGGGTAAGTTTGAATCACGTGTTGATTAAGGTATCTTTGTTGGTTACTCACGCAAAAGAAAGGCCTATAAATGCTATAATCTAAGACGAAAATAGATAGTGGAGAGCATAAATGTTACATTTGACGAAGATGGTGTTCTAGAGAGTAATGATGAGGATCTAGAATCTTTGAAACTTGAGACAGAGGCTGAAAATGACACAGATAAAATTGTAGAACAAGAAGAAACTATCAACGAGGAAGAAGTAAGCAATGATCATCAATATATACCAGAACAACAACAAGAAGATCCTCCAAGGAGAACAAAAGAGTGGATTCAAAAGAACCATCCATCAAACCAAATCATTGGTGACATAAATGAAGGTCAACAGCTTCGTTCATCACAACAAGCTCACGTTGCTTTTCTAGCAACCTTTGAGCCTAGTAGTTTTGAGGAAGCCAGCCAGAATGAACATTGGGTAGCAGCTATGAATGAAGAATTGGATCAAATTGAGAAGAATAACACCTAGGAATTAGTTCCATGACCAAAAGATAAAAATGTCATTGGGACTAAATGGGTTTTCAGGAACAAATTGAATGAATATGGGCAGGTTACCAGAAACAAAGCAAGATTGGTTTCCAAAGGCTATGCACAAGTGGAAGGAATTGATTTCGACGAAACATTTGCACCATTTTCCACAATGGAAGCCATCTGAATGTTTCTCGCCTATGCGTGTTCAATAAAAATCAAAGTCTACCAAATGGATGTTAAGTCAGAATCTCTGAATGGAGAATTAGAAGAAGAAGTTTACATCGAACAACCTGAAGGTTTTCTACTATCACAAAAAGAAGACTATGTCTGCGGGTTAAAGAAGGCTCTATATGGTCCCAAGCAGGCTCCCAGAGCATGGTATGCTCATCTTGATGGATATCTACGTCAACAAGGGTTCAAGATAGGTACTGTTGATAGCAATCTTTATGTACAAATAGACAAAGATAATTTTACAATCGTTGAGGTATATGTGGATGATATAATATTTGGTAGCAATGATGATCGACTAAGTAAGAGCTTTTCTACAAAGATGCAAAGTGAGTTTGAGATGTCTTTACTTGGTGAGTTGACATACTTCTTAGGGCTTCAAATATCTCAGCAAGAGAAAGGAATATTTATATGTCAAGCCAATTACATCAAGGAAATGCTCAAGAAATTCAAAATGGAAGATTACAAACCCGTCCTTACTCTGATGGTAACAGGTTGCAAATTGAGCATAGATGACTCATCTAAGGATGTGGATCAGAGGTTGTACAGATCTATGATTGGTAGTCTTCTATATGTAACAGCCTCTCGGCTAGATGTTATGCAAGCAGTTGGAAAAGTAGCAAGATTCCAAGCAGCACCAAAAGAATCACATATTATTGCCAAAAAAAATGACTTTCGATATCTAAGAGACCTGAAAGAATGAGGAAGAATATGGCTTGTAGTATCCAAAGGGTAACAATCTCATTATTCAAGCCTTTACGAGATGCAAATTGAAGTGGAAACAATTGATGATCGTAAGAGTACTAGTGGAGCAACATTCTATCTAGGTGGTTGTCTCGTATCATGGTTGAGAAAAAAGCAAACTTCAATCTCGTTATCTACAGTGGAAGCAGAATACATTGCAGTAGCATCATGTTGTACTCAAGTCCCTTGGTTGAAACAAACTTTGCAAGATCTTCAAGTACAATTCAGTGAGCCTATTCTCATATTTTGTGACAACACTAGTGCCATTAGCATCTCCAAGAATCTTGTCATGCATTCAAAAACAAAACACATTCCGATCAAATATCATTTTGTTAGAGAACGAGTCGTTGAAAATAATATCAAACTTGAGTATGTTTGTACAAAAGAAAAAATTGCTAATATCTTCACTAAGCCTTTACCTCGTGAAGCATTTTAATATCTTCTTCAAAAGCTTGGGATTCTCCCAAGTTCTCGTTAGATTACAGGTCTACAGGACGGTTGTGTGTCAGGGGGAGTGGAATTGTGTACAGGTCCGCAGGATGGTTGTGTTTCAGGGGGAGTTACCCTTTTCCATTGATTTCAAAGGGGGAGAGAATGTTTTAGGAAGATTTTTCATGATCGCAGGGGGAGTACTTTTGTTGTCATCAATCCCAAAGGGGGATATTGTTGATCAGCGGTTGTCATTGATGTCAACCCAAGCAGAACCAGGAGCTAACCCAATTTTGCATGGGAATTTTTACCTACCAAATTAATATATTATGGGTCAATGATTCTTTTTATGGTTTCTATTTGTCGATATGTTTCCGTTGATATATGGCACGCCATGTAATTCTTCACGGTTTGAGAGATATTCATGTTTGAAGTTTTTACCCCCAGTTAGTGGGAAAAAACCCCATGGGGTTGGGCCATGGGTCATTGAAAAGTCATAACTAATATTTTTTAAGCTCCTAAAATTCCTCCCACATTCACTTGTTGAAGCCCCTCTCAACTTAAGCATTTATATAAATTGTGATCTTCTTTTCCTCCTTAGGCAAAAGGATTTCGCCATCTCAAACAGGTCATCATGGAATTTGCGCTCTAACTTTTTTTCTACGAAGTTTCAGAAGTTGAAATTTTTATGAGGTAAAGCCGAAATCCTAAGGAAGCTTCTGTAAAAAATTTAGATCAAAGTGCGCAACATTTTTGGAGATATGATCTGTGGAAGTAAGGGTTTTTGCAAGCTCCTGAAATTCATCTCAAAGAATTGACCTTGGTAAATTCTTCATAACTCTCTCTCTGAGTATCGGATTGGAATTCCATAAAAAGTGGTGGATAGTGCACAGTCTATAATTTTTAGAGAAAAATGAAGAAACGGTGACATGTGGCATGCCATACAAGTGCGCTCTGTTGAAACAGTCCATAATTAGGGAATTGTGAGAGATTGGGTATAACTCTCTCTTGAAGAATCCAAATTGGGTCAAACCTGTGGCATTGGAAAGACGACTCAGAGGAATACTACAAGACCAAAAATCAGATATTGAGGATGTGAAATAACAGAGATACACCAGATTCAATATCGAGCTCCTAGAAGGCAAGAAAAAGCTAGATCATGTGTTGTCAAGGGTTGCAAAGGACCAGACTTTCTACGGCAGCAAAGCAAAGCAAGGTGCAGCAGAGGGTAGCATGAAAAGAGCAGAAACCAAGGTGCATAACAGCAGCAAGAATTTCATCATATGAAGTCTTCAAGTGGGAAGCACTGCATACAATCATTTTAAAGGTATCATTGTACTTAGTCATTGTAAATACATTATTGTACAAATTTTACTAGTATTTATCTACAAATGGTTGAAGAGGCAGCATTGGGAGGTCTAGGATCATCATTAGGTGGTTGTGTCATATTTGGGGTTATGTTCTAGTATATCTTCTTCTTCTACATCATTCTATATCATTGTAAAGTGGACCATTTTCCCTGGTATGGGAGTCCATTCTTCTTTTATTCTTCTATAGGGTGGTAGGGTGGTGCTAGGGTGAGTTGTAGCTCATTGGGTGTTGGGGCATCCGTTCAGTTGACTACTGAAGAATCTCGGCGTTGGAGTGTCCATCCAGTGGGAGCTGGAGAAGAATTATTTTCTATATTCTAGGGAGTTGGAGCTTTATTTCCAACTGGAGTTGAATATTAAAGAATTATTAGAAAAGCATTAGGTGGTTTTTGTCCCGGAGTGGGTTTCCACCGTAAAAACTGTGTGCATTTATGTTCCTCCGGTTTGCTACTATCATTGTACAAACACTGATAATAATTAAATATTAACTAATGCTCTAATTGAAAGGAATACTGATTCACCCCCCCCAGTATTTCCAACAGATAGAGAGAAGATACATAAGAGAAAATGATCAAAAAAGTTAATAATTTTGATCAAGAAAATTACTGGAATTTTCTGATCAAACCTTGCCATCAACATAAAACTCTTCAGACTCTTATAGATTCAGCAAAAAGATCTCAGTCAGTAATCTCAAATGCTATTTTCAAGGGACATATTCGGTCACGAATATCACAGCCAGCTCAGCTTAAAGCAATGCTAGATATTTGTCAACTTCGTGATCACACTCAGAAAGAAGGGCAGGATTCACAAAATCATGATTGTTAGTTCAAAGTTCCTAGATTATTGTTTAAGTTAAGTTTTTAGAGAAAGGTTGTTTGAAACCTCCTCTACATTTTTGTAATAATTTAATTTTAGTTTTTAGTTAGTTTTGTATTTAAACCCTTCTCGTGCATTTAGAGAAGGGTCTAGAATTTTATTGAGAACATTTGCAAAGAATGCTTAATTGTAAGTAAGTTTGTGAATGCCTTGATAAAGTAATGGAACATGGCCTTTTCAGTTATATATCATTTTGTTGGTCACTGTTGATGATCTTTTGTATTCTTTGAAAGACTTATTGATAAAAGAGTTGAATGTGGCCTATTATCGTTGATCAGATTAACATAGCAGTACACATCTAGTACTATTATCATGTATGCTAATTTTGTTTTTGAATATTAGTGATGAATCCAGCTTTCATGAATTATATATGAAATCGATTGTTTTTATCTAAAATATCAGTTACACTATTGTACGATATAAAGATAGAAATTAGTTTGTTTTATATATGATCATCAGATATATATGCGAAATATTTCTCATTTTCTTTTGATTAGCTATTTTTTCAAGAGAATCATCTTACTTAGTAATAATTCTATTAAATCTGTGAGGATTTTCATCATCACAGATTGAATAGATATCATTTTAGATCGCATCAAATTAGTATTATTATGGGTTAGATTAAATTAGGCTTAAATTCAAAGTTTTGCATTTTAGAATAAATTTGATTTAGTTTTTAGTAATTCTTCATGCAAAACCTTCGAGAGAAAACCAACAATCAAACAAAAACCCAAATCTGTGAAATTGGTCCCATTATATCCAGTCAGAGCCATTGTCCCAAATGGAAAAGGAACTGTCTTAAGGTCTGGATCAGGTGGTCATCCCCCTTGTTGTTGCCACAAATTTCTGAGGCCTTAACAATGTTGTAAACAGCTTGAGAATTTTCACTGTTTGGGTTTGGAAGTGGTTGAGAAGGTAATTGATTTAGTCATTGTGGAAATGGTAATGAAAGTAGTGGATTTTGATTTTGAAATTGAGGTTGAGGTTGTTGACTAGATTGAGGAAAATGTTGTGGTGGGAAGTTCGGATAAGATTGTGGATATTGATGATATTTTTTTTTCTAAGTAAGACTATTCTATTAACAGATAAAAATATTTACAGCAGGCCTAAGCCTGTACATTGCCCTTTCCAGTGACATTTGAACAGAGAATTTCCAAAGAGCACTGCCCTGCAGCAGGGAAACCAGTGTTGTACAGTGTTTGAGAAGAAAATCCCTCGCAGGGGAGATGTGAATTTCAGCTTTTGGATCACTAAGCTGGAAACAAACTGAAAGTTTGAAAAAACATACACAGAATAGACATTGAACATAAACATAAAAACAGACAAGAACAGGCCTAAAATAGAGGGCCTCGTCATTGAGCAAAAAACAACAGTAGAGGGTGAGACTACTCATCAGGAGCCTCTTCAATGACCCTGCACCATAGAGCATCAGGATTGCCATCGGCATCAAAAAAGTCCGCAATGGAATGAATCATCTTCCTAGGAGAAGAAGGAGCCTTCCCACCAAGATCGCGACCATTGTCATTTTTCTTCAAACTCTGGAGACCATTTTCAGTCTTAACCTCGCTCGCTTGACCCGCGCTCAGCTGCACGCTCGCTTGACCAGCCTGCATGGAAATAGTCGAAACATGCCCTCTTTGACAGTTAGAGAGGATACAAAGACGGATTTAGGCAGAGAAGACATCTAAGATAGGACTAAATTCAGGATCCACATGCAGGATCTTCTGAAAGACCTCATGATTGTGTGATAGCAAGGCCATCAGCATAACTTCCAGGAGAATTGAGTGGTGTTAGTCTGGCGAGGGAGTGAGCCTGGAGGAACAGCCGTCCGGACAGGTCTGGCTACAGGAAAAGACAGACTGCCTCCATGTGAAAGAGCGGGAAGTGAATGCAGAGAGAGGACATTCTGGAGGCAGCCACGGCGGCTCTCTGTGACCTTATCTCTGCACAGGCGGGCATCTTTATGGAGACACAAGGAAACAAAAAAGAAAGAGAGATTGGTGGCTCAAGGAGAAGATACGACAATCCAGTGCAATGGCAGAGGTAAGTGTTATCAAAATCAAGACAGCAGTTCAAGCTACTCCTCTTACCAGTAGAAGTCCTATGGCAGGAGACGCCAGCCTTCGGTGAACAACTCTAC
Organism: Pinus albicaulis; assembly: GCA_034641835.2. Lineage (NCBI taxonomy): Eukaryota > Viridiplantae > Streptophyta > Pinopsida > Pinales > Pinaceae > Pinus > Pinus albicaulis. The sequence goes on from CM076574.1 coordinate 1,155,756,842, forward strand.
GAGACAAGCTTAGGTAATTCATCCATTGCAAGGAAGCTTACCCTGATAACTCCTATGAACCGAAGAATCCAGAGCCAAGGACCTGTAATAAATGGACCGGAGGGCTGAATCATTTTGCAATATGTGAAATCGCTTCGAGAGTTGAGCAGAGGATTGTAACCAGTGCCGAACATTAATGCAACAGTTAACCACTTAGCAGGTATTAAATACCCCACATCCTTCAGCTCGCGGGAAGGCAGGTGGCGCTCCTGAATGCCCCGCCCCCATCCCATCATCATAAACATCTGCCTCGCCACCCGCATCCGGGGTGGATATTGATGATATTAAGAATATCTACCATAATGATTTTTCCATCATTTTCTCCAAGGTTGGGATTGAGACCAAGGCTGCCATGGCATTGGTGCAGTCCAGTTATTTTGTGGGGGTTGAGTATGCATATGAGTGTTGAAACCTTGATTTTTTTATCCTTGTCATGGTATTCTAGAAAAAAAACAAAGAGGATCCATTTTATTTGGAATCACTTCCTCTTGGTAGAAAGCTTTAAGACCTGGAATTGAAGGACATTTTTTTTTATCATGATTTTCTGTACATATAACACAAGTTTGTACACTTTTTAAATCAAGAGGGAATTCTCTCAAACCATGCTTCTTTCTATACTTAGGACAAAAGATAGATAAGGCATTACTATCAAATCTTTTCTTGTTTTGTAATTTTAAGGTCTTTGTTTGTTCACTAAGACTCCCTAAAATGTATGCTTTAAATTCATCAAGAAAACTTCCTATTTCAACCCAACTTACTGTTCTAGTTTCATATTTATTAATTCTAGAAATAACAGGGTCTCCTAAATTCTTTCCAACTCTTGACTTACTTCTTGAAATATGTATGCATAATTCAAAAATTTCAGGTAATGATAACAGAGAAATATCCCCTTTTCCCATCATGTTAAGGATATATATCCATTCATCTCTAATGGATTTTAGTAGAAGAGCTTTCAAAGTATCTTGATCCAAATTTTCCATTTTAGTAGCCCTTTTAGGATTATAACTGAATCTTTCATTTAAATCCTCAATATTTTCATCTTCTCTTTGTATCATTTTAAATACTTAATCCTTTTTATTATGAGGCATGCAGTAATCCTTGTATTTTAATAAGAATGCAATTTTCATCTCGTCCCATGTTCTAATAGAGTGTGTTATTAAGCCCATGAACCATTTGAACGTTGCATCCTTAAGGGTTTCTAGAAACAATTTCAATTTTTGATAATCAAGTAAGTAATCATACGATCTACATAAAACTTCGAATTCAAAAAGAAATGTTTCAGGATCCTCGTTTCTTAATACATGCAAATTAGGAAGGACAGAGGGTGAGATATTATTCATTGTGGCAGTAGTATCTTCATCAAGGATAGGAAATCCAACATGATCTGGTTCTACTCTGTCCTCTCCTCCTCTTCCTCTTCCTCTACCTCCACCTCCACCTCCAATCCTAGGTCCACCTCCTCCAATTCTTAAATGCTCATCATTCATATTGTGTACTTCCCCTTCTCCTTCCCCAGCCATTGTAGACTCCTCAGAACTACTATAAGGTTCCAAAATTGGATTTGTTTGTTCCTCTTTTGATTCTTCTAGCTCCTCTGTAAATGGTATATTATAATATATTTCTTCTTCCTCTTCTTCACTAGGTATTACTAATTCTTGAGCTAAAATTTGTTCCCCAGTTATAGTTAGGAAGATTACTCCTTCTGTTGGGGATGTAGGATCTTGTTCTTCCACAACTACTTCGGTTGATGAAGTTGGTGAATTTCTAGGTTGAATTTCAGATCTTAATACCTCAGGAAGTCGATGTCTGCCTACAAAGGATGGTATACGAGTTTGGGTGGATGGTATGGCACTATGAGTTCTAGATGGGGTGAGTGGTGTTGTTGGAATTAAGGTTCTACCTCTAGCTACGAATCTACCCCTAGAATCTCTTTCTCTACACATATCAATTTTTTATGATTGTTTTTTACAAGAGAGAAAAAGGCTCCTATTTACACTTCCCTGGCAACGGTCCAAAAATGTTTAGTCAATTTAATGTTCTTAAATCGCTGACATAAATTATCGACTGGAGTTGGTAAAATTGTGAAGTGCAAGTGCACTATATATGCTAGAAGCCTCAATTTATTAGTGTGATGATTATATTCATATATATTGCTTCTAAGGATTTTTTTATTCCTATGTATTTAATGAAATTGACAGATAACTTACAACTAAATTCTAAAAAAAATCAACTTTGCAAAGATCAATTAAATTCTATAGATCAACTAAGTTTTGTTAAAAAATGATACAAATATGAAGAAGCCATAACTAATTTATCTGTTACTATCTAAGAATTTTGACAATCTAACATAAGAAAATGTAATAAAAATCTAAGAAGAAAAGGAACTTTTATGTTTTTAGAAATGAAATGTTATGTAAATGGGACTAAGAAAATAAATGAATAAGTCACTATTTTTCTGGCCATAAATCACTATAAAATTAGAAAGTATTCTCATTCTTGTACCAAAAAGTAAATCATCAAATCACCATTTCTTGAAATGAACTCACTGAAACTGGAAATGAAATCTTTCAATGTTCTTGAAAATAAATCACACATGAAAAACTAATCTACAATAAACCATTGTTGCATGGAAAGAAAGCTAAGATTACTTCTGTATTGAATCAGATTAAAAAGGAAAATTAATCCACATCAAATGACAAAGACAAACCATCTAAGCATCTAATCTAATTAACAAAATGAAATTCTGGAAATGACTACAACATTTAACACAGTAAAATCATAAATTGAAACTGCATCAAATGATAAAAATAGAGCTATGAAAAACATCTAAATGCAAAACATAAACGAAATAGAACCTTATATGTTGCAGGAGGCCTCCACAACACATGGTTTTGAATCTAATCCAACACTCGTTGTGCATCGATTCTCTAAAATACTTCTTCATTCAATAAAATAATAAAACAGAGTTTGTATGAATTCACAGTCGTATCATCATTCGCACTATCAATACATTTGTTGGTCTTGTATTTATAAAAGCTCGTTCATTAACTGTTTTGAGGATTTTACACCTATTTGGAATAACAAACTAAACCTCGTTGTGTTGTTTCACGATTTTCTATTTGCCAAAGCAAATCGTGAAGCGTGATTGCTTCGGAATCTCTGCTCGCTTTTCCAGCATTCGGTTGACCATTCCTTTGACTGCACATTTGGGTGATTTCCTGCTTGATTTGGGTCAGGTGGATAGGAGGAAATACATGAGAGGATATTTCTCCACCTGTCTGCATACTTAGATGCTCAATTGGCACCTTAGAACATATATAACCATGACGGTGGCTATAGAAATGTGGATCAGCTGCACAATTGCATTAATTCTGTAGCTAAATACAAATTTTAATCTAATAATAAGGAACATTTCAAAATATGAAAAATAGGTCATTAAAATACCTTACCAAGTCAAAACTTGCAGTTTGATACTTGTTTGAGCTGATGGTGATGACAAAAAGAAGGGAGGATGAGCGAAAGGAAGTGTCAAAGATGAGGCAATCATGAGGCTCTACAACAGGGACATAATATTTCTCAGTGCATTTTGGACTACATTGTGGGAGAATATATCTCATATTTTCTCGGTGCAAGTTTACTCAAAAGCATTGAGAGTGGGTACTTGTTGGATAAGGAATCTATTTCCACAGACAAAGAGTGCCCACACTTGAACTTTGAGTAAACCTATAAGGAGATAAGTCTAAAATACAATTAAAAATAGTTTTCTTTATTTTCCTTAAAAAATCCAGAACTCTTATTTTATTATTTTTACTATTATTTTTTTATTTTCCTTAGGAGACCCATTTTAGCCTTAAAAATTGCCCTAATGAGTACCCTTTTTCATGTTTTGTTTTATGTTTTGATTGTTTTATTGTAACATATTTGAAAACCCCTTCATATTGCACACACTAAATTGGCAACCACATGGAACCATTTTGTATCTTGATGGTCTTGTCACCTTCAAGGCCTCCCACCTTTGGTAGTAGGAGTTATTTGTCTTGCAGCTTCACCTACTTTGACTTCACCTTAGAAATCACCACTTGATCCAACCTTATTAGGATCATCCATCCTAGGCATGACTTTGCAAGGTACCACGGCACCTCAAGTCAACTTTACATCTCACATTTTTCAATCTCAAGCCATGGAAAACCTAACTCCTACTCCCAATCCCAATCCTTTATTTGTTGCTTCATTGAAACTTTTGGATATTTAGAAAGTAATAAACGTGTATTATATTTGAGTATTTTAATTAAAACAATTTGCATTTTGGTGAATTTTAAACACTGGAAATTTAAAATTTGTAGGTGATTATGAAAATTCGTGAGCCCTCACAAAATCTAGACCATGATATATAGTGATTTTGGTTGAGCTGGGAATATGGCAAGGTCTAATATACCAATAAATTTACCAAAACTGACGCAATGGAGGGAACTTTGGCTTATTCTATTGTAATAACTTCATAAATAATCCTATGTTTGATATCAAATATTCGACATTTACAAGGCTATAAAAGGAGATGAAAGAAAGTAGAATATTTTACTCTTACTTTACTGACACTCTATTTTGAAGAGAAAAAAAGGACATGATTGGCCCTATAATAGGTAAATATATTATTATAAGTATTTTAGTTGATCTGTTGATAGGAGTGTCTAGGTTTATTGATTACTAAAATAATTGAAGAACTCCACGTGCTTTTGTTGTGGCTATGTTGATAGCAGTAGGATTATTAATGGGTGTAGTGTTGCATACAACGAGGAGAAAACCTCCTCCCAACTACTCTATTTCAGTGGATAACTTCCTAGATAAATACTCCAATGAAATTCCAACCAATTATTCATCCTTTCAACTTGAGAAGATTACCAACAAATGTGTACATCAAATCAGATTAGAGGAGACCTTCAGCCCAAATATGTTGTTGGAGATAAAGTGCATGTTTCTACTAAAAGTATCCATAAGCGAAGATCTAAATATGGAAACCAAAAATTAACTTTATGGGGAGGACAAAATCAGTAGAAGATATCAATTATAGGACATACCAAGGACTAAATTAATTTTCTAGGCTATTTTTTGCAAAACACAAATAGGAATTAAACATGACCATCAGTTCAAAGCTATATTAAATCTGTTTTCTTCAAATGGAAAATGACAAAGAACTTCCTAAAAATAGAAAAAAATCAAGTTTTTTATGTAAATCAATTGAAAACATTTGGTATTATTATATACAAAGGATAGGTGGTCTACCTGAAAAGCATATGCAGATGAGAAGGCATAAACAATCTGACCATGCAGATGAACAAGTGATACAGAGACCCAAAGTTTTTCAAATTGATAACATCCAATGCATATATTTTTTTAAATATTTGGCACAATACATTCTCCAATCGCCTTGCTCCTAACTGTGTTTGATCCTCGCACATTGTATGTTCACATGTTGGTCCTCTTTCTCAATCGTAATTGTTGATGCAAATAAACCAAGCCTTCCATTAAATGCAAGGATAACATATAATTTTAGGCATTATGTGATCCAGGTGGATATTAGTGGCCACCCACCTATTCCATTTTGACTCGCACCATCAATTCTTTTGCTTTTTCAGTTTTGGCACAACTTACTATTTTTAGCAATTTTTCAAATCCTGAACTTCTGAAGTCATTTTGAGGCCCTAAACGACGTTTTTGGGGAAAATCAGGAACAAAATTGGTCCATGAATGTTACTCACATCAAAATTTGTAGTCCTTGGATACATCTTTCTAAATAGGTATGGTGCGCGTCAAATGGAGATCGTATGCCAAAGTTACATCCCTGGGAAGTTGAAACACCAATTTACCAAAACGGGGCCCATAGTTTTGGTTGTTCATCTCCTAGGGTTAGGTTTTTGGATGTTTAAGGTTTTCCATTGTTTCTCAATTATAAATAGGCCCTCAAGACTCATTGTAACACATTTTAGAGGCATGTAGCCGCCACATCTCTTCTCAAATATATGCTACCAGCGCCCTATCTAGTTTATTTCCATTATGTCTATAAGCATATTTATGTTATTTGATATTAATGAAATGAAAGATTATTTCCGCTCCATCTCTGTGTTTATGTTTATTTATGTGTATTATTGTGTTCCTGCATAAATTTGGATCAATGGTATCAGAGCGGTCTGCTCTTTCTCGATCCTTCTTTGCATTTCCCCAACAAGGTCAAGGGATAAAGAGTTAGGGCTCGATCTGGTTGAACCCTTGCAAGATCAGCCTCGCAAACCCCAAAGACCTCCCATGGAGGAAGAAAAGAAAGACGAGGGATCAGGAGATCCTACCAAAATATTACTCGAGGAGGCCCTTGAGAAACAAAGGAACATGATGATGGATAACTTTGCTCAGATCCTTCAACAGCTGCCCACCTACGACACATCTGCATCCAACAACCACTCTGGAGGCGCCACTCCCTTCAAGGTACGGTAAACTTTGACATTCTTGTATTTGAAGCCTAGATAGGTGAAGACTCCGTAGATAGATGGTTGAATTTTATAGATGGGTATTTCTTGGTCCATGATTTCTTCAACCGAGAAAATATTATGTTTGCACTCTTCAAAGCCGCCCCCCATGTCAAAGACTGGTGGGAAACCTACTGTGATAAAAATGACGCGAGGTAACCCTCTCTGTTCTTGAATGCACCCACTTGGAATTAATTTTGAGACGGCATCAAGGAACAATATTACCCCTTGGGGAGCTATGAGGACAACATCCAATGGACCACGTTGCGGCAGCAAAGGGATCAATATGTGCACGAACTAACGAATTTTTTCCATACCCTACGCACAAATTTGGGTATTAAATATTCAGAGATAAATTTGGTGCTCAAGTATCGCAGTTGTCTACGCAGACACATTCATGAGGAAATGGAGTTCCTCGACATTACCTCTCTTGGCACGGCATATCGCTATGCTGCTAAGATCAAGCAGAAATTTAAGCAGAAGAAGCGAGACTTTGGATCCGCGAATTTGAAGCCATGGAAAGGCACCCCCGAACCATAGAACAAGGGTCAGAACCAAAGCGGGGTGACTCAGAACACCACCAAAAATCCAAAGAAGGACATGGGGAAGTGGTGTGAATTTTATAACAGCCCCACCCACATCACAAACGAGTGTCGAGCCAAACAGTTGTTGGTGGCCAAACTGAAGGCACCCAAATCAGATGCATGTTCTGATCCTAAGAAAAATAAAACAAGGGAGATGAAAAAGGGAATTAGATCATTGATGTGGACCCCAGTTCCATTTTTTCCACCACCAAGCTCCAGAGGGAGGATCCAAAGGAGGGGGAGCGCCTCTTCCATTTGCAAATGTGGGTGAAGTGTTCTCCACTATAATTTCTTGTCGATAGCAGAAGCCAAAAGAAACTCATTTCAGCAGAGGTCATGAAATAGCTCGACCTTCCAACCATATCACTCTGGCAGTCGTATACCATCGGGTGGCTTCACCCAGGGAGAGATCTCTGCATCCGCTAGTAGTGTCGCCTTCCGTACAGCATCAAGCCATTCACGGATGAGGTATTGTGTGGTGTTGCTCCTCTTGAGGTAGCTAATGTATTATTGGGCCAACCATACTTGTGGAGGAAACATGTTGTGTATGAGTCTAGGCCTCTTGTTGCTATTATTACTTTGGGAAAGAACTTGTACAGGATACCAGAGGTAGTACCGCCTCCTTCCATCTCTTTGACTACTGCAAAGCAACACAGTAAGATTATTTCCCAAACTAGGAAATTTATTTTCCTTACAACTCGCTCACAGGGAAAGAAGAATATTGTGGTGACAACCTTGAAAAAGGGCTCCCCTGCATGGCTGCAGCAGATGTAAAAATTTATGGAGGAATACGAGGACATTTTCTCCTCACCCATAGAGGTTCCTCTACACTGTCAAGACAAGCACTCCATCGATCTGACCCCCGGCCCACTGTTGCCTGATATTTCCATACCTCATGTGACCACACAGACAGAATCCACACATGTAATCTCTAAGGCTGATAAAAAACTAAATGTATTGAACGCATCTAGCACATCCTCCAGCAGGTCCACGACATCCTAGACAAATCCAATACCAAGTTCAGCAGAATTTCCCTCTCATGGAGGAACTTAACGCAATGGGGAACATTGCTTCCTAAGGAGGGAGGAATGATCCAGGTGGATATTGGTGGCCACCCACCTATTAAATTTTGACCTGCACCATCAGTTCTTTCAGCTTTTCAGCTTCAGCACAACTTACTATTTTTAGTAGTTTCTCGGGTCTTGAACTTCCGGAGCCATTTTGAGGCCCTAAACGATGTTTTTTGGGAAAACCAAGAGCAACATGGGTCCATCAACTAATGTTGATCACATTAAAATTTGTATTCCTCAAACAGATATTTCTAACAAGGTATGGTGCGCATCAAATGGATATTGTATGCCAAAGTTACGTCCCTGGGAAGTTGAAACACCAATTTACCCAAACGGGGCCCATATTTTTGGCGCTTCATCTCCTAGGGTTATGCTTTTGGATGTTTGGGGTTTTCGATTATTTCTCAATAATAAATAGGCCCTCGAGCCTCATTGTAACACAGTTTAGAGGCCTCTAACCGCCACATCTCTTCTCGGAGATATGCTACCAGCGCCCTAGCTAGTCTATTTCCATTATGTCTGTAAGCATATTTATGTTATTTGATATTAATGAAATGAAAGATTATTTCTGATGCATCTCTATGTTTATGTTTATTTGTGTATTATTTTGTTCCTACATAAATCTGAATCATTGTGTTCATCCTTTCCCTTAAATTACAATCCCATCAAGTGGCATATTTGACTATCAAAAAAAAATTAGACCACAATGAATATAAACCAGGCCTTCCATTAATTGTAGAGACTACCACGCTGATTGGAGGCCTCTTTAGTACCTATCTCTGAGACCTGAAATTTATTGCAAGGAAAAAATTTTCTTCATGGTTTGCCTTTGAGGTGTTCCTAACCTTACTTCAGCCCTTGCTCCATGTAGGCATGAACACAATATAGAAATGGAGGGAAGAGATTGACTGCAACCTCTCCTTACTAAATTCCAGGGAATTTTTAGGGAGTGATTTATAGAGCTACTCCTTGATAAAGCATAAGGGGTTTAATGAAAGTGAAACCATATCATGAACTCATGATATAATCAAATAATGAGAGAATGGTCCTTATAAATGAAGTAGAATAAGCAGGTGTTTCCCAACTACTTTCTCTTAGGCCAATATTTAGGGACAACAACTTATCCATGCTTGATTTGAACTAAATATACAGTAGATAAAGACCCTTTGACTAATACATTGTCTTTATAATTCTCACATCTAGTTCACATTTTACTGCCCAAGAGAATCTCCTTCTTTCATCAACATACATATATTGAGTTTGTGTACTTATCTCTGTTGGATTTACATCTCGTCGGTCCTGTAATTTCAATTTAATTCATGGAGTGACTGCATGTAAACTACAAAGTGCATATTCCATGAGTAGTGTGGACTGAGTGACACATGGTAGTTGATAATGATGGATGGGAGTGTCACGAATGACATGAAGCGAGAAACATGTGGTCAACACGTGGTTCATTTTCATTTGATTTAGACATCTTGACACCTAATCTTTGGGATTAGGTAATCCATGTAAAATAATGTAAATAGAAAATAAGGAGAATTAGAATATGAAGAGACACTGGGAGATGAAGCCCAATAGCCTCTCCCTCTATGCATATATCTACGATCAGTCTTAATGAAAAATCACAATATGGTTTGAGAAGTTACCTCTCTCCCCATACCACTATATTTTTGGCGTGACTCGCCTCCACGTAGGAATGAACCTGCAGCATTCGAACCATGACATTACCTCACACCACGCTTCCGAACAATGGTTAAACAATGGGCTTGTATCATCCCCATCAACAGCACCCACACCGCCTCCTCCCCATACCACCCATCGTGGCTCCCATACGCTCCTTCTACGGCATCACCATATGTATATTTTTTATATCATATCACAGTTACGTTTACCCTAGTTATGTTGAATGGTATAATATATTACACCTCCCTCATATACCACCTCTCCATCAAACCATACCACCGCTCCATTTGTGGGCCCGTTACTACTCTGATTATAATACATATCGCATCCTCCTCCCGACTCCCAACCATACGTTGACCCCGACACATATAACTCTGCCCTCCATATACACATTCCCATATAACCCCCTCTCCATATACTACCTCCCCCTAAATAACCCCTCCCCCATATAACCCTTCCCCAAGTAATAACTTTTTCATATAAATTTATACCAGAAGTGAAATTTTTTTACAGAATATATACCATAAGTGCAGCACTTCACAATATATAGTCTGCATAGTACATTTTATTTTACACAGTACACATATTTTCAAATGCATTCATTGATATTAATTGTTGGAGTAGTTCCCTCTGGAAAAGAGAACTATCCTGAATGGTCAAGGAAGATAATACCAACTCTCGGTTTTAATGAATTGTGGAGAGGATTTTGTGAAGGAGAAGGAGATAATGCACCTACAAAGCCCACTTCAGCTAAGGAGATTTCCATTTGGGAAAATAAGAATAGTAAGGCCTATGCCTTGATTGTAGGATATGTAAATGAAGACGTGAGTCACCATATTTCACCATTCCCAAATGCTTTTGACTCCTTAAAGAAGTTGAAGGAATTGTATGACTCACACTCTGAACTTGAATTTTCCCAACTGATGCTTAAATTGTTCAATCTTGAATTGAAAAATTATGACCCTCTTGCTTTAGCATCAAAAGTAAGATCCATTATGCATGATATAAAAACCACTAGTGTTTAAATAGAATTTCCTCACATAGATTATGTCAATTCACTATATCCCACTTAGTCACATTATGTTGAGTCATTGCAAGAAAGTGCAATCCTCAAGGAGATTACCTTTGACTCCCTTGAGAACAATTTTTCTGAGAGAGAGAAGGATTTTTCGAAGAAGACAACTGCTTTGTCTTCTAAACAAGTTGTTATTCTTTCACATAGATAAAAGAATCATGCACAAGACTCTTCTAGAGGAATAGGTGGCCGAAGAGGAAGAGGAAAGACAAATTTTAGAGGTAAGGGGGGCATACAGTTCCAAGGAGAAAATTCTGATCTTCATTGCATATGATGCAATAGACATGGAAATGATGCATCCACATGTAAGTTTCCTTGGGGAAGAATTGAGCAGGAAATAAATGAAGGCAAAGGTAAAACCAATGACAAAGGGAAAGGTAAAGCACCTGAATCCGATCACTATGTTGTGGCACATTGCAACATTGGAGTAACTGAAGACTTCTTCAATGCTTCACTTGCTTCATGGAAAGATGATTGGTTGCTTGATTTAGGAGCAAATTGCCACATGAATTTTAGGAGATATTTTTTTGAAGAATTCACTAACGATGTTGATGTAGCAATGTATTTTGTAAATAATTCAAAACTCAAGCCATTAGGGCTTGGCACCATCACGCTCAAACTTCCTGGTCTTCCAGACTTTCTTCTTCATGATGTTCTATACCTCCCAGAGTTGAGGATAAAATTGTTGTCTTTGGTCCACATCCGTGACACTCCATTCATATATTTTTTCCTTTTGCAAATGATAATAAATATATGATGACATTTATTGATGAATACACCAGAATGTGTTGGGTTTATTTATTGAAGAAAAAATCTTATGATTTTCAAAAATTCAAGAACTTTCATGCATGGATTGAAAATGATGCACAATCTCATATTGGCTCTATTCGCACTGATAATGGAAAATAGTACACTTCAAATGAATTTGAAAAATATCTTCACTAGCATGGGATCAAACAATTGTGCCTTATAATCCCCAACAGAATGGAGTAGCTAAAATAATGAACAGGACAATCTTAATGTATAAAATACATGTAGATTCAAACTGATATTTGTAATATTCTAAAACAAAATACTTGAATCTACTCTACAAATTATTGAAACTAATTACAATCACATGAACAAGAAAGAGAAAGCATTTCAATCTCACAACACAAAGATTTATTTGGGGAAAGCCTCAGCTAAAAACCCCAATATGTGTATATTTCATAAGTCAAAGAATATGAGAAAAATACAATGCTTCTCTCAAGCTTGAGAGCTCTCTGCACTATCTTTGTCTTTCTCACTACCAACTTGTGCACAAGCTTCTTTTGGCACAACTTTCTCTCACAAGCTCCATGCACAAACTTGTGCTTCCTATTGCTAGGTCTAACCAACTCGTGCTCACTAAAAAAATGATTAAACTTGTGCCTACATTCCTCATTTTAAAGGAAATTATCTCTAATTAAGGAATGATTTATTTTAGGCCTTAATCTGACTGCATGCACCACTTGTACAATTTTCTAATTATACAACTAATAGTATACTTCCCTTTAACTCCAATCTCAACTGGGTCTTCCTCAAAACTAACATGCAACAACTATTTCTAGTGAATTATCAGTTATCTAATTGATCAATGCATGTGAATTAAATCACTTGACCTCACACTGGTTCCTCCATTAATTAGAACTAGTTAAACTGACTTTAACTCAAATAATTAATTTAAACTATTATAACTCAAAATAAACTGCAACTAGACCCACTAAAACGTAGAGTGAACTCCACATGCCTCTTGTTAGACTCATATACCAATAGGTGTCATATATCATGATTGACTTGATGAGCTATGTAATATGTTCATACCTTTTCTTGTTGCAAAGGTTTTCCATATTGTCAAAAAATCAAAAAATTTAAAAAATGTAAAGAGGGTATACCTTAAAAGAAAAATCAAAGGGTGAAAAGAATAAAATGGCCAAAAAAGTGAAAGAAAATGAACCCCACCAAAAGAAAGGCCAAGGAAAGTGTGCAATTCTAAATGCCACTACTTTTTTTCTCTTATGTAATAAATAAAATTGTGTGCAACTTGTATTCTATGCCACAATTTATGAACAGTCAAATATCTTAAGCTTGGCTAGTTTATCTTTCAATTTTATGTTTTAGAGATAGAGAATAAAATCTGACCAAACTGTTTAATCTTGGCAGATAAGTAGATAGGTAGAGTAAATAAAAGGAGCTCAACAGTTTAATCTGAGCCCTTGGATGTAATAAGGTTAGAATTAGATAGATCTTCTGATGTAAAATAAAAAGTGTGATGAGGGTTTGCCAGTCTAAGTGCACCCTAATAAAGAAGAAAAAATGGTAGGGTAAAGTAGGTAGGGTAGATAGATGTTGTTGCCAAATTATATGTGATGAATAATGACTCTAAATGTGTTGATCTTTACTTTCATCACAAGTGCAAAAGCATACACTACACTGGAAGAATTTCAAACAAATACACTACACTGGAAGAATTTCAAACAAAGCAAAGTCAGATTATTAACTTCCCTTCTCATTTTTCCCTAAAAATTTCACTAATTTCCCCTAAGTACTAAGGCATTTGAAAATTACAAGGGCTCAAGGCATTTCCTTGACTTTTGGAGGGACCGGACCCTCGGCCCAATAATTGAAAAATCCTAAGTACTTAAAATCATTCATCATGACATTCATTCACTTCAAAAAAATATTTTCCTACGTAAAATCCCATTTTACTTAGGAAAATCATGCAATATTTCATTAAAAACCCCATTCATAAAAGCATAAGTTAAATACATTATCTTGATGTTTTACACTTAGCTCTTATGTTCGTTTCCATATTAATTTCTAACTTATTATTTAAATCCCTATGTAAATTTTCCTTTTTCCCCGTATTAATTTAAATAATTCCCATATAATATATATCCTGCCCCGATGGTTGAAAAATAACCATATATTTATTAAAATTCATTAATTGGTTGAAATTTCCAATTAATAAATAAACCCGACCCTCCGTCGTACAAAGGGATTAATTAACCCTCCAGGTTAATTAATAACCTAATCCGCCAATCAAATCATCCCCGATGTGATTATTTTTAAATAAATTGAATTGGGCCCGCCATTTTAATTCCCCGTCATCTTCCTTTCACGACGACCATCCGATCGATCAACTCAATATCTTCGGTTTTCATCCATATCACTGCCCATCCTCGTCCGAAAGTTAACGCGTGATGGCCAAGCAGTTTTCTGAACAGTGTCGCGCTACGCGTCATCCATCGTATGGAATTGCTCACCCTCCGCTGAAAACCACTCTTCCCCAAAAGCGGTGCGATGAAAACCGCTTACCGCCTACCTCTCGTGACAAAGCCTCCGTACTTGCTGACATCGTCCATTAAAAAATAAAAAACCCCGCCAACCTTTGACTTTGTGAATAAAGCAAAATAACCCGCGTCATTTTCACATTATTTCATACAGCAACCAGTGTCCCAAGCAACGAATTTCGAAATCAATTGTTGAAGTTTGCCAACCGTGACCTTGCCGAAGAAAATTGCATTCGAGTAATTCAGAGTTCATTCGCCATAACCAGCACCTATTTTCATCATTGTTTAGTTCCCAGAAAACAGGTATTTACCCAGATTCCCGCTGAAATTTGTAAAAATCCTGGTCTTGTTTTAAATTCCACACAAAAAACTGAAACAGGGTTCAAGATTTCTCTTTATTTCATTCCTTAATTCCCAAAACTACAATTGCATTCCTAAACCTGTGTTTGTGCCCGTTTTTTCATCAAAACCCGCAATTCATTTCTGAATCCACAAGAACCAGAAATGGAGATTCCCGTGGCTTTGAATGTCACACCCCTAAATGCCCCTCACAAAGATTTAGATTATCTGCCTTTAGTAGACAGAGATTTCCAAATTAAAGACCTGGTTCTCAGTGAAAATCCCCTTCGAATTTTTTTCTACTGCAGAGATAATTACTTAAAAGGTTCTGACATTTTTGGATTATGGGAATCCAATCTTCCCATATATCTTCTCCCTTCAGTCCATATTTTTCCTGAGATAATCCATTACTGCCATGCAAATTATGATCCCAATCGAAGAGCAGTTTTGTCCCCGATTCAGACCATCCTTTTTCCCATAACTGCTCAGTCTATCAACAAGATGTTGCAATTTCAACCTGGTCAAGCCCTCACTCCTCTATCCATGGGAGAATTACTTGAGAAATCTTCAAATTGTCCATGAAGAGTTAAATGCGTCTACTTGAGACCTTCATGTTGCCCGAACATCGGCCCAAAGGCCCTCCCTTATGGTGATACTTTTTTCAACGATGTGGGCAAACTTATTATGAATATGATATCCTCTATAATGGGTTTCAATACTAGTGAATATGTTGACCAATTAACCCTAGTATTGTTGTCAATTTTTTACCTTTGGATATTTTGTTGTCAAAGTACGATTTTGCTTCCTACATTGCGAGATAAAATCCATGATCGGTTCATGAGATTAAAAAAAAGAATGAAAGAGTGTTCAAATATTCTTATGTTATATACCATCTCATGCTTTTCTTTCAAACGAGAGAGTTTCCCTTTCAATGCTAAAAACTTGATCACAAAGAAATCCTAGTCTGTAATCTTGTACAGGTCTTCATCACCTCCACTGAAAATTCCCTGATTATATAATCATACAATGAGTTTATTGACCTTTTTGTACATCTTGCAACGACCTTGTTGATAGTAGTTTCTCCTCCGAGGGTCAATAGTGAAATCAAGAAAACTCTTCAACTCTCAAAGCAATACCGGATAAGTGACTGGTACCTATACCGAAATCACACAGAAATCAGAATCTATGGATGTGAGTTGTGCCCATTCAAGTTACCAAAATATGTCCCAATAAGACTCTTTGCATTAGAGTATTTGAGACAGATGATTAATTCAGATATAGTTCATTTTTGCAATGCAAAGAAAAAGGCTCTCAGGATTAAAAGTCAATTAGGTCCCTTTGTTTGTAATTCTAGAGATGCTGGAAAGGAAGCTGAAAGAATCTTAGAATACTATCTTAAACTACAGAAAAGTTTCTATTGGGTACCTTATGACCCAAAAAACTTTATTTGTGACAGAATAATGAAAAACAAATTATCACCATACATTCATTAAAGAATCCCAGAAATTGAACAGTATGCCAATATGGATGAATGGATGGAAGGAACATTGATAGAACAAGATAGTGAGCAGGTCAATGTTGAAAATGTAATGAAAGACCTTGAAAAAATACTTGACCTAGACTCTTTTGGACAGGTATAGATACCAGGTATTGGTTCTTCTTCTGCTGGGACTTCTCAACAAAATTTACAGGAAATCAGTGCATTGGCTACGATAGCATCTAAAGGAAAGGAGAAAGAGGCTGATATACAAGTTACAAAGAAATTTACAATGATAGAACAACCCGAAACTTCTAAAGAACAGGGTCAAGTATAGATTGCTCCTACTCAGACCAATGTAGCAGAAATGTCAATTTTACAAACTCCTCTTAATGTAGAAAAGGGTAAAAAGAGAGATATTGAAGCAGCCACTCCTGTCAGTGGATTTTATTAACAGCCTGATGTTAAAAGACAAAAATTGAATCCTCTTCCAAAAGTGGAATCTGTTCACGGAATTCCTGATAGTCAGACGCAAGAAGAATTGGGTAGTCAGCAAACATGTACAATCAGTGGGACATCCACTACTTTACAGAGAAAAGAGCTGCAAAGGCAGAAAAGTGCAGAAGTATCATCTTTCAAACCACCAGTGAAAGATGCCTGGGATATTAAAAGAACATTCATAAATATAAAGGCTAGAAATGATCCACTCAGACTTCAAGTGTACAATCAATGTTTGAAGATGGCTCCTAAGAATCAACAAAGATTGATGTCAGCCTATGACATTCAACAGGGTAAATTGATAATGAGTCACTTCAAACCCAAAGTGTAGCAACCTCAAACAACTGCAGATTATATCAGAACTAATTTTGAAGTCTTAGCAAAGGATATTCATCCTTTGGATCAAATTGAGCTGCATAAACAGACAGGTGAAATGATTTATTCTACTTTGACAGATAAATCAATGATGACCCAAAAATTGCAGGATTCTTTGGAGAATACTAATGCTCAACTAAGTCTTGAAAAATCATATTCTCAGGCTAAGGACAACAAGATAAAGACTTTGGAGGAAATCATTATTGGATTGGGTCATAATCCCAAGGATGTCAAAGGTATAGAAGCTTTGATCAAGAAAAAATATGATGATATTGCAGCTTTGAGAAAACAACTGAAGTTACCAGCCTCAAGACATGCACAGACTGCATAAATTATGAAACAAAATTTTGAAGAAGAATTGATGGACTTGCTCTTGAAACTGAATGAGAAACTTAATGAAACTGAAAAAGAGCTTGAAAAGGCATTGAAAGATAAGAAGCCTGCTAAGGTCGCAATTTGTCACCGTCCTCGCAATCCCTCATCTTTCCCATTGGAGTGGTCATTTTGTAACCAGACTATGGTCATGCCTTGCAAATACCATCATTGCATCCCTTTTCCATGAGGACAAATATTCCTTCCGCTGATCATTTCCTCGTGTGACCCTAAAAACACTTGTTTTTTCCTTGGCGCTGGTAGCCCGTTATGTCCTCGTGCCAATGAGGAAAATTAACATTGAGCCCGTGCCAATTGGCACTCTGTCCTAGTTGAGCACCCGCACAATCTGCTTATGGAAAGTTTAAAAAAAAGAGGTGAAGTTTCGATTACAACAACTTTGTGGATGAGTCATGAGGAGTGGTTTCGACTAAATAACCACGGCCTTCCTCCTTTGGCCTCTTGTTTTCACCTTATGGGGAACCTCCCAAGGGATAAGGCCTCCCTTCCACTATTGTAGGGATCCCAACCTCCTCCTCTCCTCTATAAATATAGCCATCTTCCATTGATGAAGGGTGGTCAAGGGTCAATAGGCTAGTGGCTTCCAAGAGCTCCAAGAGCCTTCAGAATGCTGCAAGAGCTTTGATAGTCTTCATAGTGCCAAATCCATAGCAAGGAGATTGACGATCGAAGAGAGAGGCTTGTCCCCATTCCCGACAAGCTTTACCGAGACGTATTCTGCTGACGACCCGCCGAAGGAAGGTTCAGCGTCAGAGCCAGGTTGTATTTTCCTTTGTTGAATTAATGATAAGCGACTATTGGTTATGGTTCCACTCGTATTGTTCATTATGATCATGAGTTGTGTCTTCTCTGACTGATACATAATTGCATATACCAGGTTTTACGCTTGTGTTTGTCGTGTTTCTTGTGTGTGGAGGTGTTCGATTGCGGTGAGCGAAAGGATTGTGATCTGCCGGAGCAAGGAAACGGGAGCTTCATCTCTTCTACAAACGACAGCGTTGGACTTGAGGTAGGCCTTCTTCGCGATTTGGTTTATTGAAATTAGGAACTTGCCCCATAGCGTGTTATGATTGTTGGTAGACCCGATCTGGGCTAGTAGGGATCGCCTCTGTCCGCAAAGGGGATTTACCTCCACAACAAATTGGCGACTCCACTGGGGAGTTAGCTTGTTGTTTACTTTATAAACTACAGACGGAGCCTGAAGTTAGCCAGATAGCCTTCGAAATGCTCTTGCTCTGCATTAGCGAAGTAGATCAATGCTGCTTCAGTCAATCTCTGGTCTAGTTTATGAACTGAACACTTGGAGTATTGTCTTGTCTTTCGATCGACTCTCGACTTTACTTGCTTGATCAGCTCTTTTGGCTGGCTCTTTTTGTGAGTTTGGCTTTTGGTTTAAGCTCCAACATCACTGGTCTACTTCTTGGATTGCTTATTTTTCATTTTTCCTTAGTAAACTCAGCTGGCGCGCTTTTTAGTGTGACAGTTGCGCCCACTGGCGCATGTTGTCAGTGTATCACTCGCGCCAATTCTATTCTGGCGCTAGTTTCAGCCTTACAGTCGCGCCAATACTGTAAGGTGCTAGGGTTTACTGTGTTTTGAGCCTTCTGAGACTGATCTGGGTGTTTGGTCTTGTTTTTTCGACTGCTTGAGTGTTCTGGAGCCCTGTTTGACTGATTGTGACCTCCATCCTTTGTTTGTTTGCCCGTTTCTATCGATTTTACATATTAGCCCTAGGGCATCTAGGTGCTATTGTGCGTCGAGCCTCCCTTGGGAGTTTTTGGTTGTTGTCTATTCAGTCAACTTTGTGATTGCTTCTCTGCACTCGTTTGGTGGTTGTCTATCGTTTCATTGTGTTATTTGAGTGCTTGGCTTCTTCTTCATTCGAATTCCACTTTGTCTCGTTTTGGGCCTAGATTACATGATTCAACTGAGTCTTTGGGTGTCTTTTGATTTGAGGGACTTTTTGGTCAATTTGAGGTCTGATTTTGTGCTTGCATTGAGTGAAATTTGATGTTTTTCTCTTTTGCTATCACTTCTCGAATTGCTTGTCTCATTAGTTTTCATTTTGTTTAGCGCTTTTGCTTTTAAACATTGAAAATACAAAAAATCTCTTTTGCGTTGGATTAGTTAGTGTGAATTAAATCTTTTCGGTGTTATTAGTGATTAGTAACTTTGAAAGAAAAGTTTTTAGTTTCCATTAGCTGCATTAGAGATGTCATTGGTTGTTGTCTGATCATTTTGTTGTTGTGTGTAAAGCTCTTAACTCTCTCATAGTTAGCTTTCATCGAATGAAGTGATATACAGTGGCATGTAGTGTGCATTTAGGCGATTTTGTGACATAACATTCGCTAGGGCCTGAAAACTGAAACATAATTGAAGACAAACATTAAAATTTATTCAATTCACACTAAGGCAGCATTGAAACATTAACGAAATATTTAGAGGTCTAGGCTAGAGACGTGTTCCGGCGTCTTTAAACCTAGTAGCTGTCGTTCGCCTCTTGGCTTTAGATAGCACTAGTACGAACTTGTGCTCCCCGTACCGTCGTGTATATAAAGGGAGACCCCACTAGGTTTCTATCCTTTATCCATAGGAAGTTGAGTCTACCGCCCTATACTCGTGATACACAGGACACAGCATTCGGGGAGATTGCCTGCACGTACGTTAAGTCCTCGGTTGATTTCTCTTTCATTTTGAAACCAAGGTGTATATTGCGCTTCACGAAGTATTTGGTGCACCCTTTGCCTAGTATTTCTGAGTAGTCATTTGATCTTTTCTGACTCTTTAAATTTGAAAGGATCACCAAGCGCTTGTCCTTTCACGCTTGCTTCAAAACTGAAAGAGATAGAGTCACCTTTCATCTGTTTCTCGACTCTTAAAACATGAAACGGTGAAGTTTCTAAGTTTCAATGTGGTAAAATAAATCACCCACGATCACACGCCCTGTTAGATTTTGCTTGTTGGCCGTTTGATTGTGTGCCTTTGCTCCTTTTCAGCCCCATGTGTTCTATTGATCTTTTTCTCTTGTCATTACTACCAAGGTGGCGGGAACCCCGCCTCGTCTCACCGGTAGTCCATACGTACGATTCATCGAGGGTTTCTAATCCTATGTTGAACCTCAAGAAATTTCACGTGCTTTGAAGTTTCCCCGACGGGGGACGGTTATATATGAGTTTTTCTGAGGACCACCGAGTCAATTGGCCCTTATCCGACCCTTGGTCTGGATTTGGAGTAGGGGAAAATTTCCCTCCTCTTACATCGGGTTCGCCTTTTTTAGCTGCTGTTATTCCTCCTAGCCCTCGCCGTCTGTTACGAGATCTAGCGGTAGGTTCAAATATGAGTGAATCCAGTCATTCTGCTAGCGAGGAAATTCCCACGTCTGGTGAAGATTACCAAATATTCCCAGAAGTAATCCGGAAGTTACTCCCCGAAGACAACCACGAATCATCTGTTATGTCTTCGCCTGGTCCCTCACTACCAGGAGGGTATAGATCCTTAGGTCAGATTATTGCCACCGCCGCCTCTATGGGGGTATCAGCTCCTTCTACGAGGCTGGTTGTTCCTTCGTTGGGGATGTCTCCTAGGACACCCATCACGACATCCCCTCAGGTCACTTCTGTACCCGTCAGGCCCACAGTTTGTGTGGCTGCATCTACACCTGCTGTTACTACTCAGTCCGTAAGGACCACATCGCTTCCTGAAGACATCTACATAGCTTCTACTATGCCGGAGAACATCTCTCCTGAGGAGTATCGATTGTCCCTACAACAATCGAACCCCGAGGTCGGACAACCCTCTCAAGATCCCAACCGCTCGTATTTTTCGCATTATGCACAGGATGGTACACTCGTGTATGTTTTTCCATATCAGTACGATGAGCACGGGAATCCTCTACATTTACCCGCTCCTGAGGCTCAACTTCATGCTCAGGGTTTACCGTATAACCAGGCTGTGCAGCCTTATAACCCGCAAGGAAAACCTTTTCAAGGCCAACCTTCGGGCCAGCCTGGCTATCCTTACGGCCCACAAGGACACCTTGCGGGCCAACAAGGGCCATTATATGGTCCGCAAGGACAATATTACAACCCTTCAGGTAAACTTGTGCAGCCTCTTCCTGGAGTCCAACCAGGGAAACCTCAAGGACTCATAGGTCAACCGGGGTACCAACCCGGGCCGGTATACGGTCCTGGGGGGCAAGTCCAACCTTCCCAACCCATGCAACCTCAGTATCATGTTGCTCCAAATGTTGCACATCAGTCAGGGCCATCTTATGGTCCTGTTGCAGGTCAAACCGGTTACCAGCCACCACCTGGCTCCATTCCCCCACCAGGCCAACCGATCCATCCGGCACAACCCGGTGTTCCACCATCAGGCCAACCAGCCCATCTGGTGCTCCTCCATAGCCAGGACAACCTGCACAACCGGCGCCACCTGTTCATCCGGGTCAACCTGTTCACTCAGGACAGCCCGTTCAGCCAGGTCAGCCTGTCCAACCAGGCCAGCCTACACATCCTGTCAACCCTGCTCAACAGCCGATTTATATGATGCCACAACCGAATCAACCGGTGCACCCTAATTATCAGGCTCAGCAGGGTCCCACCTATCAGCAGCCCGCTTAACCTCAAGGCGGTTACAACCCTCATGGTCAATCTCGACCGACTTATAATCCGCCCCAAGGTTCCCATTATTACACTCAACAACCCAGCTACACCTATACTCAGCATCCAAATCCACAGGCTGCCCAAACGGGGCTGACATACAATCAGGGTCCATACTCTGGTTATCAACCCTCGTACACTAGTTACCAGCAACCGAATCAGACTAGCTATACACCCTATACCCCCTACGGTCAGAATCCTGCTGGACAGAACCCATGGGAGCAAGGATATTCTCAACCAGCATGGAGTATAGGTACCAGTCCTTATCGAGGGCCTGGCATGCCGTTCAATTCGCAATTGCCGTTCTTGGCTACTTTGGAGTTACCGGACGTTTCTAAACTAACCAATGATCCGATTCTTCATAATCCTTATTGGCCTCCGGTTCCTACCAAGGTACCCGGCGACTGCCCAAAGTTTGAAGGTAAAGCTGGTGAAGACCCCCAAGCTCATGTAATGACCTACCATTTGTGGTGTTCGTCTAATTCTTGGGTCGATGATTCAATTCGTCTACGTCTCTTCCAATGCACTCTTACCGGTGCTGCCGCTAAGTGGTATATTGAACTACCCCATGGCATATTTTAGGATTTCAATACTTTAGCAATGGCTTTTCTCACCCACTTTCAGTTACCAGTTCGTTATGAAGCCAGGACACATCTCCTGACCTCCTTGAAACAGGATAAAGCCACCCACATATCCGATCATATTCATGAGTGGCGACGTCGTCGTAGGCTTATCAAGTTTGATATACCTGATCAACTACTAACTCATTGGTTCACCACGTCCTTCGTTAACAAAATCGCTCAAGATATTGCTATGGGGGCATGTGTGACTGAGGAACAGGCCATTGCGCATGCCCAGTATCTTGATCTAGTATACTCTCAATCCGGCACGTTGTATGATATTTTGAATGATGCTCCACGCCCAGGAACCTCTAAAGCTCCACCTACCCCGGCGGTGGATGGTGTTATTGGTTCTGTGTCTCAAAATTCTCGGAAATCTTCGAATGGGAAGCAGAAGTCTAATTCTTCCAATAATTCTGCTCTTCCCGCTCCTTCAGATTCTGGCAAAACTGTGGAGGTTAACGCCGTTCAAGCTAATCCTATGGAAAAAGCATCCAAAGGGAAAAAGAAGGGCAAAGGAAAATCCAAACCCGACGCCCCAAATTCAGAGTCTTCTAAACCTCGTACTGATGATGATTCCCAACGTAAACCGAAGTACCCCTGCCTTATTTGTGAAGGAGATCATTATACCAAGGATTGTCCCAGACGATCTGAAATTAGTCAACTTCTCAAAGGCTCGAAAGGGACTCCGGCAGTTCTTAAAGAATCGTTCCCGTTTCAGCAGACCCAGATGGTTGAACAGCCGTCACCATCTGCACCATTTGGGTCCCAGGTCTTTATGATGAATGGTGCTGCACCTGTTTCGATTGCTACGCGTTCAAAGGATTACGTTGGATCGCGTCAGGCAACTGGAAAGGAAGTTGTGGATGGCCCACCTCCTCCACTTGTCTCCGGTTCTTTGGAAATTGAGAAGCCTACTACTGAACTTGTTGTGAGGCCACCCTCTAAAGGTGTTCTACGAAAGTCTTCCTACAATCCAAATGCCCGTGCCGCTCAGCACTACAGTATTGTTGAGGATTTGGCTCAAGCACCTTCTGCTATGTCCGCATTGGAAGTCCTTCAAAGTTTCCCTTCGCAACGGAAAGCCCTGTTGTCTGCAATCGGTGGAATCGATCCCGCCGATTCTAGTCTTCTCACCTTCGACTTAGAAAACTTTACCCCCCGACTTCCGCATCAAATTACTCTTGTGATCCAAGTCGGGATTAACGGTCTTAATATCCATAGGGCCGTCGTAGATGAAGGTGCTTCTACCTGTGTCATGTCATCCGCCTGCTGGAAGGCCATTGGCTCTTCGGCTCTCTCATCGTCTCCCAATGCCTTAGAGGCATTCGATGGTCGGGAATCCAAACCCCTGGGTGTTCTCGAGAGTTTGCTGATTATGTTACAGGGGAAGACAGTCAATGTAGAAGTAGAAGTGGTTGACGCCAAGCTTAACTACAATCTGCTTCTCGGCCGCAGTTGGACTCACGCTATGCTATGCGTGACATCCACCCTCTTTCGACTTCTTAAGTTCCCTCATGGGGAAAAATTGTTACTGCGGATCAGTTTACTTTCTTCACCTCCACCTCTGAGAACAACGTTCCTTACGTGGATAAGATCCCTAATCCCCCTGACAGTGTAGGACCCGGTCTCTTCAAGGACCCTGTCCTCATGGGTATTTTTCCCGCGCCACCACCACACACCGTTCAAGTTAATATGATCTCTAGGTCTGACGACCCATGGATTATCCCTTTCGTCCGAACAGGTGACTTATTTGGAGAATCGATGCCTTAACTCCAAGAGATTAATTACCGTGAAATCGTCGCCGCATCCGATCCTTCCCCTTTCCCTATCAACATGCTCCCTATATGGCTTTATATATTCACTTCAATCCCCTGCTTGGTGAGGCCGATCGCTTGATCCTCTTAAAGAGACTTTTCTAAAGAAGCTTACCGTTGAAGTACTGTCTTCGAGGAGTCGCTTGGGGCAATGGACATCATCATTCCTCCTTCATGCCCAAATTTCTACCGTATCAGAGGAGACACTATAACTGGCTGGTGATTCAGTCACTAAGCAACCCAGTAGGTTGGTGAGTCTTCAGTTGACTGTCACTAAATAAGCATGTCCGATACAACCTCAGAAAGATTCTACGTGCAGGTTACTTCTGGTCGTCGATATTCAAAGACTATATTGTTGCAGTCCGCAAATGTCATGTGTGTCAGGTTTTTTAGTGCAAGATGCACGCGCCACCTCTTCCTCTGCACCCTGTCATTACCATCGGCCCTTTTACAAAATGGGGCGTATATTTTATGACATGTAACCCTCGTTCGGCTGGGGGCCATGCATATATAATCGTTGTTGTCGACTACTTCACTAAGTGGGCCGAAGCGATGCCTACACTAGCCATAGATGGTAAGACAGCTGCCCAGTTTATTTTCAACCACATTATCGCACGTTTCAGGGTCCCTCAGGCCATTGTAACCGATCATGGCACTCACTTTCGAGATTATATGATGGCCGAGCTGACATCAATATTGGTCTTACGACATGATATCTCAACGCCATATTACCCCCAGGCAAATGGCCAGGTTGAGGCTGTGAACAAAGTTCTGGTCACAATGCTTCAACGAACAGTTGGTATTCATAAGTCTAATTGGCACCTCCAATTGATCTCAGCTCTATGGGCCTACCGGACGTCAGCAAAGAGTGCGACCGGATTCACACCATTCCAATTGGTGTATGGTCTAGAAGAAACTCTTCCGGTTGAGTGCGAAATTCCTTCCTTAAATTTGGCTGTGGAACTTTTGCCTGATACTTCTCCTGAAGAAGAGTGTCTCTTGTATTTGGAACGGCTGGATGAAACCCGCCGCTTGGCTGCTTTAGTCATTGAGGCACAAAAGATGTGTGTCAAAGCTCACTTTGATCAATCAGTCTCTCCACGTTCCTTTGTCGAAGGGGACCTTGTCCTCCTATACGACCAAGCGCACGAAAAAATTGGAGCAGGAAAGTTCCAACCCATGTGGCATGGGCCCTACATAGTAAAATGAGTATTGAAAAATGGGGCATATGAGCTCATTGATTATGAAGGAGTTTCGTTGGCGCAGCCTAGAAATGGGTTGTACCTTAAAAAATACTACACTTAAATTTTCTTTTGGTGTGGTGTGTGTACATAGGTGTGTATAGTCATTTGTGTGCATGTGTGGTGTGGTGTGCGATGTAAACATCTTTCTGCTGATCGGGTCTTCCTAATTGTGCAGATGTCTATTACTCCATTTGTGGGTTTCGCGGATGGTGCCTCCCGCAGTACCAAAAATCTGTCCTCGGTAGCTTGGGTAATCTATGATCCTGCTGGTGAATTGGTTAACCTGCAAGGTGTGTGTCTGGGTCCTGCTACAAATAATATCGCGGAATATAGTGTCATGTTGGAATTATTAACCGAGGCTGTGGACCTCGGAATTCGTGAATTACTTATGTATCTAGACTCGCAACTTGTATTATTACAGCTTAATGGTCACTATTCAGTTAGAAACCCATCCATTTTACGTCTGTATCTGCGTATTCGTTTACTGGAAAGGAATTTTGATTATATCACATATCAACATATGCCCAGGCATATGAATACATTAACAGATGCAGTAGCTAATTTGGTTTTAGATAGACGTTTGCACAATTTATAAATAGAAACATCATCAAATGTAAAGAGATCCATCCAGAAATAGGTATATATATATAACTGTGTGTGTCGAAATGTTTACATAGTGTGCATCACATAAAATCAAAAAATATACATGTTCGTCTTAATACAGCCGGAGACGACATGTCTCTCAAAAAATATGCAGGAAAATCCCTAATGTCTAATCTGCATGGTGCTCGTGGTAACAAGCCACCGCACGCACTAAGCGTCTCAGTAGTCAGTGGAGGCGACTAGGCACCCCCGCAGTGTGTCACTGGTATGCTAGCGGAACATTTGCTAGCCATGCATAGTCCAGGATTCCCCGAGCAATGCCCTCCAAGTTCTGGATCAGTTCACTGCCTTCGCCACCCTCAACCTGAGGGTCATGTTCAACATGGGTTCTCCACGCAATGGGCGACATGCCCGCGGGCCTCTCTGGGCCGACATCTGCATACACATAAAACTGTCATTAGAATGAACATGTATTACCAAAAAAATCATAAATACGAAAAATCAAAAAGAGTATCATACCCAACTCCTCATCCCAATCCTCCCCCTCCAGGAGTGGAAGATCGAGATCTCCGGTGAAATCGTTCCCAGCATAGGGCCAATCCTCGACCACAATCAGTTGTCGCCGTAACCACCCAAAGAACTCCAGCCTCTAGGACATCTGTTGGCCCCCTCCTAATCTGGGCATAAGTGCTGCCCAGCAAGCCATCCTCGGCTCTCTCAGTATCAGCTCGGCAACTATGGCCCCTAGGCCCTGGAAAATGGGTAGTCGTTCCAGGATGAACGACACCAAAATGGAACCATAGCCAAACTGTTTTAGTTTGACTTTCTTGCATCTTGTCAGCTGCCTCTTGATATTTCTCATCACTGCAGTAGCCCAATCAAATAATGTGGGGCTCATACACTCGGAGGCTAGTATGAGTTGGGCTTTGGTTGCCTCATGTGGAGCTTGCGACCCCGCAGCTTGTGTAATGGTGTGTATCACTACTCTGAGTGCTAGATCACGGACAGTGTGGATGTCCACCTTCCCACTTCCCGATCCGGTTCGTGCCCCCGGGCACACCCTCGCCATTACTTGCTCCATCTTTTCTCTGAAAGGTCTGTTGCCCATCAGAATGGGTACTGAGCCTCTCCGCAACAGCCCAGTGATGAAATATACGTCAGAAACCTCAAGTTCCAACACTTGGTCTTGAAGTTTAAATACTTCTTCATTTTCGTCCCATATGCTGACCAAGTACTGTAGCAGCTCAGGTTGAGCTCGTAAACATGGAGTAAGGAAGAATTTTTTGAGTCCACAGTTCTTCAGTGCATTCATACAGGCTTTTTTTTCCATAGCCATTTCATCCTCCTCCCCATGTTCCCTCTCCTTCCATTCAATAACCATTGTGCTTGGTTACCTGCATCAAAATGATCAAAAACCCTTGTTAGATCTATGTCATGCTTGAAAATTCATATGGATGGCTCACTATTTAAAAATTTAAAACGGAATATTATGTTGTGCCATTGGCGCGACTATTTTCCTAACAGTGGCACCAGTTGGCACGACCGCTTTGTCAGGAAAAGTCCACTGGCGCGGGTCCGTGCTCGATACCCGCGCCAATGGCGGAGCCCTAAAATTTTTAAAAGTCTCCTTGAGAGATTGACTGTACAATGGAAACAAATAAAAAATGGATTAAAATGGAGCCTAAGGGAACGCCTTTTACCTGGAACAAACGAGGAGCTGAATGACGTCCCGGATCAGTCGCAATCACCGCCGCAAGTTTGCACACAAACGGACCACTGTTGCTCTCCAAGTAAGGTAAAAAGTAAAAGTAAATTTGTTTTACCATTTGAAGCCTGTTTATAAATTTTTGAATAAAAATTAGGTTTTAAACGTCATTTTTCTCAATATTTTGATATTTTTTGTCAAAAATGGATTTTACACTTGCCTTTCTGTGCAGCGACAGGTTTTTATGCGACTTGAACAGTGATACGAGTTGTATTTTATACTTTTTCGGACTCGGTAAAAACACGAAAAAGTCACTTTGGAGTCATCTTTGAGCTCTTTTCTGACTCTCTAAACATGAAAATATTGCCGAGTCCCTTGTTGTTTCGATCTCATTAAAGTGGTCACGAAACGACATCTACCCAGTATACGTTTACCCCTTTTTCGGGTTGGGATAGATTATTTACGAAAAAGGAATACCCTAGCCTATCGCGACTAGGAGGTTTTCTCAGATATTTTTTTCTACCTTTTCGGGTCGAAGGAACTATTTACGAAAAGGGACTGTTGGAGTTTACTTTTCCGCTGTCTTTTCAAACTCTCTAAATATGAAAAGACATCGAGTTCTTCCTTTGTCAGACTCGTTAAACCCTGATGAAATTGGATTCAGTCGTAATGAAAATATTCGAGTTCCTCCTTCCTAGGGCTCGTTAAATGTACTAGGATGGATTCATCCGAAGGACGGACTTATATGACAACAATATGCTATCCCCTTCAAGCTTTTTTTCAAAAATAATTGGGGTACTCGCCAGAAATGGTGGGGAAAAATGGAACCAGCATCATTGTCGTGTCGGCAGTATGTCGCTCTTGAACATGGCACTTGTCTGCATTCGTGTCGGGTTGGGGACATCTCATCTCGTTTTCCACTTGCCTCCGTGGGTTTGGGTGATCCCTTTTGGCCTCTCATCTTATCTTTGCCTCGTCATCATGACCTCTAATATTTTGATGTCAAATACTGCCAAATCCACTGTCGTGCCGCCATATGTTCAAGAGAAGTTGACCTCTGCAAATTTCAACCTTCCTCTGATTCTCATCTAATCCTGATTCATGAAGAAGTTATGTTCCTCTGTCTCGCATCGATGATGTGGGAAACACTATGGCCCACCTTTGATTAATATCACTTCCTGTCGACTTCAACTAATTATCTAGGAAGATGATCTAGAGACTCCCTTTTGGTACCTTGGAGCCTGCATGCCTCAATGGTAGGTTCTTCGCGTTCGACGTGAGGTTTTCATCATTGGCCTCCGATCGAGTGATTCTACGGGTGTTCGACGCTAGCTCACTGATTCACATGCCGTAGATTTATTTTCCTGGTTCTTGAGGACCATTGTCATTATTGGTGGTACCTCTCGTGTCAGTTAACAACTTTCATCATTGGCTGGTAATCAGGCGATGTTCTTGCATGTTCGACTTCAGCTCACTTATTCGCATGCTTGAACTTGTACTTTGTTTGGTTCGAGATGGAGCGCAAGACCCTGGATTTTGTCTGTTAAAATCCAGGCTACGATTTTGTGGATTATTATGATTGGTTACATGACTCATTCATTGGATGGTTGTGACCATACCTGAGTCTATTTATCGATCCTCATTGGATGGCTACGTCCATACCTTGGATGGATGTGTATGCTACATTGTCAGATGTACATGTCTACATATATCATATGTTGAATATCGTTTTGCTCCTCTCTGGCCACAGTTTAAGGTAGTGTTTGGTGGACAGTTCTCATCAGCATTCACCTCTCTCTTTTAGGCCTCATGCTTTAGGGGGCATCTGTTACACAGAAATTTTTCACCGTCCCTGCAATTCCCCATCCCGCACATTGGAGGGCTTATTCCATGACCTATGAGTAGTGACATAACCTGAAAACACTTTCATGGCATTCCCCTAGACATGGAATTTCATTCCCCTGGAGACATTTCCTTGTGAAAAACCCTAAAAATAGCCTTTTCACTCTTGTCGCGACTAGCTTGTGTTATACCCGTGCCAATGGGGGAAATAATTCAAATAGGGCGCGCCAATTGGCGCTCTATCTCAGAGTCGCACTCGCGCCAGGCTTAATAAAGGGTGTTTTTAAAAAATAAATGGCGGAAGATTGACTTTAACCAACTCTTAAACTGGTCTCTAAATTGAGTTGGGACGTTTGGCTCTAGATTTCCATGTAGAGGAAGTAGTTTTCCACCTCTCATGGAAGCTTCCTTGAGGATAGGGCCAATCCCATGATTGTAGGGATCCCAACTCCTCTTCCACCATCTATATAAGCTTGCCATTTCCCTTTGAAAACTAATCTCCAAGAGCCTTCAGAATGCTGCAAGAGCTTTGATAGTCTTCATAGTGCCAAATTCATAGAAAGGAGATTGATGATCGAAGAGAGAGGCTTGTCCCCATTCCTAACAAGCTTTACTGAGACATGTTCCGCTGATGACCCACCAAAGGAAGGTTCAGCGTCAGAGCCTGGTTGTATTTTCCTTTGATGAATTAATGATAAGCGACTATTGGTTATGATTCCACTCGTATTGTTCATTATGATCATGAGTTGTGTCTTCTCTGACTGATACATAATTCTATATATCGGGTTTTACGCTTGTATTTGTCGTGTTTCTTGTGTGTGCAGGTGTTCGATCACGGTGAGCAAAAGGATTGTGATCTGCCGGAGCAAGGGAACGAGAGCATCATCTCCTCTACAAATGATAGCATTGGACTTGAGGTAGGCCTTCTTCGTGATTTGGTTTATTGCAATTAGGAACTTGCGCCATAGCATGTTACGATTGTTGCTAGACCCAATTTGGGCTAGTAGGGATCGCCTCTGTCCGTAGAGGGGATTTACCTCTGCAACAATACCTCTCTAGAAAATAAGAGAAAGGAAAAATAGCCTTGCATTTTTGCTGACAGGTGGGTTTCAAATAATGCCTATAATAGCCCAAATCCAATTTCTTTTCTTTGAACCAAAGCTCACCAACATCTGGTATACCAGTTTCTTTGGAAATGATTCCAGATGAAAACTCAAATTGGACCCCTACAAGATTAACTTGGTGGTTTTGTAGGCTACAAGAAAACAATCTGGTTAAGTTTGGATGGTATTCAACTTTCTTGACCTTCTCACAAAAATGGTAGCATCCTACATTCTGGAAGCATGAAAGGATCATAGGAGAGGAAGTAATTGGAGTGGTGTCTAGGTGCTCAAATATTTTTTATTTTCCTCCATGATGTTTTGGCTTGGTGGGAGTATGACTCTCATCACCACTAGTGTGACTATTACTCTCTGACATGATGGCTGGTCTGAACAATAGAAGGAACCTTGAGTTTTTTTTAGGGTATTTGGAGAAAAATAAGTGGTGTAGGTCAAACTTTTGCAAAGAGGGAAGCTAGGGTGAGGACAGATTTCAAAGCTTGGATTTGGTGGTAGAGGTCAGGTTTATACAACTCAGTCTTCTCTTTGTATGAAAACCAATCTTTCTCATAAACCTAGTTCAAATACAGTGACAATTGTTTTTTTCATAGTCTAGGGTTTTAGTTAATTTCTAATCATGGATTACCTCTTTGATAAAAAATATTTGGGAAAAGGAAATGAAGGTTGACCAACCTTGTTTCAAATTGCAGAGGGTTTGTGGAGGCATAAACTTAATTTTTAAAACCTTTGGCACACTTTTCTGAAGTGCCGCCTGGGGTGCAACACCAGTGCATAGCGCCGGGACGGTAGGGCCATCTGGGCATAGCATCGGGTGTAAAGACAGGCTTCGTTGGTCGCTCCTGTGCCTGTGTGCAAAACCAACTCAGGTGCGTAGCACCACCCTGCAGGCGCGTAGCACAGTGTAATATTACACTGCTTGCCTCGCCTATACGCGTAGCGCCAGATTCCATGGGCGTAGCACCGTGCTCAACGCATAGCGCCTGGCAAATTTTTACAGTTTTCCCAAAAACCCAGAAACTTCCCTCTCAACGGCTTCTTCTCCTTGGTAAAGTGAAAATGATGGATGGGGAAGGTTCACTTGGCCTTTATACTTGTTTTGAAGAATAAATTTAAAAATCCCAAACCCACTTTTGTAAGGTTGGGGTTTCCTATCTTTCAATTTGTAATTCTGCAGTGAACACCATTTTTAAATATTTCTCGGAAAACATGTTTATTCCCACCTTTGCCAATCTTTTGGAGAGCGATATTTTTTAGCATGGAGGCCCTTTGTTGGGAGCCTATCATTGAGATGTAGAAATCGAGGTCACATTTTTCCCTTTCTATGACAATAACTCATAATCTGACCTTTTACCTTAAAAACTCTATTTTTCTATCCTTTGGCAAAAAATGGTCTTCTTTAACCTGATACCCTTTGTCTTTCTTCTCCTAGTGCAGGTGAAGCAATGCTATTTTGGAAAAAACCTTGAGGAGGCTTCTGTTCTTGTCATCAATGTTTTTTTAATCCACTAAAGCAAACTCTGATACTCTTTTACCTATATGATTTTTTTTTTGTCTTGTTTGGGTATGCTTCTTGGTGATGATTATGCCCTATTACTTTGCCTCCTCCTGTTGCTGATGGTCATCTTAGCTAAAAAAAAAAATATGTGAACAAGGGCAGCTTTCCCTTGTAATGTTTGTACTCTGAGCCAAGGGGGCCCCTTTGAGTGCAATCCTCTTTATGCAAGAAGGCATAGCTTTCTGGGCACCAAATCCATCCTATAACTCAGTGAAACCTTTGGTGATCTAATGGGGAACTTTGGATTTGGATTTTGGATAGGCATTTAGACTTTAGAGATTACCAAGTGTAAGATAGGACCTGTGATAAGCTTAGTGTGCTTTTAAGACCTAGTATCTAGAATTTTGATTGTCTAGAGTGTTTGTAGAGACAATCAGTGTCTGGGAATATTATGGAAGAGTCATCAAGATTATTGGATTAGTAGGTTTGATCAGTAGTAGGGACTCTTGTAGATAAGAAAACCAGAGGATTTGGGCCAAAAGGCAAGACATGGTGAAAAATGAGTGATAGTTGGGGCAAAACAATATGGCTTGAACCCAGGATGGATCTTCCAGGAGTGTTGGGCTAATGATGGTTAGATAGGATGATGGAAAAAAAATAGGAAAAAATTATCCTAAGGGAAATGAAGGCTGTGAGATTTCTAGAGCTCACAATGCTCATGAAATTTGTTTCTAGAAATCTGGAAAAAATGCTTAGTCATATTGAGGTATGAAAATTAGGGATTAATAACAATGGCTCCACTTGGGGAGGGCAGCTCCTTTTCAGGAGGTGTCCAGAACTTTCAGATCTCTTGGTTTATGAAGACTAGTGCCTCATCCATTGGGCAGATTTTTAGTTCTTTCACTTGTTGATGTTTACTTGAAACTGTGATCTTAGTAATCTGAAAAAACATGATTATCATCAACATCATCTCTACCTACCCAACCTACTTGCCTAACATTTTTTTCTTCCTTGGGTGCATTTGAACTGGAAAACCCTTGACATTTTTATTTTTGAAAACAAAAATCAAACTATCTAATTGTATCCTTATCTCTTCCAAGAGTTAAGATTAGGCTAATGAACTCTTTTTATTTTCTACCTAATGTACTCATTTGTGAATATTTAAGTTGTTTGACAAGCTTTATTCCCTAAGATATAAACACGAAATTGAAAGCATGGTTTAAATCAGGATTAGGCAATCTGACTCACCATGAGTTGTGGCATAAGAACAAGCTGCACACAAACATTATTTTGCATTAAAGTAAAATAGAAAGACAAGGGTTGTGATCTATCATTTGTTATGCATCCTCATATTCCTCTTTTGTTCTGTTTTGAGCATGCGGAACCAATATCTTTTCATTCCTAATCTATTCTCTTTTGACAAGTCAGGTTTACATGATTTTGACAAGTTTTTCTTTCACTAACCTATTAGCAACTAAATTGAAAACATGTTCAGCCATGATTAGGCTAGATGACTGAACAAGACTTATTTTTCAAAACAAGTAGTGGCATTTAGACTTGCACACTTCCAGCATCACTATTTTTTAGGTATGGGGCTGTACCTCTTCTTTTCATCTGCCCTCTTTTTTCATTTTTCTTTGTTTTTTACTTTTTCTCTCTTCTTGGTAAAAACAATCTAAAACTAAAGGTAAAAAGATGCTCATAGTGCTGATCTTATTTTCTTGCCTATCTATCGTAATCTAACTTTACTTATGATGTACATTAGGGGAATTCATTTTTTCCAGTATAGCCAATCAAGTAAGTGACTAGATGATTTCTTTTTGTTCCACTTATTAGGCATGCTGGCAGGCCACTCCCACTTTGTCTTCTTCTGAACAGTAGCACCCCAAATTTTCTTTACGCTCTGCCACAAACTGTTCTTGGCATGTTTTACTCTCTCTTTAAAGGTCTCTAAGGAAGCAGAAAAGGGGTCTTTGAATAATAACTAGCCTAGAGGATTTGATAAATAGACCTCATTTAGGATTACTCCCTCCTTTACTTGACTAACCTTGGGATTCTTTTGAGAAATAATCTCTTCTCACTCTTTATGATTATCTTATTTGGCAGCTTTAGAATACAATTTTATGCTGCCTTCAAGCAATCCTAGTATGCCCTGATTGAGTGAGTTGATTTTTGTTTGTGAGCCATTGTCCTGACGAGTAGGACCATTCTCTG
The DNA here is from genome assembly GCA_034641835.2 of Pinus albicaulis. Classification (NCBI taxonomy): domain Eukaryota; kingdom Viridiplantae; phylum Streptophyta; class Pinopsida; order Pinales; family Pinaceae; genus Pinus; species Pinus albicaulis. Next base: position 1,155,791,526 of record CM076574.1, read on the forward strand.
GCACCAGGTCTTCTTGAGAAGGTAGTATAGCATCAGCATTAATCTGTTTTGTACTTTTAGTAGGATAAAATTCATTAGTAGATAGGTCAGCAGTAGAACACATAAACATGTCTTCTTTACAAAAAAATTTGGATGCTGGTTGTATGCTTAGGATTTGATTGCTTTCTTCTTTTGTTAAAAGGGGAGGTGCCTTTCTCTTTCTCTGGATGGAACTATGATGCTTTGCTTCCTTTTGTGACTGCTCACAAGGATGAATGTCTTCTTGAGGAGGTATTACAGCCTCAACAAAAATCTGTTCCTTTGTTTCTTTATGAGCAATTTCTTTAATAGGTAGGGCAAGAGTGGGACAAACAGGAATATTTTCCTTATATAAAGGTTTAGAGGTTGTTTTTACTCTCAACATCTGATCTATCTCTTCTTCAGTTAAAGAAGGAGGCATTTTTTGTTTTCTTTGGATTGGGCAAAAATTGTTTTCCTTCTCTAGAGAAGACTGATTCTGAGGTTGGATATCTTCTTGAGCCTCATCTATTAGGGGTGATGAATCATCACTTGTACATTCAGAGAGATCTTGTGGGTTTTCTTCTATACCTTGATTGATTTCTTCCTCAACTAACTCATCTAGGCTGTCATGATAGTTATCTTGAGAATGAAATTCATGAATTGTTGCTAAGAGATCTTCAGGATACAAATTATCTAAATCATCACTATCTATAAGTTGTTGTATGATATCCTCAAATTGATCACAACAATTTTCATCTAATGATAGAGATGGATAATACCCTATATAGTGTTTATAGAATACCTTGTGGAAATCCTTCAAAGAAAACAAGATGCCAAGTTCTAGCCATTCATACCAATTTCTTGCCTTACCTTCTAATGTTGCCATAAACATTGTCATGAGGCAGTCCTTGTGCCATTCAACCTTTAACCTCCATACATATATATGAAAATTGATGAGATGTAACAAGGGGTCATCAAAGTTTTCATCTTGAAAGATAGGTAGATTTTTTAACCAATTTATTTCAGGCATTTTGTGTGGGAATCCAGGGATATGATCTCTACTCATTGGGGCATATCTTCATTGTATTCTTGGATCCATGTTTGTAAATCAGAAATGGTCACTAAATCTTTTCAACCAGTCTAGAGTTCTCTACCAGTGGAGTATTTAGGTCTATTGAGAGGTGTGGAGTTTCCAGGTGGAGGGTTTTAACTTTTTTTTCCACCATCAGCATGATTGGGATTGCTTGTTGCATTCCCAAGGGAGTCTATGAGAGCTAGTGGGGTCAACAGGGCTACTGAAGACTAGTGGAGTCGCCATGTGGATGATGTTTACTATTTTAAGGATGTTCTTGTTGTCCACCATCAGCAACTAAATACCAATCTAAGGATGTTTGTGAGTTTTCTGAGATCTAAGGAATAATTAGTTTGTCACTAACTCAGAAGGTCCCACTATGATAGCCATTATGTTGGTGTGAGCGGTGGGATAAATCCACAAGATAGCACTCTTAAGGGTTTTTTTAAAGGTTTAGGGAAGCCTAAGTTTTTTTATCACTCAGAGTCCCACCGTGATCGCCATTATGTTAGCTCCCCATAATTTTCTAGATTGATTGAGATACAAAGGTACAGGGTAACATCAAACCAAGCTTTGGAATCCTAGGACCTAGCCTTCTTGGATTCAGAGAGGGATCTCTCTAGTAGGTGCAAATATGTGAACTTGTTTGCTTGATGAGGGTTGATTTTAGGCTAGATATTAAGTACAGGGTATTTTGATTGTTTTTGGTTGGGTATGATGCTCAGATGGGTTTAGATAGAAAACAAGGAATATTGTTAAGTCATTGGGCAATGGAGTCAAACAAGGTCATGAATGGGTTCATCAATGGTTTCAAGAGCATTTGCAGGGAAATTTAACTTGGTTGGTGGATCTTTAAGGTTGTGAAGGATCATGAGATGGACATTAAACTTGGGAAAAAACAAGCTAATAAAGGGCAGAAGTAGAATCCTTCATATACTTGTAAACTGAGGGAATTAGAATATTTATAATCATAGCAAGAGAATTAAAGGCTTAAGAAAAACTGATCCATTTGATTTTAGACTGGAAGCAGATAATCAACCAAGAAAACATTCAGATAAAACATAGAAAGGAAAAAATTATTGAATCTTTCATGGGTTTTATCATCTAGAGCAGGAGAAACATTTAAGTTGCACAAGTAACTATAACCATAGAAGAAGAGACAAACCCTAGAATCCAAAGTGACAGCTATGAAAGTTCCTTGAGACAATTTTAGCTAAGTAAAGGCAAAGAGCATGGTTAAGACAGAATTCTTTGACAAACTGTAGGCAAAGCTGATTCAAAAGATGATTTCAAGAATAGAGTACTTCAGAGGTAAAAATATGCAAGGCTAGTCATAAATCATAATTGATACTAACTGATCTAAATCATTCAAGAAAATATACAAGCCAAAAACTTATTAGAGAGCAAGAGATGAAATCCCTAACATGTCTTAAGCAGAAGAAAACATTTAGGCAGTGAAGGAAACAAACAGATCTAAGGTGGCATCAACAAGCATATCTTAGTCTAAATTTTTTGTCCTACTGCAGCATAGATGAATGGAAAACATATGAGAAACTTAGAAAACATTAACAAGAGAAACTTCACCATCAACCAGGTCTATGGATCCTGCAAACAGTCCTTCTCCATCAACAAGTGAATCAGATCATGCATAAGCTCCAAGACATCAATTTCTCATCAAAGGCTTAAAGGGACTATGTATTACTTCAAAATAATTCATCAACATCCAAAAATATATATAAGAGCCTCATGCTCTATTTATGGAGAAAATGAGGAGGTGGAAACCCTAAGAGGCTTCCAAAAACCCTAATTCAGCCATAAATGTCATAAATGTGCTTAATGACCATGCAAGGTCCAAGACACATAAGAGATAAGGAAATAAATGAAACTCACCAAAACATAACTCCCCAATCAAATTAGGGGTGTTTTATCCAAGAAAATATTAAAAAACTAATTTTCCATTAATTTGTGTCTTTTGTTGACTTTTTGGCAAAAATTTGTCTCTGTGCCTAGCTCCATATCAACAAAATTTGGGGTCTGTTGCAGCTAAGTTTTGGACCCCTTCCCGGCATTGGATTCGGGCCCGTGATGGCTTGTTGGAAATATTGGAGATTATACTTTCCATAAATACTTGAGTTGTGCTGAATGGATTCCATTTTCTTCCTCAAAAATCAAATCTCCTATGACTTCTCAACGCGCAGCGCCAGGCCTGAAAACGAGGCAGAAAGGTCATGTTTTAGGTGTTTTTTGACCTTTTGAGGGGGAAAAAATGCTCCAAATGATCTGAAATTTTTTGTGGATACTGCTGGAGACATGAAAAACCAAAAAATATAAAATTTAGCAGCTGAGTATGCCAAAAAAAATAGCATAGCTCCTTTTATTGCCTAAATCTACCTCAGGCTGAAGCAGAATTCAGGGTAACATCAAACCACGCTCAGTCTGGTAGCTAGCCCTACCAGAACAGGATAGGGCTCTCTCCGGGTCAATCTCAGCAAAAATTATCAATAGGGCTTGAGATGACTTGAAATAAAGGCTAATTTTAGGCTAGTTATATAGGTGAAAGGATTTGATTTTGATTTTGGGGATTTTTGTTGGATCAAAGGGAAAGACAGTTTTGGGTGCGGGGATGAGGCCTAGTTTTTGCAGAGTTCTGATTGGGGCAAGGAAGGCAATTTTTTTGATGCTTTGAATTGAATGAATGGATAGTTCAGACTGGTGAGGAGCTGAAGAGGGCAAGAGGCTTTCAAATAATCCTCTTCAAACAGATCAAAACATGGAAAATTAAACAAAACTGAAGGCAGAGCAAGAAATCTAATGAATTCCACCTTTATAACTCATTTGTTTAATTTAAGAAGAAATAAGAAGGGAAATTATACATATATAAAATCAATAAACTTACAATCACATAGAGAAACACACCATCAAAACAAAAAGCCACATGGATCCCAAAGAGTGTTGCAAACCTTGGTCTATTCCTTTGCCAAAATTGTAGAGATGAAATGTACAATGAAGTGCCAAGCAATCCCAAGTGTCCAACCCTGAAAATGACTGAAGAACTACATGATATAGACAAGAATAACTCATTCCCATTCCTCTAGGGGTCGATCTCATCATTCTAGGAGCTGTTTCAACCATATCTAAACTAAGAACTGAAAAATAGGCAATGAAACAACTTGCCTCTATATGGTAGGAAACTGATTCATTCACTTACTTTTCACTTTTTGGTGAATGAATCTACTAAGATGAGTAAAAATGTGCCAAAATTACATCATGGTCATGAAATTACATCAAGGTACATCAAGAGTTACATGAAAAAGTCAAACTGGCCAAAACTAGGCGAAATTCTGAGCTGCTGAGTGAAAAATAGGCCAAATTTCTCTATGCGCCGCGCCTGAAATCTCTATGCGTAGCACAAGTTTGAGGCTGATTTTGAGGGCCTTCCCGAAGTAAAAATTGAGTGCAGGATAGCTCTTTGGAAATCCCTACCTATCTACTTTCCAACCCAAGTGGAATTTATGAATTTTGTTTCCATTTGCCCCTCCAAAAATCAAATCTCCCAACACTGCTTCCTGTGTGTGCAAAAAGTGGCAGAAAGGCCATTTTTAGGGTGTTTTTGACCCTTTAGGCAACCCAGAACTTGATGAAATCCTTAGGTAATCCATAAGCATGCATAAATTTTGATGAAAAATCCAAAAATGCAAAGTTTTCCCCCTGAAGAGCTGCCAATTATAAGCGCGCGCCAAGTGGCGCTACGCGTCGGGCAGGAAAATCTGTGTTTAGGCCCAAAAATTCAAAATTGACAAAATTTTTCCCAAATTTCTTGAAATTTGGGCTGAAGGTCCCTCATCAAGTGCCATGCTAGGCCAAATAAGCTTCGGCCAAAATTTGGAGCCTATCATGCCTTTTGCGACGCTTCAATGCCCTCCTTAGCCTTGCCTTCAGGGTCTTGATCCTCGCTTTGCAGACATGATGTCGCGCCCAATAATGGTTCTTCATGTGCCTGAGCATGTTCTTCTCCTTGTTTGCCTTCGCCAACAGCTTCTTGAGATGAATTTTGACCCTCTCAAGCCAAGTCTCTCTATCGGCCTCGATCTCCCACTCAATAGGTGTCATCTCGGTTGGGCTTCTTCGGGCAGCTTGCCGGTTCTCACGGATGTTTTGCAACTCCATGATCGTCTGCTGATCCTCCAACTGCTTGTTCCGCTGCTCTAGATAGTTTATGATCCATTGAGCTCTCTACAACTTGTCGGTCAATGTGTCGATCTCGGCCTTCTGCTCCTGAATGATCTCTCTCAACTTTGAGCTTGGAGAGCTAAAATCATCATCAATCAATATGAAATCAGTATCCTGGCCTCCTGAAAGGCCCTCATCCTGCATCAGCCTCTTACCTCTGTCCTGTACCTGTACCTGTGCTGTTGATGACGGCAACGAGACCCCTTCCACCCTGGGTGGAGATAGTACTTGTCGGGCTGCTGCAAATAATACTCTCGTGCCTCTCTGATAAGTGACATACACTGGCACACTGATGGGCTCTATCTCGTGACCTTCAAACTGATGTGAAGGTTCACCTGGCTCATGAACAATCTCCGGAGGAGGCTGAGGGTTGTGAAGAAGTCACGGGAAATGAAATCTTCCCATGCAATGCTCTGCAATCCAAGCTGATGTACAACAACGATCTTGATGAGTGCATAGTGATAAATACTATTGTACTGCTGCTCGGGAGTCTTCTTCTGCACAAGAGTGGTCATTCGCTCGATTTTGTAGCACATGAAATAAGGTATGTTCATCATCCTCACTCTCATGAAATGCATCAATAACCTGATGTGGTAGGCATAAAGGCGTGAGAACCGGCCCTCACAACTGAAGTATCTGATAATGAGTCTCATCAAAGGCGCATAGGATTCTTTCAGGAACCGGAATGGGAATACCCTGCTGAGCTGTCTCACATAACTAGGCCTGATGTATGGTTCATAATGCACTCTGTCCACCTGTTGTCTCTTGTTCCACTCTTCACCTACATTCGGTATTCCTGTTGCCTGAGAAATGGCTTCCGGTGTCAAGGTGAAATTTACACCAGCAAGAGTTACCTGACCATCATGCAAATGTAATACAAATAACCGAGCCAACTCCTGATGATGCTGAATCCGAGAAATCATCTCACAATACTGATAGCATGACTGCTCTCGAAAACATGCCATGGCAAGTGGGCAGGCCTGCAATTGTGTCAATGAGGTGGGCTCTTCTCTCACATGTTTGCCACCTTTACGAGGCCTTCTCGGTGCATGTAGCTCAGTGGTAGAATCCTTTATCTCTGTCATGTAAGTTTCGATCATCTTGTCTCATAATTTCAAGGTGTATGTTTAGCTTGTTGAAAATGAGAAATGAGAATTTGGTTATTTTTTGTTTCAATGCCAAATATGTGTCAAGTAGGAAGGGACTGTGGGAAATAAGGCAGTGAGAATGATGGAGTTTGTCAAGTGAATTTAAAGTGTAAGGACATCCACTTGACAGTGTTTGGGAATTTGGGATTTAGGAATTTTTGCAAATGATATGGGGAAAGGGATAATGATAGGGAATGAACTAATTAGGCAATGAACTAATTTAGGGATAGGAAAATGGGAATTAGTGCTATGAGTAGTTTTGGGATATAAGGGAATAGGGGATTGTGATGATAGGTTATAGTGATGGAAAGGAACCATAGGTGAGGGAATGGAGTTGGATTATTTGGCACCAAAATCAAATTTTAAAACTTCAAATTCAAAACCCTTGTTAACCTATTTCATAAAGGCAATTATAAATCCAAAAGAACATAAATTGAATAATGTAAAGTTAGGATAAATATATTTATTAAATTAGAATATTTAATAAATATTAGAATGTTAAAAATAGAAATTTGTTAATAAAAATTAGGACTCTAGAAAAGGAATTCGTTTCTAGGCTTTAAGTTAGGAGTGAAGTTAGTGAGTGGTTAGAAACTCATTTTATTGTAAATGGACACTTGTTTATTTTCCAAGTGATCATAACTAGATTAAGTTAGAACATAGAGCTTATAAATAGGATTGTTTCCTATTTCATTGTGTAATGTGAGTGTAGTGTGAGAATGAGAGTTTACGTCTGTAAACTCCTGCAGTTTGCAATGTAATATTTTTTATGATCAATAAAGGTATGTGTTTAAGGACACTTCTGTATCTACAACCCTAAGGAGCAGTTTTAACAAGAAGATAGGGTTTGAATTTTGACATCACAAACTCTCATAATCCACTTCAATCAGCACCAAACATGTTAATGGAAATTTCATAAACTTACTTGGAGCAAGGAAAACTGAGTTGATTTGAATTTTTGTAGAGAAATGATGAAAATTTTCGTTGTCAGCCCTGTGTGCCACGCGCACAACCCAGTGTGCCGCAACCCTCCTGTGCACCGTGCGCACAACCCAGTGTGCCGCGACCCTCCTGTGCACCACGCACGTTCAAATTAACAAAGTGTTGAGCGGCTCTATGCGCCACGACAACTATGTGCGCCGCGACCTTCAACCAGTGCGCCGTGACCCTGAATCTCACCCACAATCGGTCCTCCAAAACTGCCTTTTGATCTTCCATGACTTAACTTAGCTTCTTTGAGGATTTTTTTTGCAAATGAATTGTTGAATGGTGAAAATATCCTATATATACAAAAGGATTTTGATTTTTCATTTAGAAAACCCACTTCTGCAATGTTGCAGACTTTGGCACTTTCACATTTTAAAATAAACTCTGTTTTTGCTTCCACTTTGATTTTTTTAGTTGAATGACGAAATTCTTGTCTATTTTTTGTAGGGATGGCTGGCATGTAATTTGGAAAAGGTGACCAGGGCTGTGCCTGAAGAACTTCACAAATGAGAAAACTTTGAAAATTACATTACATTTATTACAAAAGACAAAATGGACGATTTTTCTTCAAAACAGAGTTTTGAAGAAAAGTCATGATCAATCATTATGACGATGAATTTTTTGCCATGAAAGCTTATTTCGAGCCTCCCTCATGTACCTGCTGACATTATTAGACATTTTGAAGACTAAATTTGCAAAAAACCTAGACCTAGTGGGACTAAAAACCCTAAAATGACTCTTTGGAAAACAAGAGGCCAAACATGACTGTAAATGACTTTAAAATTGATTTTGATAAATAGACACGGACCAGCAGGTACATGACATGAGGGATATGAGAGAAAATACCCTTCCATCAGATGATCCATGCTCCTAATGGAATGCAGCTGACTGAACTGAATGAGACACCTAAAATGAAATGCAACAAAAGAGATTTTGATCTTTGACGGAGGGATGAAGAGACCGACTCTAACAGCTCCTAGGGTGTTGCGCTCCTAGGGGCCAAAATTTGGAAAAAAAAAAGTGTCCGTATTTTCTTAAAAATTGGTGGGTAGACCCCTTAAGGGGTTTTAGACACCTTCTGAGAAGCATCAGCCAAGATCCCAAGGCTGTCATGAACTTTGGGCCTTTTTAGCTCTTCTAGATTTAGGAGGGCTTGCCTCAATTTATCATTGGCAATCATGCTCTTCCTTGCATAGTGTTTGACCATTTTCTTCTGTAAGGAAAGGCCCCTCTTGACCTCTTTGAAATGTTTGTGCTCCTGATTTTAATAGTGGATGACCCTTTTTGCTCTTTCAAAATCCTTTTCCCATTCTTGAAGCTGGGCATCCTTTTCTAGGAGGAGCAATTTTGTGTTTATCCCTTGGTCCTCGTTATCATTGTCTAGATCAACAAAGAGAGGGCCTTGGAAAACCTTTTTAATCCTTTTTCTCCTCCTGATTGGTGCCTTTGGCTCAACACTCTTCATTTTTTATTTGCCTTTGTACGATGTTTTTATATTTTGTGAGGAGGTGGCCCTTTGCCCCTTAGATGTAGCAAACACACTCCTTTTCCCTCTATGATAAGTGCATGCGAGAGGGGAAATCATGGGAGTCTCAAAGGCAATGTTGACATCAATTTGTATTTCACTATGATCTGAATTTTCTATGTCTTCTATGGACTGATCTTTGTCAAGACAGTCATGACAGCTGTCATGACTGTCATGAATCTTTCTTGGACTGTTTTGGGCACTTAGATAGTTGCCTTCCTCATCTGGCTGTTTTTCTTCTTCAATGTTTTCCTCTTCTTCCTCATTGTCATATTCCTCTTCATCATCATTGTCATTGTCCTCTTCATCATCATGTTCACTGTTTTTATCTTTGTGACTATCATCACTGGTTTTATCTTTGTTTTCTTCTTCACTGTCTTGATGCCCTTGGCCATTGTTGCTTTCTTCTTGGCCACTTTCCTCTTATTCATTCTCTTCTTCACTATCCTCTTGATCATCTTGCTGCCATTGGCCATTGCTTCTTTCTTCTTGGCCACTTTCCTCTTCCTCATTTTTTTCTTTGTCATCTTCCCCTTCATCAACTTCTTCTTCACTGTCCTCTTCCTCTCCATCAACTTCTTCTTCACTGTCCTCTCCTTCATCATCATTATCTGTCTCATCTTCTTCCTCACTATTACCTCCTTTTTTCCCTTCCCTAGGGCTACTGTTAGCATCTTCACTCAGTAAATCAGGGGAGGAATTAATAGATGAAATTATTTGTGGAGAAGGCACGTGGGGAGATGATGGTTGTGTGGAGGTGGATGGTTGTGAAGTGGAAGGAAAGCTTTGCTGGATGAAGGCTCGGGGCTCTGAAAACACATCATGTGAGATGAAGGTCTCCCAAGATATACCTTGTTTCTCTAGCTAGTATAGGACAATCATCTTGATCAGGGAGTGATGAAAAAAGCTAGGCATTTGGTGGTCATAGATTTTCCTCTTGACAACAAAGGCCATTTTATCAATACTCCAAAAAATGTAATATGGTAGGTTCATCATTTTGACTTTGGTGAAATGCATCAGCAATCTGATATGATATGAATAGAGTCGGGAGTACCTTCCCTCACATGTGAAAAAATTGATAATTTTCCTCATTAATGTTGCATACCTCTCTAGCAAATAAGAGAAAGGAAAAATAGCCTTTCAGTTTTGCTGATAGGTGGGTTTCAAATAAGGCCTATAATAACCCAAATCCAATTTCTTTTGTTTGAACCAAAGCTCACCAACATCTGGTATACCGGTTGCTTTGGAAATGATTCCAGATGAAAACTCAAATTGGACCCCTACAAGATTAACTTGGTGGTTTTGTAGGCTACAAGAAAACAATCTAGTTAAGTCTGGATGGTATTCAACTTGCTTGACCTTCTCACAAAAATGGTAGCATCCTACATCCTCGAAGCATGAAAGGAACGTAGGAGAGGAAGTAATTGGAGTGGTTTCTAGAGGCTCAAATATTTTGGCTTTTCCTCCATGATGTTTTGGCTTGGTGGGAGTATGAATCTCTTTGCCACTAGTGTGACTATTACTCTCTAACATGATGGTTGGTTTGAACAGCAGAAGGAACCTTGAGTTTTCTTTAGGGTATTTGGAGAAAAATAAGTGGTGTAGGTCAAACTTTTGCAAAGAGGGAAGCTACGGTGAGGATAGCTTTCAAAGCTTGTATTTGGTGGTAGAGGTCAGGTTTATACAACTCAGTCTTCTCTTTGTATGAAAACCAATCTTTCTTATAACCCTAGTTCAAAGACAGTGAAAATTTGTTTTTGCATAGTTTAGGGTTTTGGTTAATTTCTAATCATGGATGACCTCTTTGATAAAAAATATTTGGGAAAAGGAAAGGAAGGTTGACCAACCTTGTTTCAACTTGTAGAGGGTTTGTGGAGGCAAAATACCGATTTTGAAGAACGCCCCAGCACACTTTTACGGTGCGCGGTGCGGCGCGGGCGGTCGGGCGTCGGGCATAGTGCGGGATGTAAGAGGGCTACGGTGGTCACTCTTGTGCCTACGTGAAATGCCAACCCGGGGAACGTAGCACGGTGTAATATTACCTTTGCACGCCTCGCCTCTACACATAGCACGGAGTCTAAGGGCATAGTGTCGTGCTCGGCGCGTAGCGCTGCCAAATTTTTATAGTTTTCCGGAAAACCCGAAACTTCCCTCTCAATGGCTTCTCCTTGGTAAAGTGCAAATGATGCATGGGAAAGTTCCAATTTTGCCTTTATACCCATTTTTGAAGAATAAATTTAAAAACCCAAACCCCTTTTGCAGGTTAGAGGGTTTCCTATCTTGATATTAATTCCTCTTATGAACACCATTTTTAAATATTTCTCGGAAAACATGTTTGTTCCTGCCTTTTCCAATCTTTTTGGGAGCAATATTTTTTGGCATGGAGGCCCTTTGTTGGGAGCCTATCGTTGAGATGTAGAATTTCCCTTTTTTGGAAATAACTCATAACCTGACTTTTTACCTTAAAAACTCTATTTTTCTATCCTTTGGCAAAAAATGGTCTTATTTAACCTGATACCCTTTGTCTTTCTTCTCCTAGTGCAGCTGAAGCAGTGCTATTTTGGAAAAAACCTTAAGGAGGAGGCTTCTCTACTTGAAATATCTGAGATGGCTTCGTGCTTGTCATCAATGTTTTGTTAATCTAAAAAAACAAACTCTGATACTCTTTTACCTACATGCTTGTTGTTTTTGTCTTGTTTGGGTCTGCCTCTTGGTGATGATTATGCCCTATTACTTTGCCTCCTCATGTTGCTGGTGGTCATCTTGGCTAAAAAAAAAGTGAACAAGGGCAGTTGTCCCTTGCAATGTTTGTACTCTAAGACAAGGGGGCCCCTTTGAGTGCAAGCTTGTTTATGCATGAAGGCATAACTTGTTGGGCACCAAATCCATCCTATAACTCATTGAAACCTTTGGTGACCTAATGGGGACATTTGGATTTGGATTTTGGATAGGAATTTATACTTTAGGGATTACCAAGTATAATATTGGACCTGTGATAAGCAAAGTGTGTTTTGAAGACCTAGGATCTAGCATTTTGATTATCTAGAGGGTTTGTAGAGACAATCAGTGTATGGGAATATTATGGAAGAGTCATGAATATTATTGGATTAGTAGGTTTGATCAGTAGTAGGGAATCTTGTAGATAAGAAAAACAGAGGATTTGGGCCAAAAGGAAAGACATGGTGAAAAATGAGTGACAGTTGGGGTAAAATAATATGGCTTGAACCCAGGATGGGTCTTCCAGGAGTGGTGGGCTAGTGATGGCTAGATAGGATGATGGAAAAAATAGGAAAAAATTATCCTAAGGGTAATGAAGGTTGTGATATTTCTAGAACTCACAATGCTCATGAACTTTGTTTCTAGAAATATGGAAACAATGCTTAGTCATCTTGAGGTATGAAAATTAGGGATGACTAACGGATACATCAATAGACAAGACAAGATTGTTTTAAAGAATTTTTGTATTTTTTGACACCTGGGAAGGGAACATAGAAAGATGTTACCAGTCCCCCTCAATGGGATGGGTTCTTGTAAGTCTTCAGCTCTTCAGATCTAAAATCTCTCTCTCTTGATGGTGTAGAAAACCCAGACAAAAATGGAACTCAAAGGGAGCTCACAAGAAAAATGGTAGCAAAATATGACAATGATGGTGGATCAAAGTCAGACCAAAAGTATAGATCTAGAGTGATATTTAGGCAACAAAAGGTAATGAGTGAATGGAAAAACCCATCTATTTATAACAAAATATTGAGTTAGTCTAGATATTGGTGCATAATTAAAATATTATTAACCAAATCAAGATCCAACTTTTATGGAATATTTTATTATATTTGTTGGAAGGAAAAATAATTTGACTTGGGTCAAATCCCTTTATTTGTAAATAATAAATAAATAAATGATTTATTTATTATTTTAAGGATATGGTTGAGTAATAATCAAATAAATAATGATTTATTTAATTATTTATGAGTGATTTAGTCAAATTTAACAAGGAATATTATTTAAATAAGGTTTAAATAATTATTCCTAGAAAATAATAAGATAAATAATAATTTATCTAATTAATTTTCTTGTTTTGGGTTAAATATGACCAGGAATATTAATTAAACTATTGTTTAACTAGTTATTGCTTGAGGAAAATAAAAAAATGTGGATTTATTTAATATTTCCTCATGGGTTTTCCTATTTAGACCATGAACAACTTAATAAATGTGTTTTACTAAGTTATTTTTCATCGTGAAAGAAATTTTACTTAGGGTAAAATTCGTCTTACATGGTGTACTTAGGTCCATATAATAGTAACAGGTTAGATGACCAAAAAATGGTGTAATATATTGACCCCCCAGCATGCGAGCGTTAGGAGATAATCATATGACCGAAGTACGTTGTAAGAAATCAATCACTAGACACCGAAGGGGAAGTCAAAGAGAGAGAAATATAAGGTAGACCGAAGCACTAAAGGACTAGAACTAGAGGAGGCAAGACTTACAGGCGAGACAAGTCTTTTTTATGAGTGAGTCCTGTGTTATAGGTGGCAGGGGAGGCATACCTATGCCTGCTGAGACAAAGTACAAAGAATAATGCATCCAGTAAACAAGGGACTGAACTATATAGTACATGCTGGCATAAACATGAGCCAGATAAAAACATGATAATGAATCCCACATACATACTGTGCCTGGGATAACAGCCAGGACTTATACAATAATATCTGAGTACATGAGATATAAATACAACCAAAGTTCCCCTGTAAACAAGAAAGGGCTCTGAAAACCTGACTGATACATGCAAACTAAAAGGTACTGCAAGCGGCTGAGGCCGACATCATCAAATCTATGGAGCTGCATCAAAGGCGGTACTGAAGTGGTCATCCGGGCATGTGGGGGGCTACCTGAAGGGAAACCCCCTCATGAGGTCTAAAAACATCTCACACATACCCAGGAATCACTGATATCATCTGCTGCATCACTGAACCATCAAGTATACATATCTTGATCATGTTGTAAGGAACTAGAGCAGAGAAACAATCAAGTCAAAGGGCGATAAGGAGTCCCTTTGCCTAATTCGAGGCACCGAACAAGAGTGGAATTTGGAACCAGGGTATACCACCCTCTAGACCTGTCTTTTGGAATTAATGATCTGATGTCAACAAAAGGGGGTCCTATATAGGTGAGGCAATAAGGGATCCTCAACTAAGGCACGAGAGAAAAAAGTAGAGCGACTGGCAGACTGACACCAATTATGATGATGAAATGGGGGGTACTGAGTAGCAGACGAACAACTTCCCTTGTTATAGAATAAAGGCATGGATGACCTAGCAGTGATTGATACAATATCAAAAGGGATAGGGAAAGTGGGACTTAAGGTCTTAATGTGCGACAGAAGAGAGGAACCAAGCAATGAAGGATGGAGGACTATATCGGGATACAAAGGGAATCGAGATAGACTCCATGAATGCGATGATAACTCAACTCGGATGCTCTAAACAAGGGTGACTCGATGATGCTGCCACATAGAATTTTTTTGGCGGGGACCATCAAAACATGAGTATATGATGGTTACTCACGGCAAAAATCGACACGATCTAGGACAAGTATGAAGGCAAAGTGGTGCCCCAAGTACAGGTGTTTCAAGTGAAGAAATTTGATTTTGAGGAGTGGTGAAGTTACCCTTCTTCAAAAAATCATGAAAAACTAACAAATACCCATTTGAGGGCTCGATGAGAGGTTTCCAATGGTACAAACGGTTTGTCAAACTGAGCTATGGTTTGGCTGCAGCAGGTGAAAGAAAAATCAAGGGTTTCTCTTTTAATAAGGCATTTTCCCTCCAAATTCACTCATTTTCAAGTGGAGTTGTGGTGAATGTAGAGAGGAGAGAAGGCCCCAAATATTTCGGTGATCGTAGTGGACAAACCGAACGTTGGAATCGAGATCCATTAGTTGCAGGTAAGATTCCTAACCCTACTCTTTCATTTCAGTGGATTGAAAGTTTATTTTAGGTTCCCACAGCTCAAGAACAGACCCCTACTCCTCTTGACAGCTGGGTCACACTTTTTGGGGCAAAAATTGTGACCTGGGTAGCAGGTTTTGGGCAGAAAACTGTGACCTGCCCTAGGATTGGGCCTGAAAAGTGCGACCTAACAGACAGGGGTTTTTATGTGCTATTTTTTGATTGAGAACTGGGTTTTTATGTTTGGATATAGTATTTCCTATCTATACACTGAAAAATATGATGGTTTTGTGAAAATATGGTAGATTTATGTATCAACTAGAGAGAGAGAGACCTGGACACATTACGATCGAAGATCAGATAGGATCAGGGTATCCGTAGTGAATTGGCCAGGTTTGGGTTTCTAAAGTTTGTAAATAACCCTATGATGAGAGCTAGAGAGCCCTTGTTGGCCCAGATTTTCAGTTATTAGGATCCGGACCATGAGGTATTTATAGTGCAGGGGCACCAGATCAAGTTGACGGTCCAGGATATATATTTTCTGACTGGTCTCCCACCACTTGGGATGGTTTGGAATACTCAACTAGTGTTACCGTGAGGGTGGAACATCATGGAGTTTGTAGAGCGCCATTGTCAACTAGGTCTCCATGTTAAGGGGACATGGTTACCCATCGGGGATCTAGAGAGGTTAGAGACCCGTGCCGTGGCCACAGCGGTGCTATGGATCCTGGGAAACCATGCACTCCACCACATCACTGAAGGGAAGATGATGCTTGTGGAGAGTGTGTAGAGTGGGACCTACTATGGGTGGGCCCAGATGATGATATCATCATTGAAATGATATTTGTCGCTATGCAAGCGGTAAGTGAACCATGACTGTGCATATGGTACAGTGTTGTGCTCACTCTTCTTTGAGAAGATCTCGACACTTTGACCTCGTATACAGCTCCAGGATGGGGGCCCGAGGTAGCCCAGGATGCACCAGTGGGGGAGAATACTGTGCAAAGGAGGAGGTGGGGTGGTCGGACGGGTGTTCCGACCTGATTTATTTTTTCATTGGGATCAGATGCCTTTGTACATAGATAAAAATCCCTATAGTGGGATGAGTTATCGTGGGGACCCGGATTTTCCACTGTCGCCTGGTCGAGTATGGGGGCCTGATGGTAAGTGAAAAATTGATAATATTTTATGTGCATTATAAAGTTTCAGAATAATGTATATGGTACTAATTATTTAACTTTTGATATGCAGATATAGCACCGGTAAAACTGACTGAGTATATGGGACGACCTGCAGTATCAGGAACTGTCGGACCTAGTGGATCAAGAGTGCCACAAAATGAGGATGTAGTAGCCCTCCTAGAGGATATCCGTCGTAGATGTGAGAGGGTTCTGACCAATGTCTCAGAGTGCGGCTGGTAAGAATTATATGACCAATACATAGAGCCATGTATTAGTCTACCCTCAGAGTGGCGAGGGGTCATGCGGTGCATGGCGATGGCCGAACAGGGGATGTGCGATCTACGAGATGCAGGAGTAGAGACATTGGCTCAGAAACCTCCAGTTAGTGATTAGTGTGTAGGGGTAGGTGGTGCCCCCATTTTTTGAGCTTTTGTAACATGCTATGGGCATTTCATATGTATCAGAGTTGATGGACTCTAAAACATGATATATGACACATATTATGAATATCCATTGTTTTGATGATTTTATGTTATTGTCTTGTGTTAAATTGATGTGCTAAATGCCAATATAGAATATTTTTTGTAATGCTATCTACATACTGATTTTGTGCTCTAGGTACATGACTGAATGTAATGATTTCAAATTCATGCATCAAAAGCTTCACTCATAAATATCTTCTAAAAAGGATAGGATTATGTACACGATATACACCATTGAATTTCATGACGAGAAGGAGGGAATATAAATGAACATGAAGGTGGAGGATGCGATTAGAAAGGACATCGGCTAATAAACCTCTCACTGCATCATATTCAGCCCGATTATTGGTGGCAA
Organism: Pinus albicaulis; assembly: GCA_034641835.2. Classification (NCBI taxonomy): domain Eukaryota; kingdom Viridiplantae; phylum Streptophyta; class Pinopsida; order Pinales; family Pinaceae; genus Pinus; species Pinus albicaulis. The sequence goes on from CM076574.1 coordinate 1,155,808,455, forward strand.
TACCAATACATACAACGTTCGAGAGAACAAGCGAATGAAAGGGGGTGAAAATGGCCCAACTTGTTGAGGCTAGATTCTGGGAGTAGTGACTTGCACCATTGGCATAATTGATATAAGGTGTGGACGGGAGGTCCATATAAAAGGTGCCACAAGACAAAAAATGGGAGGATGATGAACAATGTTGGCAACCTAAGTGCAAAGTAGAAATCGAACAAACCCTGTGAGAGGGAGTGATTTGGGTAGGATGTCTACTGCCCGCACACTGTCGGGAAGGTGATGTGTGGGAGCTACCTTGTGGGAAGCTTGTGCTCAAGTCGTGAAAGTAACCATAGACACGGATGGTGCCATTCTGCTTATGGGAGGGAAAGATGAGGTTAGGGGTGGACAAGGCTTCCATGATGTCATCATCACAATAGAAGATGGGGTGACTGGAGGAAGAGGGACCACATGACGCAGCGAAGCTACCTGACTCATCATCCTGGGAAGAAAGTTTTACATATGCATCATCATGGGGGATGACGAAAGAACAATCAGATAAGGGATCCACTGATTTTGAGCCCAGGGTGATCGCTGAAGGGTATTTAAGCAAAATAGAAGGGGAAGTCTCAGAGGGAGTTTACACCGAGGGTCTCATGGATGATGATAGGTAGAGGATGGTGGCTGCAGGCTCCATCATCTCAACATCAGGAGGGGGAATGTCAATGGGAGTGGGTAAATCCTCAATCTTTCCCGAAGCATACTGCACAAGGATGGGAGAGGCAGACTAGTTCTGTTCAGTCTCGTACTGCTGAACTACCTCCAAAGAGGCACGGTAATGCGTGAGGTGGGGATAGTTGTGGGAATAATTGCCATGGATATCACACAAAACACAAGGTTGGTTTGTGTGAATAGTCTTAGGTCTCTTGGCTATAGTCAAGGAAGAAACAGACGCTTCAGGGACCGCAGACTTAGAGAATGCAACATTAACCATGGGCTTATTACAAAGAAACTCAGGACAAGTATGAGTGAAATGACCGACGACATCACACAAATCATAAGGCTTTAGAGCCGAGGAGGAGCAAGGTCAGTATGGGTAGATTTGTCTTTTGATGCCTTCTTGCAAGCTTTGCCCTTTTTACTCGAAGCTGTCACAATAGGAGAAGGTTCCTGTTGAGGTGGCTGAGGCACTATAGTAGCGGGAAGAGTCATGGTGACTGGTTGAACTGGGGTCAAAGAAAGATAAGGTTTGGGTTGAACAGGTGGGGTAGCGACTAGGGGATCGATGTACATGACAAGAATCCCCAAGGTCAATTTAGGAAGGGATAGGGTAGCCATGACAGGTACCGAGAACACTCCAGGAGGGGGTGCTAGGAACGGTATCTGACCGGAGGGGTAATGGATAGGTGTGACTGATTTGAGATGGTAAAGGCCTGGAGGGATCATTCCAGGAGGGTAGAGAGGCTCATGGATACCAGCTGTGGGTGAAGAGCCAGGAGGAGGAGGTCAAGAAGGCTGAATCGAAGGGACAGGAGTAGGTTGTGGAGGGCACAACTACTGACTAGCCGAGGCGGGCCTCTTGAGGAAATCCTAATGATTGTATCATGCAAGCATTCGATGAGTTGGGATCAGGGGCAAGAGGATAAATACTAGGGAATGTACCAAGAAAAGAGGAATCTTTGTAGACTCCGTGTGAGACACTAGTCAAGGGGTTGATGGTTTTCTTATATGCCACCAAAGATATGATGGACTTAGGGGAGGTTTGAGACTTCGATTCATAATATACCAACTGGTCAATGGTGACTATCTTTTCATTATGGGGAAAGGACCTCCTATGGTGAAACTCAGTTGGTACAATAGACATTGCATAGGTGTAGCTATGACCCAATATAATGTTGTAATCTAAGGGGGCATCAATGAATTCTATGTCAACGCAAACAGTCTTTCCCGCAAGAGTAATAGGACAATTGCAAAACAGGCTAATGGGCTGGGAAGCGTGGCCATCCCACGCTCGGAGGGTGATAGTGGAAGGGGCCAGTTCAGGTGATTCGAGTTGCTTCCAAAATGAAGTGGACATCACACAGGTGGATGCCCCCTCATCAATGATACAACAGGAAATGTTGGCGTTTCGGATCTTGACTGGGATTTGGAAGGCGACAGAAGCAGGAAGAGGAGGATGTTCTAACCGGTCGACATCGAAGAAAATAAATCGATAATTTGAAGGATCTACAATTTCCATGGCAGATAGTAGAGCTTTTCCTTGTGAAGGGAACGACTGGAGCAGTTCCAGCATTGAGATGGCAGTAGGAGATTGCGCCAAATCATCTACTATACTATAAGAATGGCCAACTTTTCTAGAAGTAGTGTTTCGGCATAATGGTCCCTTAGGGATCTTGGTATGAACCTCTTCCTTAGGCTGAGGGATCTGCAAAAAACCATTATTTGTCGAAAGAGGCTCTGTAGAACCTGAAGAAGGGGGCTCGGGGGTAAACATAGCGAGAGGCTTGTTGTACTGACGAGACCGAGTCTGAAGATTGAGGTCAATGGTAATAGCTTGGCCAGAGCTCATCATGAGAATCTAGTAATCAGAGGTACCAGATGGAGGAGGTTGAGTGGCTGCCTGACCTTCAGGTGGTTGGGTAACCACAAATCCTTGCTCAGGGAAAGGATTAGTAAACACAGCTGGTTGACTAGGTGCAGCATTGGGAGGGACGGAATGGGAGGCTTGCTATCCTTGTGATGCTACTTGAGTCTCCCAAATATGCCACATCTATGGTAAAAGAGGAAAATTGTGCATGTAATGACCATATACACCACAACAAGAACAAGGCTTATTTGTGTGAACATGCCTGTCCTGCTTGGGCTGAGTGCCCTGTTTCTGGTTAGCAGTGTTAGGTACTTTACCTTCAGGATTAGGTCCAAGAGTATCAGAGGTAGATTGATTTTTAGTGCCTTTACTCTTCTTTTTGGAAGTAGGAGGATTAGTTTCACCTTGCTGTGCATACACCTGCCCCTGAGGGGGTGGTGGCTGCTATTGCGGGGGTTGAGAAGGCAAGAGAGGTGGAGGTCCTAATGCTTGAGGAGCTGGAGCACCAGGTTGTGGATATAGATAATAAGGAGGTTGGGTAACATTGTGGTAAATAGGTTGGGAAAAAGGAGGAGGCATGCCATATCCTGGATACATGCTATCTGGGGGGGAAGTGTTGGAAGTGCTAGCCCATCCCTGAGGGAAACCATAGCCCATGGGAGGTTGAGCGTATGGATGAGAAAGAGCAGCAACAATATTGTCGACAACATGAGATGTCCCCAGTGCATTGGCACCACCAGGCCTAGGAATATTAGGTAGAATGGTATAACAAAACTAGATTGAGCATAGATTAGGTCATATTTTAACACAATCTGGAGAGCGGCTTCTTCGGTATGATGGAAATGAAATGCGACATCTTTGCCTATAGTAGGAAAAAGAGATCTAAGGAACCAATCCATAAGACACGATCTTTGAAGGTAGGGGTTCGACATAGGATCTTTCATTACCGCCATTCCTGGACATGATTGGATAGGCTGGTCGCAGAAGATTGATGAAAATAAGTAAAAAGTTCGGTACTAGTGTCATAACGGAGGGGAAGATGGAAATAAGACAGAAAATCCCAGGCAAGAGTCGCAAAGGTGTTATGAGAGGATGAGGCTTGATCAACATACAACTTATAAGCTTCACCAGTAAGTGTACGTTGGAACAAGCAAAGACTAACAGAGTCATTGGTAATGGATTTAGACGAACACCACATGTGGAAATATCGAACATGATTTGTAGGATATTCTCCAGCAAGACCTTCAAAGTTGGTGTTGTCAGAAGGGAGGTTGGTCAGCATAGTAGGCCAACCAGCATCATGGCGTATAGGGTCATTGATCAACTGGTTAAAATCAGGAAGTCTGAGGCCTACCATATAGGGGAGCAAGGGAGCAGCCGGGGTAGTTCCTGTTGCAGTCCCATTAGTAGTATTCCCAGCATTAGGGTCGGGTTACCACCAGCGTTAGGTCTTGAACCAGACATGGTGAAAGTGATAGGGGGAGAACCAGGGGCGGAACCAGAAGGGAACCCAATGAACCAGAAGAGCAGTCAGAGTGTGGACTCAGTGGAGGAATAACTCGAATCCTACATAGAGGAGTAAGTCGTCCTACCGGAAACTGAGGATGGAGGCCAAGAAGTCTTCGGGATAAACACCTTGGTGGCGCAATGATGAATGCAAAAACACGGCACAAAGGGAAGAGAGACCAACAAGGGAAAGGAGGTGCAGGATCAACTGATTACAATGTTGAAACAAGGGTAGAGAGGTGCAAGATCAATTGATTACAATTTTAAAGTCTTTGCTTGACGGTGTTACCTAGGCTCTTCTTCGCTTAGGGTGTGTGTGTTAAGTGTGTAAATTTTAATTTTAAACCCAGACGTTTTGTAGATAAAAAGAAAAAGTGTGTTATATAATTGTAAATAAACCTGTAGATAACAGTATATGAAACTGAAATAATAGAAAATAAATAGCTAATTATGCATTAATCTAAACCCAAGGAGGCATGCCTCTCAATAAGTAGTATGTATGTGGGCAAAAATCTAGTCAAAACACACCCAAATATCCAATAGATCTAAGGCCAGAAGGGATAGAGATCTAAATGTCAAATCTTCTAGAAATAGGTGCAGAAAAACAACAAAAAAGCAGAGGAAAAATTGTTGTAAATGAGGTGGCGAAAGGTTATAACCTGGAGGGAAGCGGAGGGGACCCTAGAGGAAAACCCAAAAAAAACTAAAAGGAGGTATTTTGGATGGATAAATAGCCAATTTGAAGTGGATCTGAAGGTAAGGGACCAGCTCTAAAAAATGGCTGAACACTTTGAAATTTCAGACAACTTGCAGCAACTAAAACTCTTCCACAAAAGGTGGATGGTACTGAAGCCCTAGGGGGCTAGGATCCCAATTTTATGAGAAAAACAGAGAAATTACAGGTCCAAAACAAGTGGAGATGGAGGTCAGACAACCCTGAATAGAGGCCTAGACAAATCCAAAAAAATCTCAGAAAAATTCCCGCAAAACGTCCAGGTCGCAGTTTTTGACCTGTTTTCTGCAGAGGTCGCAGGTTTTGGCCTATTTTATGAGACCTGGAGGTTCAGGTTGTAGGTTTTGGCCCAAAAATTTTCAACCTGCACTTCCGGCACTCTCGAGTGTAGGTTTCAGAAAATTTTTTCATCTTAGTTGCGGCTGATGCCTATCACCTGTGTAATAGGTCCGAAAACACACAGAAGTTATAATTTTCAATGTTTCATGGTTTTATAGGTTAAAGACATCATAAAAAAAGAAAAAAAAGAATCTAAAGAGAAATTCGAGGGTTTGAAGCGGCTGGATATGTAGGGATCTGAAAAACGTCAGAGGTCATAATCATAAACCCTTGTGGAGTTGCTAGTTGTTAGTATGAAGCTTAATCGCAAGCGTACAAAAAAGGCTCACTTTCGCTGCACATAACAAACAACCCTAACAAAAAATATGGTTGCCAATATATTTAGATATGCAATTAGTTGACCAAGATAAATGCTGCAAAAATCTAGATCTATGCATTAAAAGACATTAAGCAGTAAATAAAAGCAAGAGTTGCTCGATGCATCCAATAGACAAGACAAGATTGTTTTAAAGAATTTTTGTATATTTTGACACCTGGGAAGGGAACATAGAAAGATGTTACTAGTCCCCCTCAATGGGATGGGTTCTTGTAAGTCCTCAACACTTCAGATCTAAAATCCCTCTCTCTTGATGGTGTAGAAAACCAAGACAAAAAACCAACTCAAAGGGATTTCTCAAGAAAAATGGTAGGAAAATATGACAATGATGGTGGATCAAATTCAGACCAAAAGTATAGATCCAAAGTGATCTTTAGGAAAAAAAAGGTAGCGAGTGAATGGAAAAACCCTTCTATTTATAACAAAATATTGAGTTAGTCTAGATATTGGTGCATAGTTAAAATATTATTAACCAAATCTAGATCCAACTTTTATGGAATATTTTATTACATTTGTTGGAGGGAAAAAGAATTTGACTTTAGTCAAATCCATTTATTTTTAAATAATAAATAAATAAATGATTTATTTATTATTTGAAGGATGTGGTTGAGTAATAATCAAATAAACAATGATTTATTTAATTATTTATAAATGATTTAGTCAAATTTAACAAGGAATATTATTTAAATAAGGTTTAAATAATTATTCCTAGATAAATAATGATTTATCTAATTAATTTTCCTGTTTTGGGTTAAATATGACCAGGAATATTAATTAAAATGTTGTTTAACTAATTATTCCTTGAGGAAAACAAACAAATGTGGATTTAGTTAATATTTCCCCATGAGGTTTCCTGTTTAGACCATGAAAAACTTAATAAATGTGGTTTACTAAGTTATTTTTCATAGTGAAATAAATTTTACTTAGCGTAAAATTGGTCTTACATGGTGTACTTTGGTCCATCTAATAGTTACAATTTAAATGACCAAAAAATGGTGCAACAGGGAGGTTTGCGACTTGGTGACCTAGAAACAAGGTCGCACGGTCGCAAGGTCGCACCTACACGAAAGATCCAAAATCTGCGACTCTGCGACTTGGAAACCTGTGACTAGGTCACAAGGTTTCCCGGTCACAAAGTCATGATTGTGTGGTCAGTCAACGATGTGTGACCTCACAACTTTGTGACTTAGTGACCAAGTCGCGGGGTCGCAAAGTCACACGGTCGCGAGGTCACAAGGTCGCATTAGGGATTTCTGAGGAAAACTAGGTGATCGCGATCTGTGGGGAACGAGATGAAAGAAGAGAAAAACTCGAAGGGAGATGAGTAAACCAAAGATTGAGGCCCCGATAGAAAGCTAGGGAAGGGTGTCTATGATAGATTGAGAAAAGGCAAGGCTCAGAAGAGGCCAGGAAAAATGGATTTAGCACACGTGAGATGAAACCGTAGCTGGGGAGATGGTGAGGGTTGAGGTTTCAAAAAAATGGGGCCAAGGGAAATTAATAACCTATGGCATGGGGCAGGTAAGGCAACATCAAAATAGAAAAGGAAAAAATAGGAGGATTAGGCAACTTACTCGGGAAAAATCGCATTCCAATTGGCTTGTCAGACGTCTTGTTTGTTCTGTCACACAGGTCAAATTCAACCTACGCATCCCTTTTATTTATAAAGGGGTTACACATGTGATCATTTAATGCAGGTCGTTAAGTCGCAGATCAGGGCTGGTTGAGCAAGGATGCGACCTTGTGACCTTGCAACCTTGCGACTTGGAGGTCGCGAGGTCTCATAGTCGTAGATGTGCCTTTTTTATCAGGATTGCGATCTTGTGACCTTGCAACCTTGCGACCTGGATGTCGCAAGGTTGTGAGGTTGCTTAGTCGCAAATGTGTATTTTTGATCAGGATTGTGACCTTGCAACTTTACGAATTGGGGGTCACAAGGTCGTGAGGTCACATAGTCGCGAATGTGTATTTTGGTAAAGATTGCGATATTGCGACCAACTAAAAGAAAATAATTCATGAATTAGCTTTGAAGACAATTTCTTGAAAGGGACCTTCTCAAGGTTCCTGGTTGAGGGTGCAATAGACTTAGCTTCATCAAAGCAGGCAGTGGCTTTGAAATTTCAAAAGGGTATTAAATTTTGGAGGGTGTTGTAGCCGCTACAAAAAATGGTGATTCATTGGTAGAATCTAGAATCTCTTCCTCCGCTTAATATTTTAGGGGGACGGTGGGGCTTAACAGGTCATTCTTTTCATTCCCATAGGTTGAAATATTATCATCTTTGTCCCTCGCATGTTTTATTCACTTGTTTTCACTGTGTGGAATGCTTGTTCAAGGTGATTTCATTTTCAGAGACCAGACAGAAGGGGTCCGAGTAACCTCATGGGCTTCAAGGATTTCGTATAGTTATTTGGTCCCCTTGTGTTGCTCCACTACCAGCGAGCCTGGTGGCCCTAACATAGTCACTGTCTAGGAGTCACAAATGTTGCTCCACTTCCAATGAGCCTGGTCAGTAACCCGGTGGAGTCGTCGCATCACCTCTCTACGCAGGAAGCATTTCTCGATCCTTTACCCTTTATTTCATGTGCTAATAACACTTATTTGAATGTGCTCAAGGCACTTATTTGAATGTGGAAAGTATTGCCTGGAAGGACGAGGGATTCCGACTTAAGTTACTTGCAAGAGAGGTTTCTCCTGGTCTGCTTTTGGGGACCTTTTGGTTTTTCCAAATATCCTTTTACCATCTGAGGTTGGCCCTTTTCCCCTTCCATCCAGTGACCTATTTCACCAAAACTCCCCCCTTTTACAATAGTTCCTAAGCTAGTGCACTGGATGGGCTACTTGCACTTGGGTCCTAGGACTTGGTCATGTTTCCCCACGGGATGTCTATCACAGACAAACTTGGGCCATTTTGTGTTCTAGGGAAGATTATTAACAGACATAGATTCTAGTACAACTTTCCAATTGAGTAACTGCTATGTCTATCCTTCAACTTAAGGCACTTGGGGAATGAAGTTCTAAGAGCTTGCTCGAGGCAAGTTTTTTATTGAAACAACACAAAATAAACAAAAAAAGAGAGCAGTAAATCAAAGGAAATGAAACTATGGTACTGAGCATGGTGATGGCCCTAGGGCTATCAGGTGAATTAGTGCTTGAGGTTGTGCCCATTTACCGGGAGGATCTCAATCCTCCCTTATAAGGTTTGGATTCTATATGTGTGGCAACTAACCTTTTCCTTGATCTAGAATGGACCTGTCCACAGGACTTGAAATTTCCTGTGTTTCCCCTTATCTTTGTGAGCATTGTCCCATTTGAGGACGAGGTCGCCAACTTCAAAAACCTTTTTTCCGATGGAATTCTTATTGAACCATCATTTTATTTGGCTCTGGTGGATGGCGAATTTTTCCAGAGCTTTCAGCCTTTCCTCCTCCAATTTCATCAAAGTGTCTATGCGGGCTTGCAAGGAAGGGCATGGGGTACCATGTGTTTCTTGTGACAACTGAAGGGCCGGGAAAGAAAGGTTGGGAGGAAGAATTGATTTTTTCCCATATACTAGGAAAAATGGGGAGATTCCTAGGGACGGTTTGGGTGTGAGCCGATCAGCCCAGAGGGCGTTATGGAGGATGTTGTGCTAGTTTCGATGTTGGGATAGCAAGGTGTTTTTGATGATCCAGATAATGTTCTTGTTGGTTGACTCGGCTAACCCATTCCCTTGGGGATAGTAGTTGGCGGAATGTTTGAGCACTATACCATTTTCTAAAGAAAATTCATATAATTTGAATGAAAAAAAATAAGTAGCATTATAAAAAACAAGGGAGGTTGGAACGCCAAACGTGGTCATGATGTACTGAATGATGAAAGCTATGACCTCATGATCGTTAATTTTGCGTAATGGTATTGCGTCAACCCACCTCGTGAAATATTCTGAGGCCGTGAGGATATATCGATGCTAGTTGGAGGAGTGCAGCAAAATTTCCCCGATCACGTCCAACCCCCACTGCTGGAATGGTTCTTCCACTACGACGGACTGTAATGGGGCAGAAGATCAGGATTCTCGGATGCAAATTTTTTGACATGAAATTCACTTCCGAACATAAGCATGCGCATCCTTAAGCAGAGTGGGCCAATAAAAACCAGCTCGCATAATCTTGTGAGCTATGGAATCTCCTGCATAGTGCCCCCCAGCTAGGTCGTCATGTATTTCCTTTAGGACCTGTTGGGCCTCACTATGCTCTAAGAAAAGTAGCAAGACATCGGAGTGATCCTTGCGGAATAGCTTACCCTATACCAGCTGGTAGGATGAAACCTTTAGTCTTATTTCTTGTTTCTACTAGGCTGTTAAGGTGGGGTCCATGACACCGCGGCCAAGATATTCTAGAAGATCAACATACCACGACGGGGTGTTTTGCTGAGGTGTGTTGTCAGATTGGTACATGTCCATTTTGTGATCCAAACATTCCTCTTCATTACCCTACGGGCCTGCGGCTTCAGCATCCATCCAGCATAGCCCTTTCCCTTTGAAAATGTGTGTAGGCTTGAATTCCAAGTCATACTCTTGAAGGCATGCCATCTAGTTTCCTCATCTCTCACCCAGCTCTAACTGCATGAATAGTGAGCATACTCCTGGGTGGGGTATGAACACCATTATGTGGTCATTCAAAATATATGGTGTGAAATGTTTGACTGCCTTATACACTGCGTAGCCTTGCTTGTCAATATCTGGATAATTCAGCTTGGCACCTTGCAACCCTGCGCTCATGAATGATCTAGATTGCTCATCATTGTTGCCATCTTTCTTAGTGAGGATGGCTACGAGAGATGAGTCTGAGGCAAATATATACAAGATAAACCCTTTGCTGAAATCTAAGCTATGAAGGGTAGGTGCTTTTGCGATGGCTTGTTTAATATTATCGAACGGTTCTTTCTTGGGAGGATTCCATTTAAAATTCGCGTTCTTCTTGATCATACCTTGCATAGGTTTCACGATTTGGGTGAAGTCTGATATGAACTTTCTTAGGAAGTTTATTTTTCCAAGAAACCACTAGATGGATTTTTTCTACTCAGGGGAGGAATTTGGGTGATGGATTTTGTGCGTTCCAGGTCCACTATTATGCCGTATCAAGTTATGATGTGGACCATGTTAGCCACCTATAATATTTTGTTATACCAAAAGGTGGCTAAGACTTTTTGAGCCTCCAAGGAACAAATTTTATCACTAAAAATTGTTGGCTCTTGAAGACTCCTTGAAGGCCCCATGCCTCTGTCCGAAATCTTCATTTACTATTTCCATTTCATGCTCTGAAATTCTGCTAATTTCATAAGAAGAGACTGCTGAAGAACCATCATTTTCGCCCTTCTCCCACTCAAAACTAACCTTCATATGCTCCCCTTTTTCTCTGTAAAATCCCCTTTGTTTTCATGATTCATTTTCTCCCATTCATGAAAATCACTCTTATTAAGGTTGAAGAATCATTCTTTAGCTTTACCGAAACCCCTCAAATAACCCACAGGACTTTATAATAAAGACTTTATGTTATAAAGCCCCACCCTTCTAACCACTTCCCCTTTTTCATACCCCGCCATACGTTATTATATAAACTTTATTATAAAGTTCATATTATATAATATATGGCCCACCGCTTATCGCAAATCGCAATCTCGCATTATCGCATTTTCCATGGTTTGTTCAATTAACCCATCGCAAAAACTTGCGATGCGATCGTTCCACTTGATCACAAATCACGTAATCGCAATTTCACATTTCGTTGTTTACGTCTGTTTGATCCATCACAGATATTTGCGATGCGATTCGATCGCGTCGCAAATATTTGCGATGTGACCGCCCAATCGCAGTTTCTCTCCATCGCATAATCCGCCCATCGCATATTCCCTCCTCCATCGCAAATCGCAAATCACATTTTTCGTGAAACCCCTCATCACTCATCGCAAATATTTGCGATACGATTTTGTGATCCCTATTAACCTCCTCTGTATAAAGTCTCCACCGTTGGATGCAGCCATCCAACGGTCCCAATATTTCAAGCCTTCTGAAGCAGTTTTAACCTAAAAACGCAGGATTTCCTAATTGTTTTTGTGTTTTGCAGGTGTTTTAATGGTTTTCCATTGTGTACAAGAAACTGATTAGGAAGTGATATTTCTATAGCATGGAGAATTTTATTTAAAATTCATTCACAGGGTTAAATTCAAATGACTTATCAACGTTTCATGAGTGTTGATAGCATAAAGAGCCCTGTGCGGCTCTGCACATCGACAAGACACTGTTTTATTCAAAAGAACAGTTAAAGAGTATTAGTTTTGAAGATAAAGCACAGCAGATGAAGATTGAAGACAGTTTTACGGGGATTACGGCTAAGACGGTCATCAAAAGCCTAATCCCCAACTCAAAACATAGTTTAAAGAAAACCTAAAGTGTTTTATCAGACAGAAAGCCTCCACCGCCACATTTGAGGAAAATTGATTCCTCAAATACCACAGAGCCACCTGTTGCCTCAAACCTTTCAAAGCAGAGGCCGAAGTTATTGAAGAAAATCATATATTGGACTCTAGCACAGCCAGGGAGTTACTTCTGCAAGGAAATAAATGCAGACCTATCTGCAGAAGTTACTCCAAACGTACACGGAGCCTCGAAGTCAAATAAAGCTCCCATCGAGCTTTGATATTAATTATAAAACATTTAATACAGTGAAACACCTGTAAGCTTCTCCATCGAGCCCCTCAAAAGGCCGTGAAGTCATCACCCTGTATTAATTGTCCTAAGAGGTCTTTTCCTCAGATATTTTTCTCCTCATTCTTCTATAAATACTTCTGTAGAAGATGAGAAATTGTTGGTCACTGCATATCTGTAGCATGTAAATAGTTTTCTGAAGCTGCTGTAAGCTCTTTTTGTAAGATAAAATACCTAATTTGAGCTGAGAATCCTGAAGCTGTAAAGAACCATTGGACTTAAAGATTGTAACTGGTTTGGAACATCAATACAAGCTAATTTATGGGATCCTAGTCTATGTTGACGGTGATGTTATTCTCATTTGTAACTCGTTATTTTATTTCTGTTTTCATTTTGTTTCATTTTCCACTGTAAAGAACAGTTTAAACAGGGTTAGGACCTACTGTATATCAGTAACCTTGTCTGGCTGAGAAATATTTATTTGAATGTTTTCTTCCAATCTGTGTTATTTTGGAATGATTTAATTCAGTTTAAGCATAGGAATGCTGGCGTTCCCTCATCTGATTATTTAGCTGAATGTCAGTCTTCAATGTTATGTTCAGTATTAGTTAAGTAGAGATGAACGCTGGAAGATATGGTGCGCCCTGGTCCGAGTTCCACTCCCAAGGACTGTCTGAATGTTTCCGTTGGAATGTGTTAAAAGCAGGCTAGTTTAGAAGCACTTACCAGATCTTAGACCATTCTGTGTTATCTTTTTGTTTCCCCTTGTTTTGTATGTTTTCTTTTGAAAGTGTGTCAAAGGTTGGCTAGTTTAAAAGTACTTCCTAGATCCTAGTCTGATTTCATGTCCTTCTTAAGTGTTTGTCAAAGGCTGACTGGTTTAAAAGTACTTATCAGATCCTAGGCTGCTCTTCATTCTGCATCTGTTTAAATTCCCCTTCTTGATGTATCACTTCATTCCATAAATCAAACTTTAAAGAGATCCTTAGACATAGGTGACTTGCCCCATGGACCACTCTTGCCTCTTGGTACTCCAATTAAAACCCTACTATGACTCCATAGCCCAATGGATTGAAGTCATTTCTTACCTATATTCTTAGCTGAATCAATTTTTTCTTTCATTCATCTTCACCCTTAATTTAGACTTCCTTCACCTTCATTTATCTTTGTCCAACCAAAGCAAACAAAACCCTTGGTCTTCATAACTAGCCTAATATCATTACCCTAAAATTCAAAGGCAAATCCATCTTTGTACATATTGGAGAGATCCCTCTCCGGATTCAGGAGGGCTAGATCCTAGAATCCCAAAGTTGGTTGAAACGATGTTAACTCTGTGATCGGACTTTTACCAATATTGCTTATTACAGAGACGTAACATTTCTGGCGACTCCACTGGGGAATATTTTTGAGTTCATAGTTGCTTGGCCAGCTTTTATAGACTCTTTAGTTTTCCATACAACCACAGAAACTTAGAAAAACCCAAAAATATTTTATATTGGTATCTAATAAACATGGTGGTGGAACCATAAAACATTTTACCTCCTTTGGGGCTAAAAATTTTCCACCTGGCAACTCCACACTCTGAAACTCTCAGAAGACCAAATGACTCCACTGGTAGAAGACCCTGAACTGATTGACCAGACACAGTGACCTTTTTCTGGATTTACAAACATGATTCCAAGAATACAACAAAGATATGCCCCAATGAGTAGAGATCATATCCCTGGGTTTCCACATAAGATACCCCAGGTGCATTGGGACAGCTATATACTTTGTTTTCAAGGTGGTTGATAACCCTTTATTACATCTTATCAAGTTTCACACACATGTATGGAGGTTGAAAGTTGAGTGGCATGAAGAGCGCACAATGAAAATTTTCATGTTAACATTACAGAAGGAAAAGCTATGGATTGGTATGAATGCTTTAAGATCTAGTAGTTTATTTTCCTTAAAGACCTTGAATATGTAATTCTATGAGAACTATAAGAAAAACACATCATTATCATTTGGTGCAATATTTTATGATCCATCACAAAACATCACCCAACACATTATAGATAATGAGGAAGCTTTGGAAGAAATGCATCATGGAGATCTTTTAATAGCCATTCATGAGTTCAATCTCCTATTGAAAAATTTTAAGAACATAGATGAATCAATTGAGGAAGAGATGATCCAAGAAATAATGAACCTTCCTCAATATATCCTTGAAAACTCCAATATTGATTCATCATCCCTTATAGCCGAGGCTCAAGAAGACATCCAGCCTCAAAATCAGTCTTCACAAGAGACAGAGGACTGCTGTACTCCTGTTCAAAGGAACCTAGAAATGTCTTCCCCTTTGACAGAAAAAGAGATAGATCATATTGTAAATAAACAGCCGCTCTCTGAAATTTTTTGCGAAACAAACACTCTTGCCCATTCACGTAGAGAAATTTTTTGTACAGGTTTAGAAGGTTCTTTTGTAGATCAAAATAAAAAGGGACCTGCTGAGAATCCAATATGTTTGGCTGATGAAATTTTTTATTCTAATAAATTTCCAAGCTTCAATCGATCTTATGATGATGATGATTTCCAGCGGCTCGATATACGAACCTTAACATACGGTTAATTATTATAGGTTTCATCATCGGCTTGAAAGCCGCAATCTCCCTTTCGATCCATCACTAATGGCTTTCTACATAATTGGGAATCAAAAGCTTTCACTCAGAGGTGAAGAGGCTTGATAGAAGAAATTTTGAGCGGGAGAAAACTTTAAGTACTCCCCTGCTCAATAATATAATAACCTCTTCACATAATTTAGTCCACTAAATACGAGCATACAAGGGCCACAAGAGGACAACACTGTCAAATATGATGATTCCTCCAGTTCAGAAGATGATGAAGATGAAGGAGAAAAACAAATAGAAGAC
This sequence comes from Pinus albicaulis, assembly GCA_034641835.2. Taxonomy (NCBI): domain Eukaryota; kingdom Viridiplantae; phylum Streptophyta; class Pinopsida; order Pinales; family Pinaceae; genus Pinus; species Pinus albicaulis. The sequence continues at coordinate 1,155,823,567 of CM076574.1, forward strand.
TATCCTGCTGTGGATATATCATCTTCTCAAGAAGAAACTTCTCCCTTCACTAATATTAGTCTGTCATTTAAAGAGACTGAATTTATATCAGAAGCAAGCATAGATTCAAAGAAAGAAGATATTTCACTGTTTGCTATTTTGCAGGTTAAGAATGATGATACTTCCAAGATACATACTGAAGAGATAGTCCTCAAAGCTGATGTCTTGGAAGGAGATGATCTACCAATTGTGGAGGACCAAAAGGAAGAGAATCTTCATCTTTTCTCTGTTGATCCTATGGAAGAGTGTGTGGGAATCCCGACTGGCTCAAATTATCAAGCAATGATCCTTTGCAAGGGCCAGAGAGACATGAGAAGTTAACATCACCTTTTCAGCGCCCAGTATTGAAGGTTTTGAAGGTTAATCTTTAATATATTTCTGGATACCTCACAGGCAGCGCTTGAGTTCTAACTATTTCTTGACATTTACTAATTTCATTGCATTGGCATTTTGTATCATATTATGAATGTAATAAATGCTCATGTTTAGAATTGGTTAGATAGGAATGTACGCAAGTATACATAGGTTCAATATGAAAAGTTGGTTATTTTGCTTTGGAGAAGAAAAATCAAGGATTCAAAAATACAAAAACAAAGAAAAGAAAGAAAAGAGGGCGGAAATGAAAACAAGAAAGGCAAAGCCCCATGCCAAAAAAAGAGAAACAAATCTGAAAGTGTGCAAGCACAAATGCCACTCCTCAAGAACACACTTCTAGTTAGTCAAATTATTTAATCTTGACTAATTATTTTTAAATTTACTGCTGATAGCATAGTGAATTTGATTTGCCAAACTGTTTAATCTTGGCTTATTAGTAGATAAATTAGGATAGAAATTGAAGGTTCAAATAAACTCAAAATCTGAAACAAAGTTTCCAAATAGATGATGACTCAAAACTGTTTTATCTTTTGAGTCAACGAAAGTGTAAATCTGGTTCTAATCAGCTCAAAATCTGAACCAGAACAAAAGCAAAGAAAAAGCTCAAAGAAAAAGGAAAAACAGAGCTGTGAAGAAAAGAGAAGGCCATGATAAGAGACTTTGAGATCTTAAGCCTTCCATTTTGATTTTAAAATTTCTGCAAATAATAATCTATGTGCAGCTTGTTTTTTTACTGCATAGATCTGACAATTCAAACAGAAACAATCTTAACTTGACTATTTTTAAATTTACGATGTAATTTAGAATGAAAGTACGATTTGGACGGTTAATCTCATGAAAGTAAGATTAGGTAGAGAAATATCTCATTCAATTGTATATTGAGTTAGGGAGACATAAGGAGTAGAAATGAATTAAATTTCACCACTACCGAAGAATAAAATGTTGTGAATAGAGTTTTCCAATCCAGAGACACATACGATGAAGAAAAATGCTAGATCGGTAGGATTGGGTAGGTAGAAAGTTTGTATTGATGAAGGACCCATTATTGACCCCTGCTGCATGCCTAAATATGTTTTCATAAGTTATCGACAAGAAGAGGCATTGGGGATCAGGCACAAGTTAGCGTCCCAGAGAAATCAAGTCTGAATTCTTGATGCCTTCAAGAAGGCACCATCCCCAAGTGGAGCCACTGTTAGCCACCTATAATATTTTGTTATACCAAAAGGTGGCTAGGACTTTTTGAGCCTCCAAGAAACAAATTTTATCACTAAAAAGTGTTGGCTCCTGAAGATTCCTTGAATGCCTCATGCCTCTGTCCGAAATCTTCATTTACTATTTCCATTTCATGCTCTAAGATTCTGCTAATTTCATAAGAAGAGACTGTTGAAGAACCATCATTTTCGCCCTTCTCCCACTCAAAAATAACCTTCATATGCTCCCCTTTTTCTCCATAAAATCCCCTTTGTTTTCATGATTCATTTTCTCCCCTTCATGAAAATCACTCTTATAAAGTTAAAGACTCACTCTTTAACCTTACCGAAACCCTCCATTTCCTTTGAAAATCATTTAAAACGCATTTTTCATAAGTATTGGACTTAAGCCCTTAGGCTAAGTCTTTAACCCCCTTTTTTCTTCCATACGCCCACACCCTAAGACCCAACACTAACTCTAGAGGTGCTTATCACATCGTAGATCGCAAATTATGGTTTTATTAAAAAATGCTCATCGCAAGAATCTGCGATGCGATCAATCGCAATATCGCATTATCACATTTTCTATGGTGCGTTTCATTGACTCTTCGCAAAAACTTGCGAAGCGATCGTTCCGCCCGATCGCATATCGCAAATCGCATGTTTCATTGTTTACATCCGTTTGATCCATCGCAAATACTTGCGATGCGATTCGATCACGTTGCAAATATTTGTGATGCGACCGCCCGATCGCAGTTTCTCTCCATCACATAATCCGCCCATCGCATATTCCCTCCTCCATCGCAAATCGCAAATCGCATTTTTCGTGAAACCCCTAATCACTCATCGCAAATATTTGCGATACGATTTTGCGATCCCTATTAACCTCCTCTGTATAAAGTCTCCACCGTTGGATGCAGCCATCCAACGGTCCCAATCTTTCACGCCTTCCGAAGCAGTTTTAACCTAAAAACGCAGGATTTCTTAAATTGTTTTTGTGTTTTGCAGGTGTTTTAATGGTTTTCTATTGTATAAAGAAGGAAAGCCAAGGATTAGGAAAGACGTTTCCTGCGCCTTCGAGCTATTTAAAAGAACCATTCACAGGTTTGAATTCAATGATTTATCAATGTTTCATGAGCGTTGATAGCATAAAGAGCCCTGTGCGGCCCTGCACATCGACAAGACACTATTTTATTCAAAAGAACAGTTAAAGAGTATCAGTTTTGAAGATAAAGCATAGAAAATGAAGATTGAAGATAGTTTTACAAGGATTACGGCTAAGACGGTTATCAAAAGCCTAATCCCCAACTCAAAACACAATTTAAAGAAAACCTAAAGTGTTTTATCAGATAGAAAGCCTCCACCGCCACATCTGAGGCAAATTGATTCCTCAGCTACCACAGAGCCACTTGTTTCCTCAAACCTTTCAAATCAGAGGCCGAAGTTATTGAAGAAAATCAGATATTCACCTCCAGCACAGCCAGGGAGTTACTTCTGCAAGGAAATAAATGCAGAACTATCTGCAGAAGTTACTCCAAATGTACACGGAGCTTCAAAGTCAAATAAAGCTCCCACCGAGCTTTGATATTAATTGTAAAATAGTTAATACAGTGAAACACCTGTAAGCTTCTCCATCGAGCCCCTCAAAAGGCCAAGAGGTCATCACCCTGTATTAATTGTCCTAAGAGGTCTTTTCCTCAGATCTTTTTCTCCTCATTCTTCTATAAATACTTCTGTAGAAGATGAGAAACTGTTGGTTGCTGCATATCTGTAGCATGTAAATAGTTTTCTGAAGCTGCTGTAAGCTCTGTTTGTAAGAGAAAATACCTAAGTTGAGCTGAGAAGCCTGAAGCTGTAAAGAACCGTTGGACTTAAAGATTGTAACTGGTTTGGAACATCAATACAAGCTGATTTATGGGATCTTGGTCTATGTTGACAGTGATGTTATTCTCATTTGTAACTTGTTATTTTATTTCTGTTTTCATTTTGTTTCATTTTCCACTATAAAGAACAGTTTAAACAGGGTTAGGACCTACTGTATATCAGTAACCTTCTCTTAGGCAATGTTATTTGATGTTTCTGAAATGTCTGTGTTATTCGGGAGACGATTTAGTCAAGTTCAAGCATTAGGAATGCTGAAAATTCCCTCGTCTTATTGTCTTAGCGAAATTTATTATTGAATGTTACTTTATTTGCATATGTTGTGTGAGGATGAATTCGTGGAAGAAGATATGGTTGTCCCTGGTCCCCGGACTTGTACGCATAAGCATGCGATTGTTTCCCTAGAATGTGTTAAATTTGGCTAGTTTAGAGCTGCCCACCGGATCTTAGACCATTCTGTGTTATCTTCATGTTTCTTTTGTTTTATATGTTTTCTATTGGAATTGTATCAAAGGCTTGCTAGTTTCGAAGTACTTACCAGATCCTAGTTTGCTTCTATGTTTTTCTTAAGTGCCTGGTGAAAGGCTGGCTAGTTTCAAAGTACTTACCAGATCCTAGGCTGCTCTTCGTTCTTCATCTGTTTATTTCCCCTTCTTGATGTATCACTCCATTCCATAAATCCAACCTTAAAGAGATCCTTAGGCATAGATGACTTGCCCCATAGACCACTCTTGAACCTAATTGTTTCAATTAAATCCTCTTATGACTCCATAGCCCAATGGACTAAGACTCGCAATTGTCTTTCATCTTGGCCAAAGCTTATTCTGGTTGCTTGCAACTTCTCACCTTTGAACCTCTTTGCATTTGGGAATTTTTACCTCAAATAGTAATCATGTTCAACCATCCAAAAACAAACAAAACCCTTGGTCTTCATAACTAGCCTAATACCATTACCCCAAATTTCAAAGACAAATCCATCTTTGCACTCATTGGAGAGATCCCTCTCCGGATTCAGGAGGGCTAGATCCTAGAATCCCAAAGTTGGTTGAAACGATGTTGCTGTAGTGGTTTTACAATCTTGCACATACAGTACTATGATAACCAATTCCTACAGAAATTACAGGCCTCTTCTTGGGGTGCAGAAGTGAATTCTGTCATACGGCTGAAAGTTTTGAGGTGGCTAAGTGGGTCACATTGCAGCTGGAGAACATGGTATCGCCAAAGGCTAGGGCTACATGCATTGGTCAGTGAAATTTCTGCCCTGGAGAAACACAGTCAATTGGGCCAGAGAATGGTAAAATCATTTGATTCTATTTGGTTCTTACCTGTTGTTTTTACAGATGTTGGAGTTCTGACCCTTCAGTACGGGCAGACCCCAGAAGCTCATCAACAATGAAATTTCATTCAGACCATATTTTGAACATTTTATATATGAGGTACTTGATGCTAATTATCACTTGTCAGTGATTGGTTATTTAAGAACTTTTTCAGCT